>CAJQUN010000011.1:7774127-7886229 GCA_907163345.1 Haberlea rhodopensis | reverse complement strand
GCTCAACTTCCCTTGAATTTTCCCACATAAGTAGGATCCTACTCCCCAACTTGATTAGTTGGTGATCATCATCATGTAACCAGGCCTGATTCTTAGATCTCGTCTCCTCCTCTTGGCCAGCTCATTGAAATGTTTTCCAAAGGATTGCTAATTGCTGCTCTAGGTGATGTATAGAAGTAGTCTGGTTTTTCTAAACGTTGCTCAGTTGACGCCATGAATCTAAGTAACATATCCTCTGATTGAGCCATACTACTTCTGGCCGAAATATCTCTCTTCTCCTCCTTGATGCTCAAGCGGTTGGTGCGTATCATTAGGGTAGTGAGGCTCGGTGGTATTGGTGACTCCAACCTTGTAGTGAAGGATCACAATGCCAGTGGTAATCTGTAAGGGACCCCGTGCCCTTAACCCGTAATTAGTGCATTAAGCCATACCATGAGTGCATATAATCATACCTCAGGGGAAAAACCCTATGCAAGTGCAACACCGTATGCTACCCAGAAAATTTCTTGCATTCAATTCCCAATATTCAAATTCCCCCTACCATTATTATTCACATAACATGCACCCACATAATAACACTAATATGCTCTTAGTTCATTTAGCAATTTCCATAATTAATTGCATGCAACCATAATGAACAGAAAGAGGCATAGCCCATTTATACATCCCATATACACGTAAGGTGTACTCAATGAATAAACGTGTATTTGATGCATAAACACTATACCCGGATACCGCTACTGGTACTTCTATCCTGGAAGCACCTTCCAAGCACAACTCGATCTCAACACTGGATCTGAGCGTCCATCCAGCCAGCTCTGGTACCCAACCTGGATTACTCGGATCCTGGAAGTTCCAGGGGTCTAACCAAAACCCGAGCTCGACTCCAAAGCCGCTACACCTGTGTTACCTGCCCCAACAGACAGCCCCCACACGGGTTGAGCATACCATACCACCACCAATCACAAAATAATAATATTGCAATTCATAATTTACAGAATGTAAATGCCATAATTTAAATGATACTCCCTGGATGGCAATACCCTCATCCGGGATCCCCCTGTATTGTCCCTGTTCTCAAAAAACCAAACTCATCAAATTCCCAAAGCCAGTTAATCGTCACATAGATTAACTAATACCGTTCTATTATACCAGTTCCATAATCAAAGGGATAAGAACATAATGTAAAAGACTATAGATATCGCATATATCTAACCAACAATTCCATGTTCTTATTTCATTGCTCGCTCCACAATAGCGGCATACTACCGACAACCCACGCGCACGCTCACAATAGCGGCGTCATAACCGATGGTCGCCCAATGGCGACCGCATCCCGAATCATTGCTCGCTCGAAGGCGGCACTGTATGATTCCCAATATATATATATATATATCCATTGAAGGCAAAGACCGTTTACCATGCATATCATTATCCATTTGAAGTAAATATAGTGCACCATGCATCTCAATATTTATCCAATGTAATTACCACATGCCAGACCACCTGCCAGATATTGTAATGTCCATATAATACAATTACCATACACCATGTATTCCAATGCCCATTTAATACCATTATCACAAACCATGCACATTACAGTTGCAATACTATAATAGGCTATGCTCGTACGTCCCACGTACCTAATTTCCGAAGTCCGAGCCAAACCTTGCTCGAGTTCCATGCTCCGAGGAACGATGTGCTAACACGATAAATAATTCACATTAATTACGAACATGCATCCATGCTCAAGCACACCCATAACCCTCAACATATTGTCAATCCACAACAATTTACCATTTAAAAGACCCGGGGCAGGGCATATACAGGGAGGGAAATCGAATGAGACAATATCGAAAATTGCTCAAGGACCACCCCTAAATTTGAACCCCAACAACACAAATCAAACCCAAATAATCACCATAATTCATTTAAAACATGAATAAGCTATCCAAGCAAGAATCAACACTCCTTGCCAAAAACCCCCCAATTTCGAATTCATACCCTTAAATTCGAACCCAAACAGCCCTTAAATTCGAACCCTTACAATTCTTCGAATTCGAACACAATCAAGCATCATAATGCATCTACAACATGAATTAATCAATTACCAACAACAATAATCGCCCCACACAAGCGAAACCCCCAAATTTCGAAACCCTAACCCACGAAATCGAGCTGAAAATTCGAACCAAACTTACAATAATTTCGAACCAAAAAGGCTGAAATAATCGACTCAAAACAGCTTAAAAACGCCCCAAAAACATCAGAAAATCGCACCAAAACATAACCAAAATCGCGCCCCAAAATCGGATGAAATCCAGTTTTTGAACCCTACGCTTTTCTGGCAAATCCGAGCTCGATTCTCGACCAAACTTCAAATTGTTGGTATGGATAGAACCGCCTGGAAGAGACGAACACGGCGGCGGGTCGGACGCGCCGAACGGCGGCCGGACGGGGCGGAGCGGTTGGGCCTTTTCTTTGTGCGGGGGTAAAGGGGATCGGGAAAGGGGCTGCGGGCGCGAGGAGAGGAGAGAGGTGAGGAAAAATGACTCCGATAATTAAATCCCGGGTTCAATTGGTATTTATAGCAAAATACCCCGAAATACTAATAGCCCCACAAATACATGATTCATTAAAAATCATCTGTTTTCAAAAACTCTCTCTCTAACTCAAAAACCCCCTACCGGTGCCCACACACAGCACCCGAAATTCTGAGTCACACTAAAAACCCAACTCGCAGGTTTCAACCGGAATGAGAATACGATCTCAACCTCGGGATCCAACGATCCCAACTAATCAATTAGACGAGCCCAGAAGGCCCGATTTACCAACCTCGAGATGCCGAACCGCAATTAATTCCTAATTGCCACAATTAAAAATCCATCCAGGATTAATACTACACCCGGATTATTAACACCATTAATTCCCGGGACATCACAATTATCCCCTACTAATAAAATTTCGTCCTCGAAATTGCACCGGTGTACTCCTCGTAACACCAGGACTACACCAACAAAACAAAGCCAAGACCCTGATTCTGAATCACCTTAGAATCGAATTAACAACTGCGAGAATACCAGTCTCGCACCAAGCCCCAAAATAGCGCAACGCCAAAACCAATACAAACCCGAAAGATAATAACATACCTCGACGTGAATCGTCCCACAAGTCAGTCCACCAAAACTGCAACCCAACCAAATCACCATTAGTTCTGACATAGACATCATCCCGTGATATTCACCACCTTCCCACGATGCATGACACATATCGTCATGGTGGGGACCACTAGTATACAACAGTATACTCACAGAAAAACCAGTTTTCGCTTCCCAGCCCATCTCCTCCAAAGGAGTAGTTGCACCACTTGCAACCCGGACCGGGTTACCCACGGTCACTGATCCACACAAAAATACATCACCGAGGATGTTTACACCGGTGTGTTCCAAGAATTCATATCTTGGTCCCGACACACCATCAAGACTCCACCAAGTCTCAAGTTCCATAGGGGACATGGAAGGCAACCAATTGCATTCCTACACAAGTGTCAACCATGACACTAAACAAATCCGAATCTCGGCCATCCCTCATCTATCCTTGGATCTAACAATCCTAAAATAGGAAGGCTATCGAATTATCCAACAAGAACCACCATGATTCCAAATCACGTCGATCCCTCCTCGGGGAATCAAACAACCCTCACGATCATTCATTAGAATGCATCGTGCCATCGAGATTACCGATCTCGAGGTTCCACAATCTCACACCGGAGATCCACTAAACCAATTATACACACTCGGCGTTCCACAATGAACGAAATAAGGTTGGCATTCGTATACACACACGGCATACATGCCCATACACCACACAACATGCATACGCAATGCAATAGACTCGGGTGTCTCCAATCACACCCAAATCCCAAACCAACTGTCAAACCCCGATTATTCTCGCCCCACGGAGAATGATGGTTGACAAACCAAAACCAAAGGGTGTGATTTCAACATCACCACCACACGAACCAAAATAACGAATCTCCCCAAAAGATTCAACCGGTAGGAATCACAATACCGTCTTCCTCTCAAGGAAGAAGTCATGAATCCATGATCCTCCAATCCTCGAATTACCGTTCGGAAAACCTGGTATATTAATACCAAAACATATCCCGGAACCCAGAAATATACAATTGGTTAGAGTAGTGCATCAATACTACCATTACCCGATCCAAAAATCCGTATACGCCATGTATACACCTTCCAACGATGCTCTGTACTAATACCATAGTACTCCAAAATCGAGCATCTCCCCGAAGACGTCTCCTCAAACGTCTCACCGAGGTAAGAAATCCATTACTCGGTCCAACATCAGTAATGCTTACCATGGCTGACTTACAATCAAACCACGACCGATGCAAGCTGTCTCCAAGACAGTACAATCCAAATCTCTCCAAGAGATAAAAAAAATCAATATAGTAGTGTCACCCCACTAACTATATCTCACAAACCATTGTGACTCCCATTGCATGCCATATGCAAGGATGCTCAACTAGAGCTAACCACGACTTGTTGACACTCACGTTGGTAATACCAACAAACTTGAGCTGTCCCAGCACAAGTCCCTCAAAACAATGACGTATAACGTCCCCGTGAGGTATTCCCTACCTCAAACACCATGCCACATAGAGACTACAAGAGTCTACCATAACCCTCATCGTATCACCATACGATTCACCAAACTCGAATCCAACGAGCATTATAATAGCTACCACAAGCACACTAAAGCACTGCAACAATACCTGGCTAGTGATTCGCTGGTCCCATAGGCTTATACCAACCTATTAACGCGACACACATTCCATCCCGGTATACCATACCGCCCAAACCATTAGAGTTGTGGGTCATTGCCCAACATATCTCTAAAACACCAAAGCACACTGGACAACCCGGCGTCCACGCTCAATTATCATGCAATCCTAATCCATTAGGACTTCTTCCACGCCCTTAGGGTGGGTGTAACCATGTTTACTCCTCATCACAATAACAAGCGAGTAGTTTCCTCAATGACTACTCTTACCACCATTCACTTGGCCTTAGCCATCCCAGCGAGCATACCTAAGGGTATCATTGCTCGTCAATAATATACCTCCATAATACGATGCGTACTCTCACCGGTACAATGCATCAATGATCCATCGAGCAAACCTGCTCGGCAAAAGGTCTCGTCAACTAAATACCCAGACCCTACCATGTGCCCACCATCGGCACTCAAACCATACAACCATATACATAAACATGAATGTATAAATCACCAAAATGACGCCAAGTGTCCACATAGTTATCCCAAATAACATCGTCGAACATATGACGGTACCTGTCGATACACGACATCCATAATCTCATCGTCAAACACATGACGGTAAATAATAATACACCATAATCACCATACTGATAACAAAAGTAATATGCCATACCTCATCGCTATCGAGATAGCGGAATACCTGTATCCATCGTCCACCAGCGGTACATAAGCAGCACCCATCGCTCGTAGGCGGCATAATCCAGTGCTACACACATAGCGGTATAACCCATCGCTATCGAATCAGCGGCATGATCCCTCGCCATGGAGTCAGCGGCATAAAATGTCGCTATAGATATCCGGCGGTATAAACCATCGCCAATAGAATACCCGGCGTAACCGTCGCCAATAAAATACCCGGCGTAACCATCGCCAACAAAATACCCGGCGTAACCATCGCCAACAAAATACCCGGCGTAACCATCGCCAACAAAATACCCGGCGTAACCATCGCCAATAAAATACCCGGCGTAACCATCGCCAATAAAATACCCGGCGGAACCATCGCCAATAAATACCCGGCGGAACCATCGCCAATAAAATACCCGGCGTAACCATCGCCAATAAAATACCCGGCTAATCGCGGACTCAAGAGGTACTCACACTCATGTAGTACTTGTTCCCGATCACATCGCTACGTCATGACAACGGCATCATCGCTTCGACGTGACAGCGGCATGTATCATCGCTTCGACACGACAGCGGCATCATCGTTTCGACATGACGGTGGTACCATCGCTTCGACGTGACAGCGGCATTTACCATCGCTTCGACACGACAGCGGCATTTACCATCATTCCGGCATGACAGCGGAAATACCCTTCGCTTCGACGTATTAGCGGCATAATATCCCTCGCAATAATAATATGACAGCGGCATTTTCCTTCGCTTCGACATATTTGCGGCAAATAGTCTTCATCGCTATAATACGACAGCGGCAAGTATTCATATCGCTACGCCATGCATGCAACCGTAATGCATAACCCGTATTTCAATAATTGTTTCGGCACGACAGCGGCATCATCGCTTCGACGTGACAGCGGCATTTACCATCGCTTCGACACGACAGCGGCATCATCGCTTCGACGTGCATGCAACCGTAATGCATAATCCGTATTCCCATAAACATCGCCATGAGTGTATTTTAATGCACCTCGCTCCAACATGTAGCGGCAAAGCATTAAAATCATCACTCCGATGTATACCTATGCAACCGTAATGCATAGTCCATGTCTCATAAGACCCTGCAACCACCATGGTTAGCAACACATATGCCAATGATGAACACATATCATAAACGCACATAAGCAATCATGCATAAGTATGTGCTTCTCATTCCCAATAACATGTTCCTAGGCCCTCAACAGCCCCAAAGAGCTAACCACTGCTCTGATACCACTAATGTAAGGACCCCCGTGCCCTTAACCCGTAATTAGTGCATTAAGCCATACCATGAGTGCATATAATCATACCATCAGGGGAAAAACCCTATGCAAGTGCAACACCGTATGCTACCCAGAAAATTTCTTGCATTCAATTCCCAATATTCAAATTCCCCCTACCATTATTATTCACATAACATGCACCCCACATAATACACTAATATGCTCTTAGTTCATTTAGCAATTTCCATAATTAATTGCATGCAACCATAATGAACAGAAAGAGGCCATAGCCCATTTATACATCTCATATACACGTAAGGTGTACTCAATGAATAAACGTGTATTTGATGCATAAAACACTATACCGGATACCGCTACTGGTACTTCTATCCTGGAAGCACCTTCCAAGCACAATTCGATCTCAACACTGGATCTGAGCGTCCATCCAGCCAGCTCTGGTACCTCGATCCTGGAAGTACCTCTAACCAAAAGCCCGAGCTCGACTCCAAAGCCGCTACACCTGTGTTACCCTGCCCCAACAGAGACAGCCCCCACACGGGGTGAGCATACCAATACCACCAATCACAAAATAATAATATTGCAATTCATAATTTACAGAATGTAAATGCCATAATTTAAATGATACTCCCTGGATGGCAATACCCTCATCCGGGATCCCCCTGTATTGTCCCTGTTCTCAAAATAACCAAACTCATCAAATTCCCAAAGCCAGTTAATCGTCACATAGATTAACTAATACCGTTCTATTATACCAGTTCCATAATCAAAGGGATAAGAACATAATGTAAAAGACTATAGATATCGCATATATCTAACCAACAATTCCATGTTCTTATTTCATTGCTCGCTCCACAATAGCGGCATACTAAACCTCGCGCACGCTCAACAATAGCGGCGTCATAACCGATGGTCGCCCAATGGCGACCGCATCCCGAATCATTGCTCGCTCGAAGGCGGCACTGTATGATTCCCAATATATATATATATATATCCATTGAAGGCAAAGACCGTTTACCATGCATATCATTATCCATTTGAAGTAAATATAGTGCACCATGCATCTCAATATTTATCCAATGTAATTACCACATGCCAGACCACCTGCCAGATATTGTAATGTCCATATAATACAATTACCATACACCATGTATTCCAATGCCCATTTAATACCATTATCACAAACCATGCACATTACAGTTGCAATACTATAATAGGCTATGCTCGTACGTCCCACGTACCTTAATTTCCGAAGTCCGAGCCAAACCTTGCTCGAGTTCCATGCTCCGAGGAACGATGTGCTAACACGATAAATAATTCACAATTAATTACGAACATGCAATCCATGCTCAAGCACACCCATAACCCTCAACATATTGTCAATCCACAACAATTTACCATTTAAAAGACCCGGGGCAGGGCATATACAGGGAGGGAAATCGAATGAGACAATATCGAAAATTGCTCAAGGACCACCCCTAAATTTGAACCCCAACAACACAAATCAAACCCAAATAATCACCATAATTCATTTAAAACATGAATTAAGCTATCCAAGCAAGAATCAACACTCCTTGCCAAAAACCCCCAATTTTCGAATTCAATACCCTTAAATTCGAACCCAAACAAGCCCTTAAATTCGAACCCTTACAATTCTTCGAATTCGAACACAATCAAGCATCATAATGCATCTACAACATGAATTAATCAATTACCAACAACAATAATCGCCCCACAAGCGAAACCCCCAAATTTCGAACCCTAACCCACGAAATCGAGCTGAAAATTCGAACCAAACTTAACCAATAATTTCGAACCAAAAAGGCTGAAATAATCGACTAAAAAACAGCTTAAAAAAGCCCCAAAAACATCAGAAAAATCGCACCAAAAACATACCAAAATCGCGCCCCAAAATCGGATGAAATCCAGTTTTTGAACCCTACGCTTTTCTGGCAAATCCGAGCTCGATTCTCGACCAAACTTCAAATTGTTGGTATGGATAGAACCGCCTGGAAGAGACGAACACGGCGGCGGGTCGGACGCGCCGAACGGCGGCCGGACGGCGGCGGGCGGTGGCCTTTTGTGCGCGGGGGTAAAGGGGATCGGGAAAGGGGGCTGCGGGCGCGAGGAGAGAGAGAGAGGTGAGGAAAAATGACTCCGATAATTAAAATCCCGGGTTCAATTGGTATTTATAGCAAAAATACCCCGAAATACTAATAGCCCCACAAATACATCATGATTCATTAAAAATCATCTGTTTTCAAAAACTCTCTCTCTAACTCAAAAACCCCCTACCGGTGCCCACACACAGCACCCGAAATTCTGAGTCACACTAAAAACCCAACTCGCAGGTTTTCACCGGAATGAGAATACGATCTCAACCTCGGGATCCAACGATCCCAACTAATCAATTAGACGAGCCCAGAAGGCCCGATTTACCAACCTCGGAAGATGCCGAACCGCAATTAATTCCTAATTGCCACAATTAAAAATCCATCCAGGATTAATACTACACCGGGATTAACACCATTAATTCCCGGACATCACATAATCGAAGTCCGCCATATCATTGAACAGGTGTAACACACTGTCCTCATCTCTATCAACCAGGGGACTCCCAGTCACCAGTGCTCCGCTAAATACCCATTCTCGTGTCTGTGCATCCAAACCTTTGAAGAAATATTGCAGAAGAGTATAGTTTGAAAAGTTGTGATACCGGAATGTGTCTGCCAATTCATTGAATCTTCCCCACGCTGCATAAAACGGCTCTGAATATTGTTGGGCAAATCTCGTGAAGACTTGTTGATGAAGCATCACAAGTACCTCGCAAGGAAAACAACTAAAACAATTAAATATAGTTTTTTTTTATATAAATATATACAAAGAAGAAGAAAAATGGTTAAATTACAGTCAAAGCTTCTCGAATGATATTACTAAAGTTAGTCCCCGGCAACGGCGCCAAAAACTTGATCGCTTTTATTTTAAACAATTAATTCCAATCTAGCGATTTTAGACCGCAAGTGCACGGTGTCAAGTTTTAGTATAGATAGGAAGATACGGATTGTCGAACCCACAGGGACTAACAAGTAAGTACCAAATAAGAAACTTTTAACTATATTTAACCTAAGAAAATTAATTAAATAATTAAACTACTAATTAATTAAAATTAACTACTAATCCAACCAAGTCAATCAAAAGAAACGAGAAAAATCCACAAGAAACGATTATCAAGGCGTCGGCTCACCAATGTAATTCCCTACAATTCTCGATTGAAAATTCAAATATTCCTAAGGTGACGAGTTCTCCGAATTTATCTAATATACTCTCTCGAGCTATATTAAACCTAATATCAAATTGCAGTAAGTCACTCTCGTGTACTTATTTAACAACTCAATATTGCATAAGATCCATGAAAACTCCTAGCTTTCAATTACTAGATATCTATGGCTATCACGCATGTATTTGACGTCATCTCTCGATCTCGGTCTGAAATCCATGGTATGAGTTATTAATTCAGTATCATAAAATCATCTCTCGATCTCAATTACGATACTAACATCATTCAAAGGTGATCAAACCTCTAAAAGCATGAAGAACATAAAACATACGCAAAGAACTATAAGAATTCAATCATTAAATCATCAAATCAAAGGTTCATAACAAAGGTTCGCCTAGCCTCGATAAATAAACTTAGTTCATACTCATAAATAAATACCAATACTCAAACATGTCTTGCAACAATCCAAGCATGATATAATCAAAATAAAACTAAACTAAAGTTTAAAAGTAAGAATAAACTCCCAGCGTCGACTCCGGTTGTAGATCCTCGCTCCTTCTCTTGCTTCCTTCTCGATCGTCACTTTAATCGCCTTGTTGGAGTTGTTCCAAAGTCATAGGGTAAAAGGTTGAAGGTAAGGGCTGGCCGTGTGAAGGTGACGTGAAGATTGTGAAGGAATTTCTGAAAAAGACGTATGAGGCTCTCACGTGAGTTTTTATGGTTCTGAAATCAAAAGATGAGGCGTCAGGTCGTGGAGGGATTTTGGTTGGGGCGTAGAAGGGTGGAGCCGTCTCCCTCGTGTAGGGAGAAGCGTGAGGCTTTTTAAAGGGTGTGAAAGAGGCGTGAGTCCTCATTCTTCCTCCTATTGGCCCACTATCCTATCAAAATCTATTATTCTAAGAATCTCACGTGGATATTATGTGAATCAACTGCCATTCCATATCTGATATGTTGTGATGATATGAATCTCCTCTCCTTGTGTAAATTGCTGGACGTCTCTTGTGATCTTTTCCCAGCCCATTAAAAATCCATAAAATAATCTCTTCCCTAAATAAAATAATCTCATATAATCTATGAGATATTGTCCCAATCTCCTTATTTTGTGCTCTCATATTCTCGTGCATCTCGATCTCAATTCTCTGCTATCACGTGAATTCCTTCCTTCAATTTAATATTTAATCTCCTATGTAATCTGTTGAGAAAATTTCCTTGTGAGATAAAATTTCCATGTTGAATTAGTCCTTGCCGCCACCGAAAATATGGAAACAAATCTTGACGATCGATCGGTGCTGAAATTTCTTCAATTCAAGATTTTTAACTCTTCTTCGGATGTGATGGCTTGAATGCGATAATTTCCACCATTTTCACCGCTAATTGGGATCTTTTAGACACATTCTCGCATTTTAACATAAATTCCTGAAACATGCAAAATAACACCAATAAATGTAATATCATTCAAGAATTAATGTAAAATACTACTCGAAAACGTCGAAATATAAGTGCAAAAATGACACTTATCAACTCCCCCAAACTTGTCACTTAATCGTCCTCGATTAAGCATTAAAATCATAAGGTAGAGTTCATTCTTGATATTTGAAACAATTATTTCATGACTTACTTTATTCTCAGAAATCTCATGCACATATACAAAAGTTGACAAGACATGTTTTCTCCTAATTCAAGCAACATATCTCAAAATCGGAACGTGTGTATGCTATAGTCAATCTCAAGTTTCATGTACATATTCAAGATCAAATCATGTTAATCAACTCAAAGTCGAGATTATCATCAAGCACCCCATAAGCCTATTTTCAAACATCTTCTCCACTAATGATAGTTACTCCTTAGACTTGGATCAAAAGGACTTTTTAAGCTTGTAATGTAAGGCCTTTGGTGTTGGCTTCAAAGAGAAGATAGGATAAGCGCAAAGAAGAGAGTATAATCATTTACAGTTCAAATTTTTCGCACACATCGAGCTTCTCTTCTTTTTCTTTTATAGCCTTGGCCACTTTGGGTCTTATTTAGTCAATCTTTTTCTCAAGGCTTTTTATCTATCTTTTTCTTTTCTCATTCATCATTTTTGTTTTTCAATAAGCTCATCAAGATATAACAATTCAAGTGCATCGAATGATATTCATTATACTCCCTTAGGGTAAGGATAACTTTTTCATTTAGGCTCAAATAAGGGTAAGTATAATGAGTTTGCCAAGAATGTCGAATGGGGTCTAATTATATGCAATGCATATACCATTCTTTTTTCAATAAAGCTCAAATGGGACACTAGGGATTGATATGAATCATGGTAAGCTTGAAAGGCTCAAACGTTTCAAAGATCGCCTAGATCATTTCCAAGTCAAGTTTGTAACTATAAAATTTCGCCTCAAAGTGTCATCATCAAATAAGTTCTAGGATAACTCTAAGATGCTCAAGACAAATCATCAAGTTCACAACAATTATCACTATTCAAAACATGCAATCCACAAGATCATGACTCATTGTGCTCAATATATTCCACATTCTTGACATGCTAACTCAAATTAGGATATTCATGTACAAGTCCAATAATCATCACAAATCAAGTTCATATGCATAGTGAGATCAAAATCCTCATTGAATAGTCACTACTATAATTCATTCTTTTCTCAAGTTTGAACTCATAAAAACAATTTTTTAGCTCATAATAATCGGACGATTCAAGTGTCATTTAAGCACACAACATGTGGTTAAAACAAGTAAAACATGCAAGCTACTACTCCCCCAAACTTAAATCAAACATTGCCCTCAATGTTTAAAAGAATCAAAAGGGCAATGCTTCAGATGTGGTATCTCTATGATCATGCTGGCCTTTCCTCCGATATTCATTGTTTACCAACGCATTGGAAACATCCATGAATTTGACTTCAGCTTTGCCGTATAACAAAGTCGTGTTCAGATGATCATAAGATTCCGGCAGGGAATTTAACAACAGTAACACCATATATTCATCTTGAACTTCAACTTCAAGATTTTGCAGATCGGCAATAATTTTGTTGAAATTATCAAGGTGCTCTATCATTGGCGTACCTTTCTTATACTGGAAACGAAAAAGCTTCTTTTTCAGATATAGCCGGTTCTCTATGCTTTTCGTCATGTACTTGTCTTCCAGTTTCTTCTAGAGACTGGTTGTGGAAGTCTCTTTCATGACAAAGTACTTCTGCTTCTTGGATAAGCAGAGGGATAGTGCCGCAAGCTTACCTATTGACATAGTTCCAGTCCTTGGGTGACATGTCCTTGGGCTTGGACTCCAAGGCTATATTAGATCCTTCAAGGACCAAGAGATCTAATACTTCATATTGCCACATGCCAAAATTGTTGGTGCTGCCAAAAATCTCCACCTCGAACTTTGCATTTGATAGCATAGTTCGTCTCACTGAACAGCTAGTGGACGCTTCTTGATCCATTATTTTGACCTTTTTCGGTAGCTATTTAGCAGAAACAGATGCTACCGTTGCGTGCGAAAGGGACAAAATAGTGGGGAATCAGTCCTGGATTGACAAAGAACGGGCGAAAATTGGTCCGAATCGGGCTTTTTCTATTATGATAAATAGTGCTAGACGTGAATAGTATCAGGCTATTAACAATGCTGGGCTGATGAACAGTACGATCTGTAAGTCGTGATGGGCCTATGAACAGTAACAAACCTAAATAAATGGGCCGAAAATTTGGGTATGCAGGCTAGGTCGTGGGTCGACCCGGTTTAGATTTGGAAATGGGTTCTTTCTTTCCCAACTTTTCTGCACAGTTACGTACTAAAATTTCATAATTTTGCAACACTTTAATTTTAATTTCCCGTTGACTCGAAAGTCGAATTTAAAATCCAAAAATTGTTCCAGACTCCCGTTGACGAGTGGTATGATTAGAAATCAATTTCGGACACTTTCAATTTTTGGGCATTTTCAAGAACACATACTATGATACTAATTGTTGGGCCAGACTACCCAAAATAAAGTGCAAACATCATACACACAGAAGAACACGAATATTTACGTGGTTCGGCAATTGCCTACGTCCACGGGAAGCAAACACAATTTATTGATTATTTCGGATCGAGAATTACAGAATCTCCACGATCACCTCACAACTCACAGAAACAGAAACAAATGTTTAAAAGCTTGTTATATTAAGAGATTACAGAATGAGGAGATGATTTTTCAGGGAAATGATTGAGAGGTATTTATAAGTGAAAAATCATTCGTGAGAGCTTATATATTGTTTTTTCCATCCACCATTGTTGACATATTTGAGTCTTCATTGCTACAGGGTTCAAAGATTTTGGATGGTCTCAATGGTTGAAGTTTCGACCTTTCTGGAATGAGCCACCTACCAACAGTAACAGTAACTAGTATTGAAACTCTCAAAATCCTGACTACTTTCCATAATGTTATTGTACTCTTGACAACGTGGTACTCACGTTTTGCAACACGTCCAAAGTTGTCTTTTACAGCTTCATGCATATGACTTTTTTCTTTAAAGACAATGTTGAGATGTATATCCTTTTGGAATAGTCGTAAGAACTCTTCCATCTACCTGTTGGAATGTCGATTGAATCTTCAAATAATTCTGGATGTGTCAAAGAGAAAAAATTGGATTGTTGAATAAAAGACATGCTCATTTGTCGTGGCCATGTCTGCTACATTGACTGCCACTTCTTGTTTCATTGGTATCTTCTCATCTTCATCTGCAATTGTTTCCGACATTACTTGAATATTAACCTTATCCTCATCAACCCCATTCTCAAATAGAATCCTCTCCGATTCATACTGAATATCATCTCCAAAATCAGCAAAACTGTCTGCTAGAGGATCATGAACAATATTATCAGCAACTATCGAAGCATCATCTTGAATCCCAAAAGTATTCATTCTTTATGTAACTACATGTGAAATATCTCTATTTCCTTGAATAAAATCATAATTTATTTGACTTGTTGCGATTTATACTAGTGATATTATATACTTCGTTCAAAAACTATATATAATTAATTGTGCGAGATATTGTTGTGCCACTTGATAAACCACTGTCATATCTAACAGATTCTGAAACTAGTAATATATTGCCATCCCAATACAACAAAACTTGAATCGGTATATCTTCAAAAAAAATAAAAGAACAAAACTATATAAATTACAATAAATAATTAATATTGATGTCAAATAATCATACAAAAACTCGATTTTTACAAAAAAAGTTTAGTTTTGACATACACAAACTATTTCCGTAAAATTTCACTCCTAAATTTCCTGTACCGACCAGATTATATAAAAAAAATATTATTACCTTAATATCAAAGAAGATGGACGCTGGACACGTGAGGATGGGCGATGCTCTACACTGGACTACAAAGATAAAATATGGAAATTTCAGTTTATTTGCCCTGCAGGATTCCATGCGACTTGTACAATCTTAATAAAAATATTAAAAAATATTAAGGTCGCCATTTAGATGACGACTTGATTGAATTCGTCTTTTGACATGGTGACTTCGAGTTACAACTATCATCAAAAAATATTTTAAGTTTATAAAATGTTATTTAATAGAAAACTTTTGTTTTATTACACAAAATTATAGTTACAATTATATAGCAATATTAACTGAATCTTCAAGGTCGTCATCTTGAAGATGCAAAAAAGTTGTTCAATATTTGTCATGCAAAAGAATTGAATAGATATTTTTCACATTTTTGACTGTTAAATAAGTAAAATGTGTTTACATTAATAGTAAAAAGAAATTAAATGTTGAAGAAGTTATTTATGTTCAATTGTTAGTTCAAAGAAATCAATTATAAGTTATAAAATCTATAGAGTCTATATAGGAATGGCAACGGGTCGGGTATGAGACGGGTTTGGCCAATCCCAAGACCCGCCCCGCTACACATAAAACCCGAACCCGCCCCGCCCCGCTTAGACCCGCGAACCCGACGGGTTTACTCGCCCAGCCCCGGTTCCAGTTTTTTTTTATTTTTTATTTTTTAAAAAAAAAAATTAGCTAGAAATCAATTTTGAAACACAAAAGTTGAGTTTTGTGATTAAATTTTATGTTTTCTCTAGTAAATATTAATAAGCATTGCAAAACTATCTTTAAACTACTAAATATTTATTAATTTACTCTTATTTCCTTCAAAATGTCCAACTTTTTTAACATGAACACATGAATTTTGATATAAAATTAAATAATGACACTTTATTGTTCAATTAAAGAAGTAAAATGTATAATCAATATCATATTTTTTTTAAAAAAAATTAAAAATGTATTGCGGGGCGAGTACGGGGCGGGTTCATCCAATCCCATGACCCGCCCCTCCCCGCTTCCAAACCCGGTTGAAGCGGGTCCAGACCCGCCACGGCGGGGCGGGTTCATTACGGGTCTGGGTTTGGACCCGTCCCATTGCCATCCCTAAGTCTATACAATTCTTTTGATTATCATCTTCAAGAATTCACTGGCCAAGGTCGTTATCCTGAAGATGCAAAAGAGTTGTTCAATCTCCGTCATGCTTATTTGAGGAACGTCATTGAGAGAATATTTGGTATATTTAAATCGCGGTTCACAATATTCAAAACAGCTCATCCATTTCCATATACAACACAAGCAGAGCTTGTTTTGGCTTGTGCCGGATTACACAATTTTCTCCGCAAGGAGTGTCGTTCTGACGAATTTCCAGTTGAACTAGATAATGAAGCGACGTCAACTTTATCCGAACAAGTTTATGAAGATGACGACTTTGATTTATTTATTAATACTCAAGAACAACAACGAGCGAATGCTAATGCATGGAGGGATAGTATAGCCACTCGAATGTGGAGTGATGTTGAACATATTATCGAGAACGTACCTTAGATAAATTTTTTCATGAAAAACTACTGAAACTGTATCAAATTCTCTCGTTATTTTGATTATGTTATTTATGCAATATTGATAAAAGTATTATTATCTTGCAATAAAAGTTTACAAATGGCTAAAAATCTTGCAATAAAGTTCTACAGTGTTATATAAAAAAGTCCACAAGAGTATACAAAATTCTACATAATTCTATGAAAAAAGTCTACAAGAGTCTATGAAAATCTTTTAACAACTCTGTGGGATTCTATAAAATTCAATAAAAATCCATCAACTCCACAAAAGTCTATCATTTAAAAAAGTCATTAAAAGTCATTAAATCTCTACAATGAATACACCCCCAAAATAGAACGAAGCCAGCCAGCCAGCCTCTAACACTGTAACACACACTCTTCCCAGTTTCACTCATGTTCTTCTTCTAGTACGCATCTTTTGCTATTTCCTATGAGTTTTGAATAGGAGTATCAAATATATACTTGTTAGGAACAGAATCTGAGTACTTGAATGGCGGCCAAATCCACCATATTCGCCGCCACCTGTGCGAATTTAACTGTCGTAAAGAGGAATAATAACCTCGCGCTTCACCGACAGTCCTCAGTCGTCAACCTTCCTCATCATTCAATGGTTTGCCGATGCACCGCCGCGGATGTGTTCTCGGTGAGCAAGTCCGGTTTCGATTATCTCGGCCAGAGTACCAAAGGCGACCTTAACCTCAATATCGGTACCCCATTTCGTCTATGTGGTTGATTGGTTATGTGTTATCATGTTAAAAGTTGTGTTGATGTGTGTAGGAGCGTTCATTTTCCCGGTTGTTTGCAGGGATTGACGACGGAGAGTCGAGTCTTGAAGAAGGCCCCATCGAGGAGGTTGCCAAAATGGAAGTTCAAGAAGCAGAGCACTTGATTAATCACTTGGGCATTCCGGTGCTTTCTTGCTTGTCAATACTCCAGTTGATATCATCATTCACTCTTGATAATCCATAAAGTCCTATGCTAAATCTATTTGTTTTGTTTGTTGATTTTACATTGTTTTTGGCGAGCAAATAATAACCGTTTTACACGAGACATTTGTGACTTTTCGGCACCGAATCTGTATGTGAGCTTGTCATCACCAGGCCAGTTACACAGATTTTTTTCACTTACAAATTTGTGCTTCGAGACAAGTGATAGTGTTTTTCATCCCCATCTCCGCCCACTCCTGTGAAAGTTTTTGCTTATTGTGATTCTTAGCTTCGCATTTTATATCACATCTTCAGACAGATAATTTTGCTTCACCACTTGATAGTTTTGCATCTGATAACATCAGTTTCAGCCTACAAGATTGGGAATTTTTAGCAAAGAGATAGCATGTTCCCAAACTCAAGCTTGTGGGCTGCCAAAAATCCATTTTTTTCTGTTTTGAGCTTCACCATTGAAGAATGTGTTTACTCAAATTCGTTTTTACTTAGTATGTTACTGACTCGTTTAACTTTTGTTTGCAGGATCCATTTTCTGCCAGACGTTCTCCCCGTGGCATATTTTGTAGTCGCACACTGAATCTACGATCAATTAGTGTAATTGGATATGATATGGACTACACATTAATGCATTATAATGTGAAGGTAATCAAACATTCTGCTATCTCTTTACCTAATGAAATATGAAATATAGTTCTTTTGCCTTTGCCTTGGTTTCCGCAGTCATCCAACCAATATAGAGTTACTTTGCTAAGCGTAAATATATGCTTACATAAGATAGATTAAACTTAAAGTCAGATTATCATCTAGTATTCTTGCCTGGGAATGATTTTCATGTATCCATGTGTCAAGATGCTATTGTATAAAAAAATTTGTCCTTAGACTAGAAGCTAACTTAAGCTGAGTTACTTAAATTGTGTGAATAAGCTACTTTTGAAGTGTCTAAACATGGCATGCACCATATTTGCTTTGTTTCTCATATTTTGTGGATTGAATACGACGCATGTGCTACTTCAGTGAAGACTTTGAAGTATGGGGAAATGACATGTATGTTTGCAGGCATGGGAGGGGAGGGCTTATGACTATTGCATGGACAATTTGAGAAATATGGGGTTTCCTGTGGATGGGCTTGCATTTGACCCAGAGCTGGTATGGTATACATGTACAGAATACTTGTATTCTTTGTCCATGTGATTCTATGAGTCTTTTGCTTCTTTAATCTTGTAGGTCATTCGGGGCTT
Organism: Haberlea rhodopensis; assembly: GCA_907163345.1. NCBI lineage: Eukaryota > Viridiplantae > Streptophyta > Magnoliopsida > Lamiales > Gesneriaceae > Haberlea > Haberlea rhodopensis. Next base: position 7,867,125 of record CAJQUN010000011.1, on the reverse strand, counting down.
AGTAATGGACAAAGAGAAAGGAAATTTAGTCAAAGCAGATCGATTTGGATATGTTAAGCGGGCTATGCATGGCACAAAAATGTTGTCAACCCAAAAAGTGAGGTGTGTGCGAAATCTTACTTTTCTGGCATTTAAACATTTAAAATGAATGGCAACACATAGTTCCAAAAATCGGACATGCCAGGGAGATTTTGACAAGCAATATGTTACACTTTTGTTTGCTTGATTTATTAGCATTTTCGGTATTTTAAGTTTCCTATGCCCTGATTGGATATTTCACTAGACCCATTGACTTTCTATGCATAAAGTGAGATATACGGGAGAGAACTTGTGGATTTGCGCAAGGAGAGCCGGTGGGAGTTTCTCAACACATTATTCTCTGTTTCGGAGGCGGTGGCTTATATGCAGGTATGTAATTTCCACATTTAAGTCTATTGTTTTATTGTTTTATTTGCAATTTCTGGGGAAGTAAATAAAATATGGTGTTTATCTGTATCTTCTTTCATTTCTTTTACTCTTGGAGAAGAGTGATCTTTTTCTTCTTTTATTTTATCTCCCTATAATATAAACTGTCTGAATTCACAAAAAGTATTGAGAATTAGACAAGTCTACTTTACACAAGCCATTGGAATAATGGTAGATAGATTGGATAAATAACCACTTTACTCTCCATGGTTTTTGTTTCACATTCAGATGGTAGATAGATTGGATGAAGGAGCTATAGCAGCAGATATTGGTCCACTTGATTATAAGGGGCTTTACAAGGTTTTTTTCTTGAAACTATTGCATGGAATCTGACTTTAGAAGAAACTTTCTGTGCTCACACTATCTCTATTGGATTTAGGCAGTTGAGAAAGCACTTTTCAGGGCACATGTTGAAGGCCAGCTGAAGGTATTACTCCTCTGTATTGTTGACCTTCAAATTTGCAGTTCCACCGAGCATCATTTAATTGAATGGCAGACCCACAGAATGAGATTATGTCCAAGCCTGAACTCTTTGTGGAACCTGATCGTGAACTTCCTTTGGCACTATTAGATCAGAAAGAGGTATTTTTTGTTTTCTTTTGACTACTATTGGATTGAAGCGTAACTATTGCTCTATTATTTCTCAGTGTATATCCACAGGCATGTTTGGGATTTCGCTGTTATAATCATAATGAAGGAATTAAGAACTTTTGCTACTAAACTCAAGGGTGAGAAATCAACCCTCGAAAAATATTAGACGATAATTGATGAAGTGGAAATTCTGATACCTTTACGCAAGTAGTAATCATTTTGTTGCTCTTCGAGAGAACTTTATAAAACAATACCTTATAGTAAATGGACCATTTTTTTACAAAATTGTCCAAAGTACGCTTTATTTGGGACAAAAGAAGAATTGCTTGTTATCAAACTAATCATTTAATTTTTTTCTCAGGCTGGCAAAAGACTCTTGCTTATTACGAACTCAGACTACCATTACACCGACAAAATGATGCAGCATTCTTTCAACAGATTTCTTCCAAATGATATCAACTGGAGAGACCTGTTTGACATGGTGAGAAGACCTGTAAATTGACTGCAGAATGAACCCACTTCAATTTTTGTCTTTTTTCCTTTGTGGTCAAGGTATTGTGATACCTTCTATGACAGACCTCAGAAAATTGAAGTTGTAAATGTTCTTTCACATAGCAAAATTAGTTAAGATCTTCTTTGAGCAGTGTTATCTATTGTTTTCATCATTCAATTTAACTAATTGAAATGACCTATTATTCCTGGAGTGCCATAATGATGTGACTGGTGGTTTGTATAGGTGATAGTCTCTGCTAGGAAGCCTGAGTTTTTCCAAATGTCTCACCCATTGTACGAAGTGGTGACTGGTGAAGGTCTAATGCGCCCATGTTTCAAAGCTCGTCCAGGTGATCATACTTAGTGTATTAATCCTTTAATTCTCTCGAATGCTTTCTTGATCTGTAAGATCATTAAATTCTGAGAATTCAGTGTACCTGGTATTTGTTATCATTTTGGAGGGATGAAATATAAGTCAAGACATTCCTGTACATGCATATGTACACTCATATTTATAGTTTTAAATGCAATCCAGAAGCAAACTAAGATGACCCATCTTTGGTGTGAATTAGTCTATTAAATGCATCTCTAACCTACAAATGAAACCAAGTGGTGGTTTTGTCTTTATTTTTAATTCCATGATGTGCCACATTTTAGTTTTGGCAGGGGAATTTTTGTAAGTATTTTCCTGCACAACTTCATATATATCGAACATGCTGAAGTGAGACTGGTGCAATTTGCCTTTTGTCCCTGTTTTTTTGTAGAATTGAATATGTGATGTTAGGTTTGAAGTCCTTTTGTTTTGCCAATAGTCCAGCATCTTTGTTCTCATAATTTTATGTTTTCCTTGATTCAGTTTTCTTTCATTAATTTGCACCGGTGACTGTCTGTGTATCAAGTTGGCTTCGATCCTTTCCTTTTTCTGTCACCATCATTTCGTTAATTGTGAAGAGAAGTAATACGAACAACATGAGAGAAGAATTGAATGAAAAATGAACTTCTGTGTGTATTGAGTTTACAACACTTCTGCTGATAATATACAGTAGTTAGTGAACCAAGTGGTAGAATAAAAGTGTTGGTTACACGAATATTTAGTTACACTAGCTGTACAACTGATTAAGTAAACTATCTACCGAAGTAAATAGCTAAGCTATTCTAAGTTCATATCTTGTGGCTAACATTATTAACTATGTTGCTAATTAAACTATCTGGTTCTCATTACCTGTACAAATCAATCCCTTCTTGAGGGTGACTTACCAAATTATGCAGCTAGTAATCCGTCAAATATAACTCAAGGGAATTTGTCATTTGATTGTTGTACCTGTAGGGGGTTTGTACTCTGGAGGAAGTGCTCAGATGGTTGAAAATTCACTTGGCGTTCATGGTGATGAAATTTTGTATGTTGGCGATCATATATATACAGACGTTAGCCAATCTAAAGTTCATCTTCGATGGCGTACTGCACTAATTTGCCGAGAACTAGAAGAGGAGGTTTGTGTGTTGCCCTTTATATTACCATTTGAAGCCACACAGCTATAAAAGGATTTTTACAGATTTGTCTCTTTCTATGACCGACTTGAAAATATCTGCATTTGAGTTTTTCCTTCTCTCCTTTGGAACATTGAAATTTCAGTAATTTACACTTTCGCGGAAGTTATCTCTGTGAGTTAGTTTCAGCTATTAAAGTTCTCTATGCGACAGGTGCCCACTTTATATGGAATACCATGACCTTCTTTGGTTTAGATTTTGAAATTTTGGGATTCCGAAGATGTTTTCTCACTGTGCACGTTAAGTTGCGTCAGCAATGTTGTAGTAATTCCACCTCATCGTACAAAATCATTAATTTTAAAATATTATATTATGGGTTAAAATATAAATAATAATATGATAATGATAAAATGTTGAACTAAAAGCATTTATCATGTTTGGAGATGTGAGAAAGAGGAAAAATATTTTGGGAAGGAGACAGAATAAAGGATGGTGTTTATGTAAGTTTTGTGGTAAGGAAAATGAAAAAGAAACAAAGGCTATGTTTTCTTAATTCTGAAAGCTCGTTTTTTCTTATGAAAAGAACTTGGAAGTCATGTATTCTGATCTTGTAAATAACAAAAATGCATTGTTTACTGTCATCATGCGTATTCATGATTTGACCTTTCTGTTTCAGTATAATGCTTTAATTTATAGTCGAGGTCATCGCGCCACTCTGATAGAACTCATAAATCAAAAGGAGATTGTGGGAGACCTCTTTAATCAACTCCGCCTTGCTCTGCAGAGACAAAGTAAAGGAAGGCCTGCGCAGGTAATTTCACAGCAATCAGGCTGTTTCTGTTGAGACTTGTTATGTTCTTGAAAATCAACCACTGTTTCTTTTAAAAACATTATGCTAGTTTTTTCGCCTTGCCAGGTTCTTTTAAATAAATTTTCTAATAATCATTATTGTTGTTGGTAGAACTCACATGAATATCATTTCCTAGATTAGTTGCAAGGGTCTTTCTATTTGATCAGATCAAAATGATGATAAAGAATAAGAATTAACTGAAGCTTCTGCCCATGCCTTGTCTGTTCGATAATATGTGTGCAACTTTAACAATAGAATGTTTTTGCATCAGACTCTCGCTGCCACTCATATGGACGACAAAGATCTAACTGAAAGCATTCAGAAGCTACTCATTGTTATGCAAAGACTGGACAATAAAATCGGTCCAATGCTGGAAGCAGATGGGGAGCTCTTTAACAAAAGGTGTTCAAAAGCTTGTAACTACTACTTCTCTCTGAGTTCAAACCACGAACTGTTTAACTGGATCACTGAACACACTTAGGAATTGGTTAACCATCCTGGTATTGGCATGTAGTAACTAAAAATGAACCGATCTGGACTCACCTTATATGTCTATTGTCTCAAATTTTGGACTCAATTTTGAACCAATGGCTTTTATCTCAGGTGGGGTTATCTATCAAGAGCAGGCCTTTGGGACAAAAGCCACTTAATGAGGCAAATTGAGAAGTACGTGGATATGGCGCTCATGTGGCATTACCTAGTGGTTAGAAAGACTACAAGTCCTGCGTACCCACTAAATTCTTTACTTCTCAAACTGCAGGTATGCTGATATTTATACCTCGAGGGTTTCTAACTTTCTCCAGTATACCCCATTCATGTATTTCCGGGCCCACGAACAGGTAGGCAAGTTTAGATTTGCTTATTATTTGTTAATAATGGATCTATCGGGAACTCATACAAGCCAAGAGTCTCAAGGTGCAGGGAGCTCAACCTCTCTGCCCTTTAAAAAGTGTGCCATGACTCTGAAGCACACACCTTGACACCTTTAAGGCTCAAGGCACGCTTGTAGGACTAGTGAGCACACAGGGAAACACAAACTAGTATTAATTTATTTTATTATTATTTAATAGTTATAAAATACACATTGTAGGACATGTGACTTCTTTTTGTTCGTATATCTAAATTATAGAGTCGTAGTTGTAGTGTCTCACGTCAATAAGGCATATGCGCTGACTTATTTTCTCGTATCTTGACCATTAATGTACCTTGCTCCGCCAAACTTGCGCATTATGATCATGTCAGATTTTTGTCAAAAAATTCCTTTCTGATGAACTTGAAATATGGCCAATAACTTGTTTAGATAGGTTTGACAGCAGTTTTTAAACCGATGGTTCTAGTTCCAATGAAAAGAAATGAAATTTGTTGTTCACTGTAGAGAGAGTGTGTGTGTGTGTATATATCAAGTTTTTTAAAATTGTGTAAATTAAGTTGTATATATACTCTAGTACTTTAAAAATGTAGGGTTAATTTACGGTTTACATGTCCCACATTGCATCAGTTTCTTCCTTCTAGGAACTGGAACCGAGCACTACCAGTTTCTTCCTTCTAGGACCGGACCCGGACGTAAGTGCTCGGTTTCTGTTCCAGCTTTTGGAAGATCGTTCTAGATCACGGTTTGAAGGGAATTATGTTCTATGTAGAGTAATCCTATGCAGCTTACGATGAGTTGATGCTCCATCGAGCATTCCTTATTTCTATTCCTTCAGTGTGTAATTTGATTTTGTATATTTGTTGCAGTCGTTGGCTCACGATTCTTACTCATCTCATCATCTAAAGCATGAAGATCCATCGGCTGATGACACAGAATAGCTGGGTGATTTCTGCCCGTGTGTAAGAAAATGAATTTATCAGTTTCATAATAATGCTCTTGCTGCTCTATTATTTTTTGTCCAATAATATGTTGCTGATTTGAAATTATCAAGAAATATAATTAATATTATTCTATTAATTTTCTAAAGGGGTCTCAAATTAATAACAAAAAAATATTAGTAATCTTACATACTACGTAGAATGGGTTTGGAAATTGAGACAGGGATATGGGATACAATTTTTTGAAAACTAAACATATGATAATAAAATTGTACGACTCTTCTAAAGAAATACACGCCTGCACTCATAGGTTTGATAATAATGCAAAAACATAATGCACGTTAATGACTAAAGCCTAGAAACTTTTGCTAATATGCATTGTTATTTGGCAATACGTTGGGAGTGACCCTAGCACTTTTGATATGTTGGCAATATGAATTGTCTTTTGTGCGCTTTTGAACGGGGTTCGATCATCTGCCTCTTAAGGCATAACAAGTTTGTCTCATGGGCACCCTTGTGGTGCTGTCTTTTATATCCGTCTGTCGCTTAGAACGGGGTATTGTATTTGATATCAGCTATAGCTTTTAGCTTAGTCGTAAGTGCTAGATTCTATCGTAATACTATAAAAAACGTATGGAATTAACAATCTCAATAATTCCAAGTTGTGTTTGATAAATTTTTATTTATTTCCATGAAAATTGCAAAATCACCTTTAGTTAGGACTGATAATGGTTATGGAATCAATGATTTTGGTTTCAATAGATGGTGGATTCAAGTTAAATTCTTTATATACGGTCTGGTTTGGGTTAGGTGTCAAATCTTGATTTATTTCTAAATTTGATTTAATAATGGAGAAAAGTATGCTTGCGCATACCAATAAGATGGTTTTTTGATTTCAATTTTCGATAGTTCCGAATTTTGTTCATGTTTATAGAGAATTATGCTCGGATCCAACCCTTATTTGCCTTAAAACTAGCAATTTTTTACTTCTAATATAAATACATTTGTAGGATGCGATTATTGATTGTTTTCGATGCTATATTTGTAATTTTCTGTGTTTGTTCAACTTTTGGATAGTATTTGAGGTAAATCCAATACATATTCATCATATATTATATTCACCCCATGTCTACATCCAAATATTATATCATAGAGTATGCGACTACTTATAGGATCATTCATTCATCATCGGGAAAAACAACCCTCTGGAAATTAGATTTTGGAACATTCAAGGTACACAATTATATTTGTTAGGATCGGTGGTGCAGATAGAATGAGAGGTTGAATATATGTATCGGCTCAACTCAGCTAATTTTAAAATCTGCTTCGGTCGTGTTAGCAACTGAGAGCTATTCTTTTGTTAAAAGAACTAATCGGTCGAGTAACTGAATATAGTACGGAATGAACTTGACCGGTACAACGAATAGGCTGAGCTGATGGCAAGACATGTTATCTATTAAACAATGACAGATAAGTGCAGTAAGTAAGTGCATAATATAAATAACACATGGATTTGTTTCTGGAAGCTCGAAGCAACGCTTCTACGTCTCCCATGTTTCCTTTCCAGGAAGGATTGAACTAGAAGATTTGTGTAAATCAATCACGTTGTACAACCCCGGTTCAGTCCTGGATTTATACACAGTACCGGACTGAAGCTCCTATCAATTCCACAGCTGAGGTCACTTTTACATCTTGGATCTACACACAGCAGTTTGACACACGGTCACACTGTTACAATAGTTTTGTAGAGATTTCACTCTTCACAGAGATGTAAAATAGTAAAAGAGTTTGAATGATTGTGCAATCAATTGCAACAATAGGTCGGCACTGATGATCTCTTTGAATATTTGATGAGCTCTAACGCGGTGTCTATAATGCTTCTTGAGTAAGCAAATGTCTCTTGTAAGAGTGGTTGAGCAATAATGAGAAAATGATGATTTGTCTTGTTTTTGCCAACCATTTATTTCTAATAAATAATCTTCATTAAATAGCTCAAGGAACCCAACTGTAATAGCAATTTCTAAATATTTGTACAGTACTAGTCTCTGATGTGCATTAAATGATCTGAATATATATTCCCAAAATAGCAATTAAGCAATTAATGCTCTTCTGCAGATCTGTATTGCTTTTCTCTTTTAAATTGTAACGGCTAGTTGTACTGTTAACGTTCAGATATTTGAATAACTCTACTAATGCTTTTTTATCGGTAATGTTTTGTTCCACAACTTATCTTCTTTGTAGTCGATAGATTACAGCTTCGGTAGAGTAGGTCTGATCAACTTATTTGCGGATTATATAGTCGGTAGACTAAGTTCCATTAAGTTCATCGGTTGACTTATTGGCTACGCTTGATCATCAGTTGATTCACTCATCGGTTGAGTTGATCTATACATTCAATCAGTTGACTTACTTTGTTATACCAAAATTAAGACCATTCCGTATTGTTCAACAATTTCCCGTACTAACAAAGAATAGGCTCTACTAATAAGCTTGGTTGGATTAGCGGACAACCGATACTGATGCAAAAGGATAAACGTTATTATTTTAGAGTGTTTATTCAACTGATTATCGTCTCATCAGACAGTGATTATTTTCTCATCAAAACTTAGAATCTTCTTTGCTTCTTCCCCCTCAATCTCTTCCTCCTTTTTGGTGAAAAATAATTCGTACCCAAGAGGTTTGATGCGAGTCCTTAAAAGATTTGTTGGAAGAATTTGTTTGTTGAGTTCAAAATAAATGAACGAAATAAATACTGAGTCCAAAATAAATGAACATTGGTTTCGATAAAAGAGTTCAAAATAAATGAATTAAGAATTCCATTAAGTTCAAAATAAATGAACTACTATACATTTCTTAAAAATGTACAAACAAAATGAAACAACTGATAAGATCTGCTCAGTTCTACTTTGGTTCAGCTCTGCTTTGCTGATCTTCCCCCTCAACAAATGATCCCTCTCAACTGATTAAGACTCAAATTGTATGCGATGTCTACGAGAGCTACTTGGCTGTTCTGCAGGAGAGACTACTTGAATTGATTTGGCGAAGTTGACTAGTTCGAACAACTGATGTGCTAAAATAGAAAACTGCTGAGAGTTAGAATTGCCAGTGGTCAGCAAATGGTCTTCAAGTCTTGAGAGTTTTAATGGAACTCTCTCAAGCATCAATAAGAGCGTTCTGAGTAGTAGTTGTGAATCTCTTCACTGTATTGATCATGTCAGTCAAGTCTTTTTCGACTGTGCTGAAGTTTTCCCTTATGTATCTCCGAAGATATAAGTCATTGTTGGTCTGCTGAGCATGACGAGATTCTATCCTTCGAATCTGATCAGCCATCATACTCACAGCAGCATTTCCATCATCTGGTAGCCATGTGATCTGCAGGACCGAAATGTGTACACTGGAAGTGTCTTCATGAGGAACGGCCTGGTGTTGATCACGTCTAAGTCCCCAATGTGCTCAAGAGGTTGAAGGGTATTTCTGATCGGTCCTGTAAGTATGAACCTGGGCACCTGCTGGATGAACTTCAAAACGGGGGGATGATGAACTGCAAAATCAGAGAAGAGTGGGGGACGACTGCTAAGTGCTAATGCTGATGTTTCTTCCATTTGTACATCAGAAGATGTCTGCTCAACGGATGTTTCTCCAAATATTTGGTCAGCAGAAGACATCAGTACTGATATCTTCCTTTGATCAGTTCCCTTCTCTTTTTCATCAATCAAGATGTCATGTACAATATTCTAAATAACCAGTTCTGCATCCAATAGATTTTCAACAGCTTTAACCATCAGTTCGTCAAAAGGAACAAGTACTGACGCAGGTGGATGTCCTGTTCAGCAGATTGAGCTTCATCAATTATCTCAATAGAAATCAAACTTGTCCTTAGTCTGCATAGCTGGTGCTTCAATCATCGGTTTTGACTGTTCAGCTGGTTCTTTTGATTCTTAGTGAAATCATTAGTCAACTTATTCAATTCAACATCGGTCATAGTTGGCTCATTGTTCATCTTATCGGAAGATTGTTCAATTGTGTTAACATAGCCCAAATTGATGATGTCAAACCGATCTCAAAGCAATCTTGTCTCATCCCGAGCAATTGAATGTCTGCTCTGCAGTGCAGTAATTCTGTATGCATCTTCTCTGCCATGCGGGGTAGATCCATTGTAAGCTTCAATTTTGTTGTTGATGATGCTGAACATGTCCTCAGTATGCCTGAGAGCAAACAACTTTTTTCTTTGCATTGCCTTCTCAACATCGTTTGTCTCGGTCAACTTCAAGATGGTTTGTTCAATCTTGATGAATATTGACATTCTTGGTTTCAGTTTTATCATAGCACTTTCTTTCTGCAGTGTACCCATTTGTCAAACACTTTGTCCTTTGCTGCAATAGTATTTTTGATTTCTTTAAGGGCAATATTTATTGTATCGTTGATGGTTTTCTTAGCAGTCGGTGATGAAGGAGATGGTGGTCGGAGGGAAACCACGTTGTTATCTTTCTGTCCTGATGCAGATATAGAAGATGAACCCTTGGGGTAATCTCGCTGATGCCGATACTGGTGGAACTTCAATTGATGGAGCTTTTGGTTGTGTAGGAGTTGGAACTACTGCAAATGCTTTCACATGCTCTGCTGAATTTGGCTTTGACACAGAAATAGATACATGTTTGGACTCAACATACACCTTCTTCTTGGCCGGTTGAGTTCTTGCCTTCTTCGAAGTCGGTTCAGTAGTAGGACCATACACAATCTTCCTCTTTTGTTTCGTCGGCTCTATAGATTTCTTTTTTGAAATCTGTTTCGATTCATCAGTCACACAGTGGCCTTAATTGACAGTTTTGCAAGTGATGCAGAGGGTAGATTCTGCTGGCAATCACCTTTATTTCCTTTCTGGTAGCCATAAACTGGCATCAATGATTCTATTGATATGAATTTGAAAGCCCATTGTCTTTCCTAAGACCAAATCTTGCAATTTTGAGAATAAATGACTAGGCCAATACATCTTCATACCTTCATTGATAACAACCATTATCTCCAGCTTATTCTCAGTAATGGCGTCATAGGCTCCGAATGCGCATAGAATGTTCATAGAAACAATATAAGCTAAAATTTGGAATTCCCTTTTCATCTTGTTTTTTGGAATGTTGTTGCCTGAAAGACTGAAACTGCTCGCTGAGTACTTTTGTCAAACATCAACGTCTACAACCTATCTGTATGTAGTTCAATAATTTCTCCAAATGATTCTTCGGAGACAGAGATGGTAGAATCTTCAACTTCAAAAATACAACTATCGGAGCCTGGGCATTCTCAAAGAATTCCTTGAAAGCAGCATCAAAATAAGTAGGCTTGGAACACAGAAAAGTCTTCAAACCCGAATTTTCCAAGGCACGATAAACAGTAGTGTACTCGTTCTCAGATTTCATAACATATTCGAAGATGATAACCAAAACATCTTAGAAGCCATTGAAGCAAAGAATGGTGTCTGCGAAGGTTAGTTTGCACAAGAGAAATTTGTAGAGAGTGTTCACGTAAAGATTGCTAGTAAGCGTAAAGAAATGAGAAAGTGAATTGATATGCTCTTTATGCTCTTGTGTACCGTCGGTTGAGATTACATACACGTGTCACCAGATCGTGATATGCTAGAAAATCAACGATGCAGATCACAAGTATATGAACAATCTCCTAGATATACGAGAAATCAGTCTGAAAAGTGATGATGAGTGCAATGATTAAGGTCTTTCGGAATTATTCGGATTATTTATCAAAATATTATAAAAAATAAAAAAAAATTCAAAAATACCGTAACAAAAAAAGTGATTACAAAAATACAGTAACTCCTTCAACTTCAAAAAAGTTGAACCCGCCACTTGAAGTGGCGGGTGGGTTCAATGGATATTAAATTTTTTTTTTAAATTTCGTTTTTAAATTTTTTTTTTATATTTGAATAATTTAAAAATAAAACAATGGATTGTGGTACATCTCTATATGCTGATAACATCGAATCACCGTAAGAATAGGAAATATAAAATTGCTAGTAACTGTTCAAAAATTTGCATTAAAATTAAAACCAGCATTTAAATTTATTATTTACTACATTATATATATATATATATATAATGTATATATATAATCAAACAAGGCATTGACATAGTGATTATCATATCATATATTATCAATATAAGATATCTCGAGTTCGAATCCTCTCCACTACCCTAAAAAAGTTTGCTCCTGAAGGATTATTATAACTTGAATGGTCTTTTTAATTATGTTCTAATAAATTATCTAAATTTTATAATTTATGACAAATTATTTTTTACTATTTTCCTAAATACGAAGCTAAGCCAAACATCAAACTTGAGAATATTCGAGATATCGATTTTGTCAAATTTGAAATCAAAAATTGTTAATCAAATTTAAATTTAAATAAGAAAAATTATAATTTTGATTATGCATGTTTTTTCAAATTTGATTTCAAATTTGACAAAATCGATTTCTCGAATATTTTCAAGTTTGATGTTTGGCTTGGCTTCGTATTAGGAAAATAGTAAAAAATAATTTGTCATAAATTATAAAATTTAGATAATTTATCAGAACATAATTAAAAAGACCATTCAAGTTATAATAATCCTTCAGGAGCAAACTTTTTTAGGGTAGTGGAGAGGATTCGAACTCGAGATATCTTATATTGATAATATATGATATGATAATCACTATGTCAATGCCTTGTTTGATTATATATATACATTATATATATATATATATAATGTAGTAAATAATAAATTTAAATGCTGGTTTTAATTTTAATGCAAATTTTTTAACAGTTACTAGCAATTTTATATCTCCTATTCTTACGGTGATTCGATGTTGTCAGCATATAGAGATGTACCACAATCCATTGTTTTATTTTTAAATTATTCAAATATAAATAAATAAAATTTAAAAAACGAAATTAAAAAAAAAATTAATATCCATTGAAACCGCCACTTGAAGTGGCCGGTTCAACTTTTTTCAAAAAAAAGTTGAACTTGCCACTTGAAGTGGCGGGTTCAACTTCAAGTTGAACCCGCCACTTTAAGTGGCGAGTTACTGTATTTTTGTAATCACTTTTTTTGTTACGGTATTTTTGAATTTTTTTTTATTTTTTATAATATTTTGATAAATAATCCGATTTATTCACAGACAGCTTTTCAAAATTTGAAAGGGCGGGGAAAAGTCCTCACAAATTTCTTATCGGATCAACCCATAAATTGCTTTGAAAAGGATAATCAATCGAGTACATAGTTACCAGACTTTCATTGGTTGAGCATATGAATCATCTGCTAACTTTGATTGTTAACTGTGCATCATATGTTCTTAGTAATTGTCCACAACTTGAACTGATAATACTCTATTTCAGTATGACAGATGCTATGAATAAGAGGAACAAAATAGTAAATATACAAACATACATTTGTAAAATTGTAATTTTGCCAAGGTTTTCATTATACTTTTAAAAAATTAAAATATTCAAGTGTTTTGAATTTTTTTAAAAAAGCTAAATTTTGATTAAAAAATACATTTTGAATAAATATTAAAATCCTTGTGATACTATTATTATATTATTAAGTAATAAGAAATTCAATATTAAATTAATATAAAAAACTTTCAATATTAAATCACCGAATCGAACAAATTCGTTTCAAATTGAGCCGAATTGAATTTTTCAGTTCGATTTTTGGTTTTAAAAACATTGAGTTTTTCAGTTATAGGGATCGGTTAAACGAACTAAAAATCAAAATTTAAAAAAAAAATTAAGTTTTTTGATGGTTTAATTTTTTTAATGGTTTTACTTCTGATCATATGAACAAGAACTTGTATATTAACTACGTGTTTTCACGCATAATATAATTTATCTTGTTGTCTCTTTTAAACTCGATTTTTTGGAATAAATGGCTTCAAAATAATATCAGATGTTTAGAACTAAGATGTCAAAAGTTTAGAATCCTTTTGATTCCAATGTATTATGTATTAGTGTTTGTATTTATGTTGAATTTTCTTCGACTAATCATTCAATTAAAAAACAACAGTTCAAACCGAAACGGAATCAAACCGAAAATGTTCGGTTAAAATCAAAATCGAACCAAACAATTTTGGTTCGGTTTTCGATTTTTAAAATTTATGAACCGAAATTTTGGTTTTGGTTCATAATCGAATCGATGAATACCCCTACTGCCATGAGAAGTTTGAACAAAATGGGGAAATAAGGCAAGGAGTCTCCCTACAATCATCAGCAAATTCCATGCACAATTACTATTTACAAAAATTCGTAGTTTTTTTTAATTTGGATCAAAAAAGTTCATAGTTTTCAGTTCAATATAATTTGTTTATTTCCAGAGTTTTAATTTCTTACTTTTAGTATCTTTATTCCATATTTTAACTTTATTTTCATATTTTCGTAGCTTTAGTTTAATCATACAATTTTATGGCATAATCGAGTGTTCAAGTCATTTTAAAATTGCTATTTCCCAATTACTCCATTTTCATTCATAGTTTCTAGTTACATTGTATTTTTGGACGTCAAATCGAGAAGACTAAAACTAACAACCAAATCGAGGACTCACATCATTTAGCTTTAGAAGTTAATTTTACTTTTTTGGTATTCTTGTACAGATACATCGGCATAAAAATTCAAACCAAACACAAATAATAATTAATAAAAAAAAGAGTTGGTATATCTCCAATTTTAATTGGTATAGTAGGAAATATAATATAATACATAGCAGATGATTTGAGCTCTCTCCAAGTGTGTTTATATTTTTGTACGGCTCATGTTATTTTTAATTTAGTGGTACAACAAAAAGATGATGAATAATTTATTTTTTTATATTTATATATTTGTATTTATATATTATATTATTTATTAAGTAGGACATTTTATAAGACTTCAGCGATTTGTTTTCCAAACTCAAGGAATCGAAAATAAAACCCTTATTAAAATATTTAAAAAAACACAAAAAACAAATAGCCCAATAAAAATCACCACCTTCAGCTATTTTATTGTTTCAATCGAGTTTTCTTTGGTCTATTTCTTCTCCTCAATTAATGTGTATATGTTATGACCTTACGGGATCAAGCTTACAACCGGTGGTTTTCCCTCCTAGCTATTACTAAATGAGGCGACACAGTGGTCTCTGACCAGGATCAGGAACCAATTCGAATTTTGATATTGACATGTCGCTGGTTTTTAACCATAGACATTTTGTCAGATATCAATTGTACTGAAACACAACTGATCGTCATATATATCACTTGAACTTGAGCCTACGAGCTAATCGCCTTACTATGTCATGACATGGTCGTCTAAGTGGATAACCTCAACTTTCTACACCTTAACATTCTCATGTATCAAAATATTAAAACAAAAAATAAATTTTAAAAACATTATTAAAAAATAAAAAAACAGTTAAAATAAATAAAAATATTATTTAACTGTATAATTATTTTACATAAATAAATAAATATTTATTGACCATAGAAAATATCACAAATATATAATATGATGCAATTGCCATGTTATATATAATTTTAGTTTTAATGCAAGAACTTAAAGAAAGCAAAAGAAGCTTGTAGTAAGAGCGAGAGAAGACAGATGGCAGCCATTGGTTGACACAGCAGGAAAGCTTGCCACGATTACTGCTGTCTACGGTGACTCATCCTCTGCTTAAACCTACCACGTACCATCTTATTATTCAAGATAAAATTTCTTTCCATATCATACGAAAAGCTGTGGATAAAATATATAATAAAATTTTAATTTAATAACTTCTTTGTGCATATAGATCTTCTTTAAATTCATCTGTTTCACTAAGAAAGCCATAGATAGATCAGTGTTTGCGTTACTTGTGGTGATATTTCTCTTACCAAAATACTTGAACTCGAAAGCTAATATCCATCATTAAAGATGGCGAACAATAGGTTGAAGGTTTATTCTGTGATTTTGTTACTGTTATTTGTGGTGGTTTGCGAGGCCACCACTGAAAATACAGACAAAGAAAGTGGTTCAGCATCTTTCAGTAAATGGGCGAAGGATAAGTTAACCGGCGGCCTTGGCGCTGAGGGTGCTGAAATTGATGCCGATCAATTTGATCATGCTGCCAAGAAAACCAAAGATAAGATCACAGAGACAACTACTGGTACGTATTTACACATGGGTGTTAATGCTACGTTATTAGTGACATGAAACCTTTAGAAAAAACAGCCAAGAAAATTTGTATTCGAAACTGATAGCTGGTAATGTTTTTGTTGCATGTACTTTTAGACGTTGAAACATATGTACTTTAAGCATAGTTTATGTATGGAATTGGTTATTTGAACTTAGTGTATCATTGCTTACTTAGAATACAGTCGACATCTTTTGAAATCTTGAAAGATCTTTTTTGATGCAAGTTTGATGAAAGTGATTTGAATCATCTGATCATTCTTATGGGTTTATTAAATTTCAAGTTCCTCCACCAATGAAATATTATTTATTCTATTCAATGTGAATATTTCATTTCTTTGTATATTGAAGTCATATGAATTATTTTATAAAATCCCTTTTGAACTTTAAATTTTTCTATCCATATTTTGTCCAAGAGTATTGAAATAAGGAATCATTCAGCACATTGATTATTTAAATGAGATTATAGTACATGAATCCATATGCAGTCTACTTTTGAAAGTTTCTGTTAAAAATTTGCTAGTTAAACATCTTGAGATGAATATGGAGATTCATTTATGTACTGTGGCAGGAGCTGGAAAATACACTGCAGACAAAGCAAAGGAAGCCGAAGGTAAAGCAAGTGATGTGGGTGAACAAGTCTCTGAGAAGAGCGGGGAAGTAAAAGATAGGACAAGTGAATTAGGCAAGGAAAAAGGAACATGCGCTGCAGACAAAGCAAAGGGAGCCAAAGATAAAGCAAGTGAATTGGGAGAAAAAGTCTATGACAAGAGTGGGGAAGTAAAAGACAAGACAAGTGAATTAGGGAAGGAAACAGGGACAGGAGCTGCAGACAAAGCAAAGGAAGCTAAAGATAAAGCAAGTGAATTGGGAGAACATGTTTATGACAAGACCGGGGAAGCAAAAGATAAGACAAGCGAATTGGGCAAGGAAACAGGAGCAGGAGCTGGAAAATTCGCTGCAGACAAAGCAAAGGGAGCCAAAGATAAAGCAAGTGAATTTGGAGAACATGTCTATGAAAAAACGGGGGAAGCAAAAGACAGGACAAGTGAACTAGGCAAGGGAGTTTATGATACGGGTGTGGGAGCAAAAGACAAAGCAAGCGAGAAAGCTTATGGCACGGGCGTGGGAGCAAAAGACAAAGCAAGCGAACTGGGCGAGAAAGTTTATGACACTGGCGTGGGAGCAAAAGACAAAGCAAGCGAGAAAATCTATCACACGGGCGTGGGAGCAAAAGACAAAGCAAGCGAACTGGGCGAGAAAGTTTATGACAATGGCGTGGGAGCAAAAGACAAAGCAAGTGAACTGGGCGAGAAAGTCTATCACACGGGCGTGGGAGCAAAAGACAAAGCAAGCGAACTGGGCGAGAAAGTTTATGACAACGGCGTGGGAGCGAAAGACAAAGCAAGTGAACTAGGCGAGAATGTTTATGGGCAAACTAAAGACAAAGCAAGCGAACTGGGCGAGAAAGTTTATGACACGGGCGTGGGAACAAAAGACAAAGCACGCGACCTGGGCGAGAAAGTTTACGACAAGAGTGGGCAAACAAAAGACAAGGCAGTTGAATTAGGCGAGGGAGCTTACGAGAAAACTGGGGAAGCAAAAGATAGGGTGGTGGAGGAAGGGAAAAAGAGAGAAGCGGAGGCAGAGGACACCCTGACTTGGGCCAAGGAGAAAGTAAAAGCGGGGTATGATGCGGCAAAAGCGAAGGCCGGAGAGACTTACGAAGTAGCCAAAGATAAATCACGAAATATTATTGGTCTTCAGGGCCACGACGACGAACTGTGAATCATCTCTATTTTCTAATTTTACGTTCTGGTTTTGATTTGCGAATGTAAGCTACCAGTTAATAAGAACAGGCATCATGAACATTTTCTTTGTAAATTATGTGTTATGTGAATTTTCTTGGAGAATTTTCGTTTGCTGTAGTGTTTTTATTGTCTGTTCGGTGTTTTAGGATTTTAAGCTCGATATTAAAAGATGCATTTATTTGGTCTTGATACTATTATGAAGTCCTTAACTTCTTCCCACGAACATGGTCTAGTGGTCATCTATACCCCTTTGTTAACATTTAAGGGATTGCCCTTATACCCCTTAGTTTACGGATTGTATTTATTTGGTCTCGACTTCCCACGAACATGGTCTACTGGTCATCTGTTCCCCTTTGTTAACATTTGAGGGCTTTGCCCTTATCTCCCTTGGTTTACGGATTGTCAAAAAAAGGAAGTGCTGACTTCTACTTAAGTGATGTCAAAATGTGTGTTTGGGGACGCGCGCTGCACGCCGGAATGTCCAGACCTATAGAGGGTCGTAGGTTGTGTTGGCTGACTTGTTCATTTTTAGTACCAACACATTTGATTTTTGAGCTGGGTTTCGCAAAGATGACGGCATAGCAAGTCCCCTTTTTAGAAGGGTGTTGTTCTACTGTGGATTCAAATCCTTCAAACAGCTTATGTGAAAACAAAACGATGCTTTCCTTTAGCTGCAAAAAACAATTCTTCCTTTAGCTGCAAGAGAGGAACATCCTTTCAAAGCTAAATCATCCTTTTTTCAAGGTCAGGAATTAGGCGCATTAAAGCAAAGGAAAAATAGAAAGGTAATAGAAGAAGACCGCAGGCTCAAGTTAGGTATACAAATATGAAAAATGTATGTGTGCTGGTGTTGTGAATTGAGTATATAAGTGAGGATCAAACTTGAGTCTATTCTCGGAGATCTTGTTCTCATATTACCTCAGTCAAAGGTCTTGGAGATCTTGTTCATGTCAAAGATCTCGTTCTTATATAATTGAGCTTTTGTCTTGACTACCCCACGGAAAGTGCTAAGAGATAGTGTCTCATGGCCAAAACCCTCCTTATAAATAAGAGAATTAATTATTATTAAATAAAAAATATTTATAAAAATACAATTAATAAATACTACAGTGATGCCAGCCTCGAAAAGCGTTTCTTCAGGAATTTTAAAAAATGAAGGTAAGACACAATTTGGTACTGTGTTTCTTATCTTCAAAAAATGAATTTTTTTTTTTTAAAGACTTGTCTCTTATAAATAGTATATAATAAAACTACGATTTATTAAAATATATAACTAGTTATTAGTAGCATTTAATGATTAGTAAGGCAAAATAAAGGCATGAGTAATTTGTTTGGCAAACCTTATTTTTATATTAGATAAATTTGGCAAATCGTTTTGCTAATAAACTTTGAGACTATAATTATATTGTTGGGTTTTGTAACCTAGCTAGTCCTAAATTTAATGTAATAAAACTTGTTATTATTTTCCTAATGAATATATTGAGTATGCAACATAACTAATTACGCTAGGATAATCCGCAGTACTTAACAAAGAAATACTAGTTTACTTAACCAATGGAGTTGAACAAAACTATCTCGCTGAATATATAAAGACCAACTTGGTAATTAACCTTGATAACAAAAGCGTATAGATCAGCCAGGTGATTGCAGCAAGATACTTGCTACATTATTAGTATATCAACATAGTACATTTTTATGTTATTATTATTATATTTTAATTTGTATATTAGTTATCTAGTTAATTTTCTTAATTATCTAATTATATACTTAGTATAAAAAAGTACATTTTATGGCTTGCCAAAATTATCTTAGTTATTAGTAGCATTTAATGATTAGTATATAATAATTCATTATATAATTAGATAATCAAGGCAAAATAAAGGCATGCGTAATTTGTTTGGCAAACCTTATTTTTATATTAGATAATTTTGGCAAATCGTTTTGCTAATAAACTTTGAGACTATAATTATATTGTTGGGTTTTGTAACCTAGCTAGTCCTAAATTTAATGTAATAAAACTTGTTTATTATTTTCCTAATGAATATATTGAGTATGCAACATAACTAATTACGCTAGGATAATCCGCAGTACTTAACAAAGAAATACTAGTTTACTTAACCAATGGAGTTGAACAAAACTATCTCGCTGAATATATAAAGACCAACTTGGTAATTAACCTTGATAACAAAAGCGTATAGATCAGCCAGGTGATTGCAGCAAGATACTTGCTACATTATTAGTATATCAACGTAGTACATTTTTATGTTATTATTATTATATTTTAATTTGTATATTAGTTATCTAGTTAATTTTCTTAATTATCTATTTATATACTTAGTATAAAAAAGTTTACTTTATGGCTTGCCAAAATAATCTAATTTATAAATAATGTTTGCCAAACAAATTACACATGCCTTTATTTTACCTTAATTATCTAATTATATAATGAAGTTTATTCACGTATATTTTATTATAATACTACTAATTATATACTTAATAAACCTCTTCCATTTATTTGTTTTTTTAAAATTGATTTTTGAAGGTAAGAAACATGTTATTTTCTTAAACAAAACTATGTAAGAAATGCATTTGAGACTGCGTTCTTAAAGAAACGCAACCTCACAAGGCGTTTCTCCGTAATTTAAATTCCTCAATTAATTGTAATTTTGTAATAATTTTTTAATTTAATAATACAAATTAAATTAGCTAGATTCTTATACATCGGGAGCTCGGAAGCTTGGTCACATATTCTGTCACGCCGTCCCACATTAATACATAAAAAATGTGGGAGGTCGACCATATGTCGGGAGATTGACAATATTTGGGAGTTATTAATAAGCCGGTTGAAGTTATTAGGTATGGGAGTTCGGCAACTAGATGAGATGACCTCTTAGCAGATGACCTCCTCATAAACAGAGACTGATTAATGAGCTGCTTGAATATATGATGAGCGTCTACTCTGAAGGATCAAATCTAATAATATATCAGAAAATGGAAGTTGAAGGTCTGCAATAAAGCGGCCACAAAATGAGGTATAAGACTCCAAAAATAGTTTTAAAAAATGGTACAGAAAAAAGAAATAAAAATTAATGAGCCACCAAGAAATTTCATAGCAGACGTTCAGCTTCAACTTATATACACTGGCAAGTAATAATTGTCTCATTTGAATAAAGGGAAACGATAATTGCCTCGAAGTACTATCAAAACATGGTGTTTGTGTTGTTATATATATTAAAAACGGCAAACGCTTGATCCTACTAGTGGTATAAGAGCTAAGGAACTTGTATTAATCTGATGGAGCCCATATGTTAATTGATTATCGGAACCAAAGCAGTAAAGTGGAGTCTGCTGGAGAAATACTAACGGACGGAAAATCATTTAAGTTGAGAGCATAAATTCCTTTTCAAAGGGTAGAGAGTTTTTTTTTTAGCATAAAACAGACATTTTACAATATAGTGCTGAATAGACAGTCGTAAAGCCCACACTACCCTAAGGAGTAATACAAGAAAGTGAACAGATGCTAAGCTCCGACTCCAATCGGGGGTACAAACTAGACAATGTGGTAGGGACTGATAAAGAGGTGTATTGGGTAAGGGAAACACTCAGAAGCAAAAGACTTTGACCAGTTGGATATGCACTTAAAATACACTTTGACCAGTTGGATATGCACTTAAAATACACTTTGACCTGCCCTGATCGGATGAAGAGAAAATGTATAGTAATATTGTAATGACCTGACACTTTACATGATCATGTATACGCATCATGACATATATTTTGACATTTTATATGTACATTGGAAAGCATAGAAATTGTAAAATATGTAATGGATTAAATTTAGGAAAATATTGATAAATGAGTGATAGAAATACATAGAATGAATATAGTTTAAGAATAATGATTTAAGAGATTGAGTAATGAATAAATGTTAAGAAATATTGAATATATTCAAATATATTGAATAAATAGTATTAAAATTGAATAGATATTAAATTTAATGAATAAATTTAAGATTGAATAAATAGTGGATAATTTGGTAATTTTCGAAATTTTCAAAAAAAAAATATTAAATAAATAAATAAATTCGGGAACCGACGTGAAAAAAAAAACAAGATAGACACACATTTACATCTTCACTAGGTAAAAAGCCGTGAGCCTTGCTAGAGAGAAGAAAGAAAGAGAATTTTGGGTTTCGTTGATTTTCGGACTTCGAAACGACGTCAAAACTAGAAACTAAGTACATATCTAGATTCCTCGCCTCGCTAGCTTCCTTTTGAGGTAGTTTTTTCGTTACTTTTTCTTATGTTTAGGTTATGGATTAATTTGAAATAATGCCCAAAAATTATGAAATTCATATATGTGATAGATAAAACAATGATAAACAATATTTAACAAGAAAATTGAGATTATGTTGTAGTTTCGAATTTATACAAATTTTGTGGGTATAAAAAGTCATGTGCATATACCAGTTACATTAAAATGAAATTGAGAAAACATACTTGTAACTTTGAGAAATAATGAATAGGAGAAAAGTAATATTGCACTTGGTATGGATATTTTATGCATAACTATAATTAATTCATATTGAAAATATGATATTGAGTTTGGTTATGCATTTGATATGCACTGATAGGTTCTACTTTTGATATCGGCACCAGTAAGACGAATTAAGCACTTCTTACGAGATAGGAGTATCGATTGTGAGTATATCCTTATAACTTGACATTTAACTTTATATGAGTATGGATTTGTGTTATATAAGTACCTTGAATTGGTGAATGAATTGCAATTAATGTAATATGATGTGCAAGAACTAAATTGAGTTTTGAAATGTACATGTTGAGACGTGATGTTATAAGATCTATATGATGTTATTAACTTTATTATTTCGATGTTATGCATATGATTATGACATGCGCATTCATAAGAGATTAAAGAACTCTGTTATGACCACTAATGACCTTGAACCATGTGTTATTGCATTCTGAGTACGGTCAGAATTACAGAATCAAAGAATATCGATCCCGAGTTAATTGAGAACTCAAAAGGGGATCTACAGAGTGTCATGGCCATATCGTGATCACGGATTGTTCTTGGTATTAGTTGGTGCATAACAGAATAACAATACGGACATACATGTGCATCATTTCATTTTATATGAATCATGTGAACTGATGTAAAGCTTATGATGATGAATCATGTGAGTATATTCATGTGTTTATGTGGATATAAATTATATGCTTGTGTGATGTTAAATACTACGTTATTGGAATATGCTCATTGAGAATGCAACTCACCCAAATGCAAATGTTATTTTTCAGTTGCTGTAGATAAAGTTTGAACGTACAATGTGCTTCTGAATATTTTGGAAGTATGGATCCAAGGTCCGCTGGCTGACTCTAGTCCTTCTCCATCAGCTCATCATTTGCATATACTGTATATCTTTTTAGTTGGGTTGTGAGGGGTACAACCTTTGTCATTTTTGTGGCATACCTATCTCTAGATGCCTTGTAAATTATATTATGATAAATGTCTTGATTGCATGATGTTATGAGATTGAAATTTCTGCTACCATTAAATATTATGTTATATGTCTCATGTGTATGTGTTATATGTGTAAGAGGTGTCACAAATATAGCAATATAAAATGTAAGATTCAAAAATTTGATATAAGGTACAAATGTTGAATTATTCAACTTCGCTCTACTCACAATTTAAGAAAGAATTCACTAGACAAGTACTTGGCCTAATTTTATGCCCGTCATACCTTCAAATACCCACATGCAGTTCAAGAAATTTTCATAATTTATACTATTAATACAAATACTCAGCAAACTACAAGCTACGAAACAGTTTTGGAAACGATTTATAACCGAATCGAGGAACTTCACAAGCTTGGTGTTTCGCTAAGAGGTCCAGGTCGAGTATTCAACAGTGGCTGGAGAGCTTTCACTACAATACTCATGTTTGGGCGGAAATCCGCTTCATATTGCACACACAAGGCAGCAACTGCGGCCATCTGCATGTGTTAACCGATACAAGTATATGACAATCCTAGTTAGAATATATTCTGATGTTGATTAAAATTATTGAGACTAGTAATCGAAGTACACCCTCGCATATGAATGACATAATGACATATTACTGATTTTTCATTGTTTATTTTTTTTGTTTTTGCTAAGAAGAGAGTTTAGTTTATTTCATATTAGTGATTCTAATTATAAAAATCAATGCATTGTACTATTATTTGAATAAAAGTAGTGTTCTAGGAGTTTGAACAAGAAACAACTAAGATAAAAGAGTAGTTATTATGATATGCTTTTACATAATACTCAGAATAGATTATGATATAGATATGATGTTATTTAATGGTAGTTATGCAAGAGGAAAAATGTTCTACCATATCTCTATTTATATATTTTCACATATATAAAGACATGGTAATTATATTTCTAACCAACAACGATTAATAGGCGTCTTAACCTTCTAGCGACTATGTCATGGATGTAGACCTTTATGGTGGTGTTATAATCTCTTTTCACTATGGTTTTACAATTAAAATAACAAAAATATTATTAGTGATTCAAATTCATGATGTTCTAAACTATTGGAAAACAAATGTCAATTTACCTTAGCAACTGCCTTCGGAGGGTACTCTCCATCCAGTCTAGCATCAACACACTGCTTTACCTTGTCTTCACTAAGCTTTGGTGTGGCCTAACTCAAAAAAATTTACAACCCAATCAATCGCGGTGGAAAACATACTTGAAGACGAATCAAATGATCACATTCAAAATCATCACTAAGAAATGGCATGGTTTACCCATGTCACAAGACTCTGTTGTGTCCTAGGCAATGTATGATCAACTGGTTTACGCCCGGTTAAGAGTTCAAGGAGAACCACACCGAAGCTATAAACATCACTCTTTGAACTTAGTTGCCCGGTCATTGCATATCTACCACCAAAATAGAACGAGTGAGAGACAATTTTGGGGAAAAAAAAATTGAGTTTGAGTTGTCATTAGATTAGAAAGTTTAGATGTAGAAGAACATAGTTAAGACAAAACATTATATTGATTCAGCCCAGCATTTTAAAGTGCTTTTTCTTATTAAAAAAAAAAGTAGAGCAATTTTAAGTTCGACTCGACAGTGAAAGAAAGAACTCTTACTTCATAAAAAAAGCTGAAATAGAAACCTAAAAGCCATATGTTTCTGGCTTCTTGAGTTTGGATTTGAAGCGCTTTTATATGTAAAACCCTCAAACATCTCCTTTTTAAAAAAATCAATTTTAAGAACGAGAGTTTAATCGTCTTCTGTATCCAAAGAGACTCAATTCCTAATATGTTTTATTTCAATGGAATACCTAGGGGAAAGCTAAATCACGTGTTTAATCACTAGATATATTCGTCTCTAGTAAATGCTAGAACAAAAGCATACTCAGGAGCATGATAACCAAAAGTCCCAAGAACGCGTGTGGAATGAAGCCGAGCTGCCATATCGGGGCCTTGATTTGACAAATCAAAATCAGAAATCTTCGCAACATCATCATCAATTAGTAACACATTGCTGGACTTTATGTCACGATGAACTACGTAAGGCTGTGCCTTCTCATGCAAATATTCTAGTCCTTTCGCAGCTCCAACTGCAATTTTTACCCTATGGGCCCATGACAAAACTGGACCTGGCTGTGCTCCTTTCACGCCTTTTCGTCCTGCATCAACAAGTCAAACAATGAAATGCAAAATGATATGAAGGTATGAATGATATAGTGTATTACATTATCTGCAGGCACAAGTCATAAACCAAGAAGCCAAGATATATGATAGGATACTTTTTCCACAATAAAAGAACTTTTCGTAAAAGGATTTAGAACTATACAGGAAAATATAGATCGTACTGTGAAAAGGATAATACTTTACTATCGCATGCGCTGCCAAGTTACTGACCGTATCCATCTTCACCTCAATATCCAAAATCTTAGATATATAATGTGACAGATCTATTCCAGTCAAAGATTTCAACACATCAATAAAAGTTCGCAGCCATTATCAATCGTTAGATAATGTTATTATGACAATATAAAATTAAGAAGATAAATTCACCATGAAGAATGTCGTGCAATGATCCATTAGGAGCATATTCATAAGCAAGGACGCGGAGACCACCATCCACACAATAACCAAGAAGCTCAACCACGTTTTCGTGCTTTAATCTAGAAACCGTAGAAACCTGAAAACACATATGAAATAACATGACCTTTCTTGAAACTGCTACCAATGCAGCTGTATAAACAAGCACAGTGTTTTATGGCAAACCTGAGCTAAAAATTCTTGGCCTGGCTGTTTGATAGAGTCTAACTTTTTTATTGCAGTAGGACGTCCACTTTTCAAGATTCCATAGAACACCTTTCCATATGACCCCTCACCAATCAATGATTTTGTACCAAAATTATCTGTAATATCCTTTAATTCATCAACTGAAATGGCGGGAACGGAAATTGGCTGCATGTTAATGGTTTGTCTCTCCTTTTGTACTACTTCTGTGGCACGATAAGCCGCAGGGTTTCCTGCAGAAAACCCCTGATGAATTTAATAATCGTAAAATCGAATATCATCAATGATTAATCAAGAAAGACAGCCAGAGGGTTGTGCAGGGGGATTCACCAACAGAAAACAATGTAGTGAAAGGATGTTACTCCACATCACATTGACAATTACGATCAATTCAAAAGACAATAAATAAGGTTACATCCTATATTAATCAGCACATATCAAAGGTGTTAGTTCCTCCTCTTCGTCACTAAATGTTTGTACATCGAGGTAAATGATAAGACAACAAGCTAGCAAATTACTAAATTATATTAACTACTACTATGATAAGCTTTGTTTCACGGATGTAGATATGAGGACAAGGGTACGATGCCAAGTGCTTCACCTGTAATATAAACAAATGCACAATATACGTGGTTCGTCCACAGAGACTTGTCAATTCTATCATGTTACATCATATATAATTTCAAATTTAGTAAAAAAAAAAATTACATTTTTTTTTCCTTTAAAATTTCTAACTAATTTTCAATAAGAAACAATGAACTTTTAAACATTTAAGAATTACTACCACCTTGTTAGAGACATTTAAATTGCAGTATTTCACCATAACGTATGCAATATCCTCAATTTTCCTTTTATTTTATTTTCCGGAGACTTTTGTAGGATCTTAAGATTTCAGCATGGCATGTAAGCATCAACTATTTGCATCCAATAAGTACTGGACGTGAGTATCCATGCATTGTAAAAGATAAATTAAGATTTCAATTGAGAATCCGACTCGATTTATCAGAAAGGAGAGAAAAATTCAGCTCAATCCAGCAAAGATTTCTCCCATTCATCCAATCTCTAAAAGGTAAAAATTTGGGAATTAATTCATAAAATCTTAAAAACGGAACCTAGAAGAAGAAAGCTCACCAGCTGAATGGGTTGTCCTGTATGGCCCATTATCAGATGCTTTATGCACGTCATCTTCCCCACAACAGCCGAAACAGCTCATTTTTCCGCTTCTAAAAGATCTGTATTAGAAAAGCTGGATAAGAGAAGCATGAAAATTACAAGGGCATGGGAACAGTATATCATTGAGGAAATTTAAAGCAAAATTTACTATCATTTGCATTTCGTTACGAGTTGTGACTTATTATATTGGTCCTAGTTTATGCACAAAAAGCTAAAACAATAAAAAAACTCCATGAGACAATTCAATCGTGTCTACGGAACTTTAATGTCGATAGAGTTATCCGATCAATGTTCACTATCCTTATGACCAACTCAATCTACAAACTTATAAAGAAGTTAGTCCCGTAAGTAGAAGGCATTTCTTTTTTCAAGTAAAGTTTCACTTCGAAGCTATAATTCATCCATTTCGAGTGCCAAAACCAAGTCCAAGATCCTTCGAATATTATAGCTCAAAGAAGGCACTGTGACAGATAATTTCACGTCTCAAAAATTGTGAGGCTATCTACTTCTAGTTTCACAACCTCAGCTAAAAGAAGCTCAGCAAGTTTGATTTTTACATAATCGATAGCAACTTCAACAATCAGTTCAAGAATTTACCCACCCATTTGTGGAGAAATAATGAAATTGAAGAAGCAATTTACAATGAAAAAATATAATCACATCACATATTGGCCCCAATGTCTATTCAAAAGTGGTATCCATATCAGATCCACCATTTTTCAGCTCCTTTTGAAGGAACCTCAAGAATTTCTACGCTCAAATCACACATAAGCCACGCAAATGACAAACAAAATAATCAAAAATTTAAGATTTGAAGAATAAAAATCCAAGAAGAAGAACAAACTTTAGACTAAGAATAATAGATGAAAAAGATAATCCAAAATCCAATCTTTCCCGGTTAATTACGTTATAAAGGCGGAAATCGAGAAACCCACAACAAAAAAAGATGATCAAAACAGGCAAAAACCTAGCAATAGAACCCACAACTTCAAACAGCACAAAGAATGCAATCTGACCTGTATTTCAAGAACCGTTTCGACTCTTCCTGCTTATTTATTTTTGTCTGTACGTGTGTGTGTGTATATATATATATATATATATATATATATATATATGAAGGAAGATAAAATAATTACGTTGACTAAAGTGATTATAGAATATTGAAGGATATTTTTGTAGAGCAGCAGCTACCGAGCTTTCCTTTTTTCTTGTAATTATACACACTGTATATATATGTAATAGATTCTTTTTGCTAAGACCTAGCAATACAGAAGCAGCATCTGAGGAGGAGTGAAGACTCGTGCGCGTTGACAATATTGAAAATAATGCAAACGGAAATGTGAACGAGAGATTTCAGCGGCTTATTTCCTTCCTTGGACACAGTTTGGGTTATTATTATTATTATTATTAACTGCAATTGAAAATAATGCAAATGGAAATGTGAGAGAGATTTCAGCGGCTTATTTCCTTCGACTCAGTTTGGGTTATTATTATTATTATTATTATTATTATTAAAAAATAATGCATTTATCGGTACCAATTTCATTTGTGACCTCCACAACAATGAGTGACGCATCATATCCGAAAACTTGTGTCTTTCGAATTACACGGTGTGCGATGAATTGTTCGTCATCGTCTATGTCATAACAAATTATTTATTGACATCTAAATAGTACAACCATTCATCTCCACCTATCGTTTACTACATGGTTTTCGTTTCCACTGTATAAAAAAATACAAGTGCGTCTCTAGTAACAACTATAACTTTTAACCTGGTAGTAAGCGTTTGATTCTCACAATTAGTGTCAGAGCGAGATAATGAGTTTGAATCTACCAGAAGCAATGTATGGGGGATTAATCTTGGGGCAGATTGTTGGGAATTACACAGGCACATCATCTGTGAGATCATAGGCGAACTACTTATCACCGTCTATGGAATAAATAAGTCCGACTCATTGACACCTACATTGCACAACCCACCATATCCACATGTCGTTTAGTGTGAGATATTATGCTGCCACTGTATAAAAAAATAAAGTTATGTCTTTCTAACAGCTATATACTATAGTTTAGCAATAATAAGTTGATCCTAACATTGTGCAATATGAATAAGCTCGTAATTGCCCTTTTCAGTGTTGTCGTGACATAATGCATTATCAAATTGATTTTTATTCCTGTGGAGAGTTGATTTTTATTTTTAGTTTTAGTTTTATTCTTCCGATTAATCATAGAGAAATCTAGAAAAAATTACTTTTCAAGGATTATATATATATCAAATTCAGATTATATATATTACATATAAAACAGTGCAAACATGCTATTTTGTGTTTTAAGTATATGAAAATAGATTTGATCATGGAATATTTCAAAGTATCATAAAAGTGATGATTTTAAATATTAATTTTTTTGTCATATCTTAAAAATTTATTTGAGTTTATAGTTGATGTGGTGGGGAAATTATACCACATCGGGTAAAATCATTGCCGAGAAAGAAAGTACCCGAAGAGGAAAATGCACGAAGATGATGATATTCTGCTCGGTCACACGTGGTCAAACAGTGGCATAAGACACAGTCATATCGGTTAATCAACCTGCATTTCCCGGACATAATAGAGCAGTTAATGGTAATTAATGGGGCAGATTATGGGGAGGTGGCCGAGAAATGAGCAATTAGTGGGGGATTAGTGGGGGTTAATGGCCTAATTAATGGGCTAATTTTCTTGTATTAAAAGGGAGAAAGGGCAAGGAAAAAGAGGACTTTGGACTATCCATAGCATGAGGGCTCTCGGCTGAGGGAGGAGGAGGAAGAAAATTCACCCACACATTTTTTATGTCCATTTCTTGGATAGAAAAGCATTGTAAATATCATTGTTTATAGTGGAATTCATAATGGACTAGGTCCCGTGGTTTTTCTCTCAATTTGAGGGTTTCCACGTAAAAATCTTGGTGTGTTCTTCTTTATTTTTAGTTACACTTCATTCTACCTAATACCTAAAAATATCGGTTCATATCATTGGCGCCGTCTATGGGAACATCGAGCTAAGGGGTTGATGCATAGGGTTCGCTCTGAAAATTTAGGCTGGGAGACGCAAATTCCCGTCTGGGTCATCTTTATAACGGTTCTAGGCAGATCCTCAGACTCTGAAAGATGCATTGTGCATTTCTTTGGACTCAAATTGATTCTTGAGCACACATCAAAATTTGTACCACTCTACAATTAGTTTTCTCATTGGATCCCCAAAAAAAGTCCTCAATGCAGGCTCTTTCGTTCCTCTCCCACATTTTTTTTGTAAAAATCATCGAACTGGCAGAGGAAAAATTTGTCAGCGACTATTGGTGGTGTTCCTACCAGTAACGGATAGCTGCACATCTCCGCTCTTCTAGTTGGTCTTGCGGTGGTTTGCACGCACGTTGCTTTCCAATGGCCGGAGGATCTGTTTTTTAATGAGCAAAAGCTAATGGACTCTCCGTTTCTTTTGTTGCTTGGAAGTGCTGCATCCTCGGCCGTGGTGGCGGTCGCGCCTGTGGGTTATTTGAAATAGCATTTTAGAGCGATTATTCTTGATTTTTGTATTGGGGCTGCCGGTTGCATTGTTATTTACATTATTTTGTTGGGTTTGATCAATTCCTTGCTGAATCTATTGCCCTTCCACCTCTGCTGCACTCCAAGTGTTAGATGAAATTCCTAAATTAACCAAAGTTTAGTAGACTGCTGCCTCATAGCATGATGGTGACGATGTCAGTTGCTTCCCTGTGGTACTACTTGTGAAATAATGAGGCATGCGCAACGAGGAAGAGCAAGTGCAGCTCATAAAGCAACCTTTGAGGGTTGACAACTTCAACAGATAAGTCTAACATGCATATTATTTATCCCAACATCTTATGTGCTAAACCTTTGCTTACAAGGATAACCAGAGACCATCTCTTATACTTGCACGCTATGCAATAAGTATTTAGTAGTTTCCTAATATTCTATTTCATGATCACTGCTTCTCCCTATATGACAGCTCATGGAGTTAGCAATTTACTTCGTATCTTGATTGATTGGAATTCATGAAGTGGGTTTTATTTATGTATTAATGGGTGCTTGCAGTTGTGATTTTATTGGCATTATGGTGTGCTTCTTTAAAATATAATTCAGAAGTTACAAGGACAGTAATCTATGATTTAACTTTCTTACCGATATAGATTTCACGGTTTCTTAAAACCAACATATCAAGTGAACAATAAGAATATCAATGTCATATGCCATATGTTGCCTAAAGAAGGACGATTTTTTAATATTCAGAGTCTACTTTTGAATGACTAGTGCTTGTATCATTATAATTTATTATGATGAGTTTCACAATTTGGGGATATTATATTTGTTATGTCTCATATTCACATGCTGTTAGACTAAATTGTCAGTGGATGATAAAGCATCAATGCTTTTTGAGCCATGCATTATTTTCTATAATGGTCCCCCTGGAGCATGACCCAATAACTTATCTATTTGAACAGATAAGTCTCTTGTTTATCCTTTTTCTAGCATGAAATACTTGAAATTGCAATTGCTAATGTAAGTATGGTTTCTTGAAGTTTGCTTATGTACAACTTGGAATTGTCATGCTTCATATCTACATGTTAACACAAATTTAATTTTGTATTGCTTAATCCAGTATTAGTGGGGATAATACTTGTGCAGAATGGTCCGAAATTGATTATCACCCATTTTGTGGTGATATTGATAATGAGGTTTCTGGTGTGTATTTCTAGCACTCCCTAACGAGCCCATATTTTGAAATAATTATCGAGCTCGGGCATGCAATCTGGCAGTAAGGCCCTATTATTGGTGCTCGGGATGTTCGAGTGCGTTCTATTATTGGTGCTCGGGATGTTCGAGTACGTGTTATTATTGGTGCTCGGGATGTTCGAGTGCGTTCTATTATTTGTGCTCGGGATGTTCAAGTACGTTTTATTATTGGTGCTCGGGATGTTCGAGTGTGTATTATTATTGGTGCTCGGGATGTTCGAGTGCCTTCTATTATTGGTGCTCGGGATGTTCGAGTACGTTTTATTATTGGTGATCGGGATATTCGAGTATGTTCTATTGTTGCTCGGGGTTGCGAGCTTGTTTTATTTATTGTCCGTTGTTGGCGGGTTAAATACATGATCGGGATGTTTGGTCTGTATTTGAACCTAAAACGGGACTAAGTGATTGTTGCTCGGGTTGCGAGCTTGTTTTATTATTGTCCGTTGTTGGCGGGTTAAATACAGGATCGGGATGTTTTGTCTGTATTTGAACCTAAAACGCGACTGATGTTATTGAGCTCGGGGTAGCGAGCTTGTTCGGTTTACTCGTGGGATCGGGATGTTTGGTCCACGTTTAAACTTAAAAAATATCATTTGTATTGTGCTCGGGGTAGCGAGCTTGTTTTACTTATTGTCTGTTGTTGGCGGGTTAAATACAGGATCGGGATGTTTGGTCTGTATTTGAACCTAAAACGTGACTGTGTGATTATTGCTCGGGGTAGCGAGCTTGTTTTACTTATTGTCCGTTGTTGGCGGGTTAAATACAGGATCGGGATGTTTGGTCTGTATTTGAACCTAAAACGTGACTGTGTGATTATTGCTCGGGATAGCGAGCTTGTTTTACCGTTGTTGGCGGGTTAAATACAGGATCGGGATGTTTGGTCTGTATTTGAACCTAAAACATGACTGTGTGATTATTGCTCGGGGTAGCGAGCTTGTTTTACTTATTGTCCGTTGTTGGCGGGTTAAATACAGGATCGGGATGTTTGGTCTGTATTTGAACCTAAAACGTGACTGTGCGATTATTGCTCGGGGTAGCGAGCTTGTTTACTATTATCCGTTGTTGGCGGGTTAAATACAGGATCGGGATGTTTGGTCTGTATTTGAACCTAAAACGTGACTGTGTGATTATTGCACGGGGTAGCGAGCTTGTTTTACTTATTGTCTGTTGTTGGCGGGTTAAATACAGGATCGGGATGTTTGGTCTGTATTTGAACCTAAAACGTGACTGTGTGATTATTGCTTGGGGTAGCGAGCTTGTTTTACTTATTGTCTGTTGTTGGCGGGTTAAATACAGGATCGGGATGTTTGGTCTGTATTTGAACCTTGTTGAGCCTTAAACGCATGGTTGCGTTTAATGCGGTAGATTATCCCCGATCAATCTTTGAGTTTTGATGATCAACAAAACTTGTGTTTGTTATACTAATGCATCTACTTAGTGTGCAGATTAAGTGGTGTAAAGTTGATTGGAATGAAGGTTTTCAAGTGTGTGCAATCTGGTCGAGATCGCCCCAGGCGATGGTGATCATCGCCCCAGGCGATGGGTGCCAGGAGGGGCATCGCCACGCACATCGACAGAGGCGATGGCTAGGCGAGCACGCGGGGAAGATCGCCCCAGGCGATGGTGATCAACGCCTGAGGCGATGGCAGCCATTTGGACTTCGCCCCAGCACATCGACTGAAGCGACGCCAAGGCTTGGCGAGGGCATGCGCGCAGGGGAGTTCGCCCGAGGCGATGGCACGAACGCCTGAGGCGATGGGCTGGAACGCCTGAGGCGATGTGAAGATCGTTTGAGGCGATGCAAATTTTGAAGGTGCTGAAGCTACGGCCTTGATTTTAGCCACTGATCGCCTGAGGCGATCCAGCGATCTCCTGAGGCGATCTATGCAATTTTGACCGTTGGAGCGCGGCGATGGGTGATCGCCTGAGGCGATGGCTGAGGCGATCCAGGAGTGATTTCAGCCTTTTGAAGTGCAACGGCTAGTAGGAGCCTAGGGGGCCTTCTACACTATAAATATGGATGCTTTGGAGCATTTTGAAGCTAAGGGAACAAGTCTACAACTCATACAAAGTGTTGATCAATTGTTGGTTCAAATTATATCATACTCTCCATACATTGTTGTTGTATTGGAGCTTGTGATTGTTTTCATTTGTTGAGTCTTGTTGTCTTCGTGTGAGTACACCGTGAAGGTGTTTCTGTTGGTTCAATTCATTGTAAAGGTCCTCCAACACCAAAGCAAGTTGGAATATTGTAAAGACATCAACAAGTCTTGTTGGTGCAATTGTGTGGCTATCCTTGGAGCCCTTAAGGCCAAGAAGACTCGTGAAGAGTGTTGGTAGCTCGGGAAGAGCTTTGTATACTCGGGAAGAGT
This sequence comes from Haberlea rhodopensis, assembly GCA_907163345.1. NCBI lineage: Eukaryota > Viridiplantae > Streptophyta > Magnoliopsida > Lamiales > Gesneriaceae > Haberlea > Haberlea rhodopensis. Next base: position 7,832,763 of record CAJQUN010000011.1, on the reverse strand, counting down.
ATTGTGCTCGGGAAGAGCTTGTGTACTCGGGAAGAGTAGTGTGCTCGGGAAGAGCGTTGTAACTCGGGAAGAGTTGTGTTGTGGCTTACTTGGAGCCCTCAAGGCCAAGAACATTTATTCTAGTGGAACCTCGGTTGGAGGTTATCTAACCGGGAAGAGGAGACGTAGGCGATTCATCGCCGAACTTCTATAACAAATCCTTTTGTTATTTACCGCATTATTTCCTTTACGATTTTATTTATTTCGTTATTTTATTTATCGATTGACTCAAGGCTTCCGCAAAGCGCAAAATATTTTTATTTTACAAACTCATTTTAAAAAGCTAAAGTAGCCAAGGAATCTCATTCACCCCCCCTCTTCGATTCCAACAAGTGGTATCAGAGCCATTATTTTTTGTTTTTAAATCAAAATTTTTATATGGCTAATCTAGCAAATGAGTTTGCTCAAGGTCAATCGACGAATCGCCCTCCGCTTTTCACGGGTGATAACTACGGTTATTGGAAGAATAGAATTTCTCTATACATCCAATCCGTAGATTATGATCTATGGAAAATCATAGTGAAAGGTCCACATACTCCTTTAAAGGAAGTTGGGGGAATTAGTGTTCCCAAAGAGATGGACGATTTCACTAGAGCGGATATGATATTAATTTCTCAAAATGCTAAAGCAATTAATATTTTACATTGTGCTTTAGATATGAAGGAGTACAACCGGATCTCGATGTGCTCAACCGCAAAGGAAATTTGGGACAAATTGCAAATTTGTCATGAGGGCACTAATCAAGTGAAGGAGACCAAGATTGATCTATTGCAACTCAAGTATGAAACTTTTGAGATGGATTCCGGAGAAGATGTGGATTCCATGTTTAGGAGGCTCACCCAAATTATCAATGAGCTTGCCCAACTTGGAGAGAAATACCCTCCAAAGCAAATATGGAGGAGAGCTCTAAGGGCCTTACCTAAAGAATGGGATGCAAAGAGGACGGCAATTATAGAGTCCAACAAAGGGGAGAGTGCTTCCTATGATCTTGATGAGCTCCATGGCACCTTAGTGACCCATGAGCTTGAAGTTGCCACAAGGAAAGAAGTGAAGGAGGAGGATAGATCCAAAAGGAATGGGATCGCCTTGGTTGGTAGGAAAGACCAATCCGATGATGAAGAAGATGATGATGATGAAGAGATGAGGCTATTTACAAAGAAGTTCAAGAAGCTCTTCACCAAGCATAGCAAGTCAAAAACATCAAATGCTACTAAACAAGATTCCAAAAATGAGGTAACTTGTTATAATTGTCAAGAATTAGGCCATTATGCTAACAAGTGTCCTAGGAAGAAGAATGAGGACAAAGGCAAGAAGAAGGCGTTCATAGCAACATGGAGTGATAGCGACTCCGATGAAGAAGAAGCCAAAAATCTATGTCTAATGGCTCTTGGAGATGAAGATGAAGAGGAGGATGATGAGGTACCTTCTTATGATGATTTATTAGATGCTTATAATGATATCATTGATTGCCTTGGTAAAACCAAAAAGAGCAACAAAGTACTTAAGCTAGACTTGGCTAAGAAAGAAGAAGAAAATACTATTTTGAAAAATCAAGTGCTTGATTTAAAGACTTCTCTTGCCAAGTTTAGTGATAGTAGTTTAAAGATGAATGAATTGATTGGCTTACAACGTTGTAGCTTTGACAAAGCCGGGTTAGGCTATTCAAGCAAATCAAAATTCTTTTCTAGCTTGTTGGCCAAAGCAAAGCATGAATCTACTACTTGTCACTATTGTTGCAAAAATGGTCATACCAAGAACAAATGTAGGTATGCTAGAATCCAATACCAACCTAACAAAAGGTGGAAATGGATCCCAAAGGTGCCTAAGGTAGCTAACCATCATGGACCCAAAAATCAAATGGGTACCAAAGACCCCCCTATTGTTAATTTATTTTGTAGGGACAACCATGAATTGGAGGATGAAGGGCCAAGCAACTCAAAGGAGGAGTTTGTTTTGTTCACAACCATAGAAGAAGCAAGAGGCATTGGACCTATGACAAGAACTAACTCTTGTCATAAAGGGTAAAATTTATTTTTCAATTGTTAAAAGAGCAATTTCAAAATTCATTGACACAAATCAATTGTGATCAATAAATATTGAAGCTCAATATTAATTTGAGTAAAATGCATAACCCCTTAGCACAATTGTTAAGTGCATGAAGTATGCTATCTTTTTATAGTAAGTGCTTAATATGCTTTGCATTCAAATTTAAATAGGCTATTTGAAAATGTGCAAGTATATGATTTGTCTTAATGCATTGATATCTTTATTATTTTGTTTTGGGCATGATTGCATGAACATGTGCCTTAAACACATGGTTATAATTCAACTCTTTGATTTAATCTTAGGCTTGTTATGCCTATTATATGCTTGATGATGAACATGTGAAAATTGTGATAATTATGCCATGATTATTTGAATTTTATGCTTTTTGATTATCACAAAAAGGGGGAGAATTTTGTGATAAACTTGAACCTTAAAAGATGCATAGATGCATAGTTTAAGGGGGAGAGCTTATGTATGCATGGTTTGAGGGGGAGAGTTAATTGTTTATTAACTTGTATGCGTTATGCAATTGTTAAGGGGGAGTTTTTTTTACTCACATTTCATGCATATTACTTATTCAAGTTTATCAAGTTTTGTGATCATCAAAAAGGGGGAGATTGTTGAGCCTTAAACGCATGGTTGCGTTTAATGCGGTAAATTATCCCCGATCAATCTTTGAGTTTTGATGATCAACAAAACTTGTGTTTGTTATACTAATGCATCTACTTAGTGTGCAGATTAAGTGGTGTAAAGTTGATTGGAATGAAGGTTTTCAAGTGTGTGCAATCTGGTCGAGATCACCCCAGGCGATGGTGATCATCGCCCCAGGCGATGGGTGCCAGGAGGGGCATCGCCACGCACATCGACAGAGGCGATGGCTAGGCGAGCACGCGGGGAAGATCGCCCCAGGCGATGGTGATCAACGCCTGAGGCGATGGCAGCCATTTGGACTTCGCCCCAGCACATCGACTGAAGCGACGCCAAGGCTTGGCGAGGGCATGCGCGCAGGGGAGTTCGCCCGAGACGATGGCACGAACGCCTGAGGCGATGGGCTGGAACGCCTGAGGCGATGTGAAGATCGTTTGAGGCGATGCAAATTTTGAAGGTGCTGAAGCTACGGCCTTGATTTTAGCCACTGATCGCCTGAGGCGATCCAGCGATCGCCTGAGGCGATCTATGCAATTTTGACCGTTGGAGCGCGGCGATGGGTGATCGCCTGAGGCGATGGCTGAGGCGATCCAGGAGTGATTTCAGCCTTTTGAAGTGCAACGGCTAGTAGGAGCCTAGGGGGCCTTCTACACTATAAATATGGATGCTTTGGAGCATTTTGAAGCTAAGGGAACAAGTCTACAACTCATACAAAGTGTTGATCAATTGTTGGTTCAAATTATATCATACTCTCCATACATTGTTGTTGTATTGGAGCTTGTGATTGTTTTCATTTGTTGAGTCTTGTTGTCTTCGTGTGAGTACACCGTGAAGGTGTTTCTGTTGGTTCAATTCATTGTAAAGGTCCTCCAACACCAAAGCAAGTTGGAATATTGTAAAGACATCAACAAGTCTTGTTGGTGCAATTGTGTGGCTATCCTTGGAGCCCTTAAGGCCAAGAAGACTCGTGAAGAGTGTTGGTAGCTCGGGAAGAGCTTTGTATACTCGGGAAGAGTATTGTGCTCGGGAAGAGCTTGTGTACTCGGGAAGAGTAGTGTGCTCGGGAAGAGCGTTGTAACTCGGGAAGAGTTGTGTTGTGGCTTACTTGGAGCCCTCAAGGCCAAGAACATTTATTCTAGTGGAACCTCGGTTGGAGGTTATCTAACTGGGAAGAGGAGACGTAGGCGATTCATCGCCGAACTTCTATAACAAATCCTTTTGTTATTTACCGCATTATTTCCTTTACGCTTTTATTTATTTCGTTCTTTTATTTATCGATTGACTCAAGGCTTCCGCAAAGCGCAAAATATTTTTATTTTACAAACTCATTTTAAAAAGCTAAAGTAGCCAAGGAATCTCATTCACCCCCCCTCTTCGATTCCAACAAACCTAAAACGTGACTGTGTGATTATTGCTCGGGGTAGCGAGCCTGTTCGGTTTACTCGTGGGATCGGGATGATTGATCCACGTTTAAGCTTAAAGATTATAAGTGATTGTGTTCGGGGTTGCGAGCTTGTTTGGTATTTTGTTAGTGTATTCATGGGATCAGGATGTTGGTTCATGATTAAATCTAAAATTGCATAAGTTATTCTGTTCGAGATCTTTTCCTTTGAGCCCCGACCATATTTTATCTGCTCGGTATATTTTCCCTCGAGCTCGGAGCATATTTTATCTGCTCGGGATGTCTTTTCCCCGAGCTCGGTTATATTCATTATTTTGGGATATTTCTTACTCCAGCGGAGCTTTATTTGCTCGTGATAATTATTAGCTCTGGAGATTGGTTGAGCTTTATTTGCTCGGGATATTTTTTATGTTCGGTTCGCGGGAGAGATTCTTTTTTCAGAAGTTTTGAATGGTTATTCAATGGGGTATTCAATGAGCTCAGATTCATTGTTTTTGGTACCTAGGACGAGCTTTATTTGCTTTGAATATTTCTTGTACTGGAGTTCAGACGTATTTTATCTGCTCGGGATGCTTATTTATTATCTCTGGAGCTCGACTATATCTTCTGAGCTTTATGTGCTCAGCCTTTGGCTTCTCAGGATATTTCTTATTTCAACCTAGGGGTGGGAATCGGGTCGGGTAATCGGGTAATCGGGATCGGGTATTCGGGTTTTGGGTAGCTGGACGAGCTACCCGATCCCGAACCCGAAGGGATCAGGTACCCGATAGGGTACCTGAAACCCGCCTCATTTTCCTTGAAAAATCTGCACCATTTATAGCTGCGAAAACAGCAGCAAAACAGCAGCAAAACAGCAGCAAACAGCAGCAAAAACAGCAGCAGGCGTGAGACTGTGAGAGTGAAGATCGGCCGTCGCCGTCGGCGTGCGTGAGAGTGGGAGTCTGAGAGATTGAAGAAGAAGTGTACTGTGAGTTTTGTTAACCTAAGGCGTGCGTGCGTGAGAGTTGAGAGATTGAAGAAGAATGTGTCTGAGATAACCTAATCCTAATCGGGTAGTCAACTACACAAAATCATTTTTTAATTAAAATCTTTAACGGGTTCGGGTACACGGGTACCCGACCCGTTTTGTTTTTTGTTTTAAATCTGCACCCGATCCCGAACCCGATTGAAGCAAATCCCGATCGGGTATTACCCGATCGGGTTTCACAACCCGAATATTTCGGTATGAACCCGATCGGGTCGGGTTTGAGCCCGAATACCCGATCTCGACTTCCACTCCTATTTCAACCCGAGCTTTATTTGCTCGTGATAATTATTAAATCTCAAAATTAGTTGAGCTTTATTTGCTCGGGGTGTTTCTTATTGGATAGATTCAACCCTCAGAATTCATAAGTTCCGAAAAATACATCAGAACGGCAACTGTGATTTTACCCGATGTATATAAACCAAGATCTCGACATCGCTCATATTGCTTTACTTTAGGGGGGGTGATGTGATGTGGTGGGGAAATTATACCACATCGGGTAAAATCATTGCCGAGAAAGAAAGTACCCGAAGAGGAAAATGCCCGAAGAGGATGATATTTTGCTCGGTCACACGTGGTCAAACAGTGGCATAAGACCCGGTCATATCGGTTAATCAACCCGCATTTCCCGGACATAATAGAGCAGTTAATGGTAATTGATGGGGCAGATTATGGGGAGGTGGCCGAGAAATGAGCAATTAGTGGGGGATTAGTGGGGGTTAATGGCCTAATTAATGGGCTAATTTTCTTGTATTAAAAGGGAGAAAGGGCAAGGAAAAAGAGGACTTTGGACTATCCATAGCATGAGGGCTCTCGGCTGAGGGAGGAGGAGGAAGAAAATTCACCCACACATTTTTTATGTCCATTTTCTTCGATAGAAAAGCATTGTAAATATCATTGTTTATAGTGGAATTCATACTGTACTAGGTCCCGTGGTTTTTCTCTCAATTTGAGGGTTTCCACGTAAAAATCTTGGTGTGTTCTTCTTTATTTTTAGTTACACTTCATTCTACATAATACCTAAAAATATCGGTTCATATCAATAGTCTTATACTATTTATTATCCTTAAATGTGTAAATAGTTTTTCTGAAAAATCAATTTTTTTTGAAAATAAAATATTAAAATATGAAAGTTGCGTGATATTATATTTAGTTGATATTCTTTTGGTTGTTGAGCCAATATTGAGTATTGATAGATTACAGATTTACTTACAGATTCAACCTATAATTCTTTCCTTTTATTTGCAGATTTAGATCAACCCTTATAGCTCGATTCAGATTTTTCGACGATGCCAAGCTAAAGGGCCTTAGAGAGGGTGCTCCATTAATACTGTAAGACTGATTATATGTTGGTTGGTATGAGGGATCTAACCAGTGTTATTAAAATGTATCGGACCGTTCTAGTGAACCTGTGATCAATATCATGTTTGGTCCGAAAGATCATCTAAAACCGTTGTGTTAAAGAACCGGTGAAAGACGGTTCCTTCATTTTTTTTGTTTTTTCTTGTATGATTTTGTTGTCATAAATGCAGTTTTCATATGCTCACACTTCACAAAAGACAAGTTATTTTCTTGGAGCTTTATTCTACTTATTCTTCTTTGTTTTAAAAAATACAGATGCTTATTGGTTCTTTTATGAATTCCATTTTTCCATATGTAATGTTTCTAAAATTTTTAAAAAATTATAAGCTAAATTTTTATTTTGAGCAACTTGAAAAGTTGACAAATACAAAATATATTAACGTATATTTTTAGGGTATATATATTTTTAGGCATTGTTTGGACCATTGTTCTTTCTTGGCATTTGTTATTGTTTTTGAGATGTTTTATAGTTTTATTGGTTCAACCTATCGAATCTGTAACCACCAAGAATATCGATTTTAAGTATGTGCGGGTTTTGAAAAGATCTAAACCATACATGTGCTAGAATCACAAGGGACAATGGTGTTCACGATTTGGTCAACAATTTTGACTGAAGCTGATTGGTGATGGTCCTTACTGGATCGAATGGGTTTCTAGCTCAATGGGTAATGGGTCAACTTCCAAAGGGTCCATCACGACTTGGGAAATTGAAGTAACATGGGCCAAGTCTTCTAGTCCAGGAAGAATACAAGGGGTAGTACAGCCTACTAAACTAATATCCTCCAAAACCCACGTAGAGTAGGCTCAAACAATTGGGCTATTGAATTAACTAAAACACCTTCTGCCCTATGAGCTCCTTGGTCCGAAGTCCCGAACCAACATGATCCACATCTGGGTCCGACCAAGGGGGGCCAGCTTCAGCTCGTGTTTCACCTTTGGAAAATTATTTTTACGTAAAGAGATCTCGATTGGGGGATTAAACTTGGAAAATCTTTAATATATGGACGAACATGGATATTATCCCACTTAATTTTAATAATTTAACATTTTTTTCGAAATCGCCAACCGCTATTCTATTAAGAAATAGAGTGATTGTCGATAGTTACATCGTAGAATTGCATCCACATAATTAAAAGCTTGACCAAAAGTTAGTGTATGAGTGGCTATAAACTATGTGTTGAACCGTTATCTATTCATGGACAGTGTCTGAAAATATTATTAGGAAGTTGTTGCTCGAAATTTCTGTGCGATCAATGATAGGAGCCTTTGGTGCACGTAGAAACAAATTAAGTATGTCTCAAAACGTCTGACTAAAAAATCAAAGCGTGTGCAGAGTAATTGCGCGCCACATTGCACCCTTCGAGAATTGCATATGTCTCGGCTTGTCAGCCATGTGAGGATCCATTTGTCCTGGCAGAACTCGACCCACGGCAAAAACCAGAGGCCCGATAGCATCCCTGCCTATTACTGCAACCCCAAAGAAAGACAAATTTGATCTAAATCAACATTTACCATCAATGTGGCTGGTGGAGGTGTTTGCCAATGTATCTATGAAGAATGTACCTGTGGAGATGGGAAAGCTACTGGTTACAAATCAAAAAGTCTCCCCCAAACGATTCGCATGATCCAAAATATGATGCTGTAGTTGATCTTCCTTCAAAAAAATAAGAGACGCAAACCGATTTTGAACCAATATAACATGTACCAAAATTACAATTGATATCTGCAACTGTGCTCTAGACTTCATGGGTAGTTTGTATGCTTAAGTATCGCCTTATAATATCATGTACATAAAAATCAACGTTTAACCTTCTGATTTTCGGCGTACCATTTTTCATATAACTGGTCACATCTAAAATCACTTTCCCTATTTATTAACATATCAAAAGTAAACTAGTTTTATGGGGTCTTTTCTTCTAAATATTTCGCCATATTTAGTAATATATTTATTAATGATTTTCGAGTTTAGAAGTTGTAATATATCAAAAGCATATTGAAGTCATAAAAAATTGTCTTGTACTGTGTGAATGTCGTTGGGCTTGAGGACCTATGGTGAGGCCCAAGAGGCACTTACCTCGGACCAATTTTAAGTAGGCCCAGAAAAGTTTAAGTGACTATTTGGAATATTTTAGCCTTACTATTTGATTGCATTGCAAATATCTTCAATACTATCTATTAATGTATTATAACTATTTATGGATGGCAATGTGACGGGTCTAAACTCGAACTCGCATTGAACCTGCCCTATTTGGACATTTTGAAGAAAATAAGAGCAAACTAATAAATATTTAGTAGCTTAAAGATAGTTTTACAATGCATATTATAAATATTTATTAGAGAAAACATGAAATTTAATTACAAAACTCAACTTTTTTGTTTCAAAATTGATTTCTAACTAATTTTTTTTAAAAAAATAAAAAATAAAAAAAATCTGGAATCGGGGCGGGCTAGGTAAACCAGCCGGGTTCACGGGTCTAAGCGGGGTGTGGCGGGTCCGGGTTTTATGTGTAGCGGGGCGGGTCCTGGGATTGGCCAAACCCGTCCATACCCGCCCGTTGCCATTCCTATTTACAGTCCACATGTTTAGTTTTGAAAAACTAATCGTCTAAATTATATTTTGACCCCAAATTGTTTTTTCCTCCAATTTTTTATTTTATTATGTTTTGCATCATAAATAAAAATTCTAAATTCGCCCTATGTTTGAACAAACAAAGAAGGCGTTCATAACATATGAAAGACCGACAAATGATATATTGCAATACCGTATAATAATATTAGATATTAAGAAATTTATAATATATCGCATAGTATTTTAAAAAAAGAAAATCTAACAATGTTATTCGAAATAATTTACACGAGTTGAACTATTTGATTAGTTGATTTGAATACTAGCAAAATAGTTACCCGCTCAAGGGTTACTTCTTGGCTGTTCCATGAGAACTACGATACTACCTCATAGGGAGGATCAATGACCCATATTATGAATATATTGGGCCTCACATAATTTAGCTGATTGAGAATCTTGGTTTTAGTTGCTAACCTAACTTAAATCACGCTTAATACATGTTAAAATATTAAAAAAATTTGTGAGATGTTTATTCGCTCCCCTCTAAACACATACTATCAATATTGTTATTATTTTGGACGTGATATCGACAAAGAGCTACGATATTTGGTATAATAATGTTACATTTTTTAGCCAAGTCATTTACTAAGTATTGATAAATATTTTGCATATATAATTCTTGTTAGTTTAAAATTTGTTACCATATGAATAATTTAAATACTCTTTATAATTAAAATAGGAAAAAATTATCAGACAATGATTATGTTGGAAAAGTATTTAAATTTAAACTAGTATACTAAACTAAAATTTCATTTTTGAAAACTGAGTATAATAAAAGCTTAATGTTATCAGTTATTAAGTAAATATATAAATTAGAGTTTATTACCACTTTTTAAAATGTAAATTCTGTCTCATTACCAACAATTTTTGAACGATAAATACAGTTATTATTTATTAATGGTGCTGAGTCAGCATACCAATTTAAGGGTATGGTCTGAAATGTTGGATGACACTTAGCGTAGGTAGGGGTGGGCATTTGGGTCGGGTATTCGGGTACCCAACCCGACCCAATGGAGTATTCCCGAACGAGAATGAAAAATCGGTAATTTTTCAGGTTCGGGACAATACCCGATTCCCGACCCGAATATTTTGGGTCGGGAATCGGGTACCTTCTTGGAACCCGATCAGGATTCGGGTTCCAAGAAATTAAAAAAAAAAATTTGTTTGTTATGTATTGTAGAAACAAAAAATAAATAAAAAAAAAAAACAAAAATAGGGTACCCGAACCCGAATTGTTTGGGTACCTGAAATTTCGGATACCCAACCTGAATTTCTCGATTCCTGAGATACCCGAACCGATCCCACCCCTAAGCGTAGGCCCGGCATAAAATTATATGGGCATCTGCAACGCGTTAGAGTAAACAAAGCCCAAGAATAAGCCCAATAAAATTTGATGTGAATTGACTATATTGCCCTTATATTTTAAATATTTTAAATATATATATATTATATATAAAGTATAAACCACTTATAATAACTAATTTGGTCCGTCCTAAAAAAACCAATGTCAAATTACTTATATGTCCAAACAAATTACTTGGTTTTTGTTATTAAGAGGGAAAAAAGATAAAACAAAAAAACATCACATCTCTCCTTCATGTTCCAAAATTGTTTCAGTTTTAAAAAAAAAAGGAATCTCTTCGTCAGTTTTTAAAAATTGTGATATGATGCGCAAAATATTACACATATCTACAAAATATTTATTTATTAAGTTACATATGCAACGTATGTGCATCGTCCGCTAATATAAATAATATTTCAAGCCCGATTGTAATAGGTGGGAATGTATGTTTCCATTTTCTTACGTTAATTTCGAGAAAAGGGTTTATAGTACTTTTTTTTAGTTATAAAATTCTCCCACAAATTTAAACTGTTATATTTGACACTGTTTATAATTATTAAATATGATGCAAGACAGAAAGAGATATAAAAAAATAACTATGAATATTATAAATTACAGAATGTTGAAAATAATAGTTTATAATTATTTTTTGGATAATATGTTTTTTTTTATTTAAAAAAAGTAGGGATGCAACTATATTAACATATTTATAATTTATATAGAAAAGGTGGGGTTTTTTTAAATTATTTGAATTTTGGAAATAGGATATAAGAGTAAAAATATAACTAGGTATATATTTGACAAATTAGGTATATCATTAAATAATAAATTAGGCCAGTTTCAGCAAAGGATACGACTAGTTTGATTCCTTGAGAGTATTTGGTACTTCAAAATGTATTCTTTCATGAACTGCTGCATCTATAATAAACTTAACTCCTCTTATATTTAAAAAAACAAAAAAACCTTATCATAAGACAATGAATAAACATAAAATTAAACAACTTCAATTATGATAAATTTCTTCTCAAAACCTCATGCTTTTATAGTGGAATCTCGACATATATGATATACATATGCGAATATGTTGGGGTACAACAAGTGCTCTTGTTGTGTGGTTGATCGAAACGTGATGTTTGTGCTGCTGTACGGTTTAAAAGATTTGAGTTGCACCGTTACCACCAGCTACAACCTTTGGTAAAGCGGCAAACGTTTGATCCTACAATTAATATCATAGCCTAGATCACGTATTCGATTCCCATGAGTTGCATGTAGTGTAATTATTGAGAAGGTGATTGTTGAGGTACAACAAATACCCTTGTTATATGATCGATCGAAACGTGTGTTTGTGATGTACGTCTAAAAGATTTGAGTTGCACCGTTAGCATCAGCTATAACTTTTGATAAAGCGGCAAGCGCTTAATCCTACAAAATCTATGCATTTATTTGGTATGATATCTATATCCCACGTCGATTTAAAATTAAAGTTGAAATGACTTATAAGAATTTATATGTATTTTTGTATCAGTTTATGTTAACCATTTTTTTATAACGGAGACAAAATAGATGCTATAGAAGTCCATTATACAATCGAACTCACATGGGTCTAAATTTGGGCATGACACATGATTAGATGTACTTACTTTAATGTATCATGTTGCGGAACACGTACATATGCCTTTGATAAAAAAATCACTATATACCAAAAGTTCAATAGTTCTATCATTGATCTATTTGATTACCACTATGCATGGATCATTGGCTATTAATAATTCGGCTAACATGTAATAATTTATACTTTCTAAAAACGAATTACAAGGAAAATAAGGTATGTAGAGTCAAAAATATATATATTATAGTGACAATTACAAGGTCCAAAATGATCTCATGCAGGGGTGCATGAACGATTTTCGGGAGGGGGAACAAGAAAAATATTAACATAAAAAAAGAGGCAAAAAAATTTTTTGGGGTCAAAATTAATATAAAAAGGGGCAAAAAATAATTTTTGACAGTAAATTGTAATTTTTAGAGGGTAAAACTATAATTTTTTAAGGTACACCCCTGATCTCATGATATAAATAATTCGTTGACTGGACTGAATTGGACTTGGAAGTCCACAAAGTTAACTAATTAAACTTGAATAATATTCAAAACAAGAATATCTGAAAGAAAAAAAAAATCAAATATTATTTTTTTGAAAAAAAAATTACTAAATTATAGAAAACTCTATAGTGGTAGTAGATGGATATTAGTCCAACTTCTTGAATGTCAAAATAAAAATTAGGTTTTATTGCAAAGCACCCCTATTCATGAAATGTTGTGCCAAAAAAATAAAAAAATTCTAAGGAAGAATTTAGGACATCCCTCTTGTTTTAAATTCAAAGATGTTCCAATTTCTTGCACAAAATGTAAGACTTCCATGGCTAATAGTCTGCCAAAAGCCGTCATAGGATTGGTTGACCTTCAAGAAATTGTAAGACAATTTAGTTAGGTTTGACATTTGCTTTTGACCCATTGAAACATGTTGGATAATGGGTTGTACATGAACATGTGTGACTCTCACAATTCGTGCTCAATTTGAATACACTTTTTTGAATAAAATATATAATTCTAATGATATAAAATTAGTGTATCTAGTTTCATTGTTCACATTTCTAGTTCGAACTACTTGCATATTCCACTTATTAGAAGTTTCTTCCCACCAAGATTCGTATATGGAAAATTATTTTCAAAGTAAAAAAATTACTTACTTTTATCTAATCATCAATTTATATAAAAAGTGGGCATGGAAAAAAAAAATTGAATAATTTAGTTTGCCAAGTGTATCGAAGAATAAAAGTAGTACTCGTGTCCCATATAGATATGTGAGAGACATTTGAATTGGTTTATACGAGGTACAATAGAGTCTTATAGTAACTTGGATTAATTATTTTTTTATAGAGTGATTACAGATATGGATTAGTTGTTTATAGAACTCGTTGTACAGCGTCTCGTGCGAACATGACCTAAATTTTTTTGTTAGCTTCATTAATAATTAATTAAATTGTCAATATATTTGTTTAATTCATCTCTATTACTTATAAAAAAATATAGTGTAAAAATAAAACTTTATTTGAAGGTAGCTATATATCTTGTCATAAGTGGAGTTGTGGTATTATGTTTTTGTTCTTGGCTTCCTTTTTGACAAGCAAGCACACGTATGGTCAACACGTTGCCTTTGACTTTTAGATCAGTTGGGTTATTTTAGGTGTTCAAACGGGTTATTGACGCATATCTGATTAGTTCTTTCATTTTTTAAGATATTATATGAATATATTAAAGTGCGAAAATATAGTTTTTTTAAGGGGGTGAGGGAGTACTCGAACCCGAGACCTCTAACATTGATAAATATACGATAACTATTAGGCCAATGCTTTGTTGTCATGCGAAAATATAGTTTGCTGATATATAATATAATGCTATAGTATAATTGTTTTTTGGAATGAATAAAATCTGAATATAAAATAAAATGATATAGATAATATAAAAAGGAGTTGAATAGAAAACATATTTTTGAAAATTTATTAAATAATATTGACATTCTTTTTATCCCATAAACAAATATTGCCCTCCCAATATATATAATTTTAATTGGACGGAATTAGGATATAATCATTTGATTAAAAGAAATGCTATTTTAAGCTTCAAATTTACCCATAAAAGGTCAAGGGGCTTTACTTTTTTTTATTAAATTAATACATACTTTTCTAGATTTTTCAACAGCATAATTAAGTGGAATATTGGTTAATTAACTATTTGTTTATAATTAATTGTCAAATAATTAAGATTTATAAGCTTAGCCATTTAGTGTAGTGCCTTTTTCCAACCTATTGTCCCACTCGTGGAAAAAACTTGTTGAGTTCATACTTAACATGTTAAGCTTATCTGTACATTTTGTTTTTAAATTAATTTTGCACCATTTATAATATGCAATAATGAGAGTGATTAAAGAAAATTATTTGACAATTATCAATAATAGTAGTGAACTAATGAGTAATGTCATGTTAATGTCCCCTTTTATACCCATAAACTCAATCTTTTACTCATAAAACTCACTGAAAATTATTTTCCAAAATAGATTATTGTATAATTTCATTGTTTCAACTATCAAAAATTGTAAAATTGGTTTTATAAGTTGGAATATGTAAATTTTGTAAAATTATTTTTTGTATATCATACTAATTTTCATAAGAGTGCATAAATAGTGTTAATCATGTTAAATTATTATTACTTTTTTAAACTTTTATATTGATGTACCATAATGTATTGACATGTAATTTTGTTTGTATCAAACATTTACCGTTGGGTCAAAAGATATAGTTATTAGCAGATATACATCTTTATTTTATTATACAGTGGTAGCATAAAGCCCGTACTAAGCAACATATGGATATGAGTGGCTACACCACGCGGATGTCAATAGTCATGCTTGTTATGCCTTATACGGCACATGACTCCACCTCCTGCCATGAGCGCACAAAAGAATTGTTAGACTACTGCCTTCGACGACGGATAACTCCACCTCCGTCCTGGGCAGCTCGAATCCATGACATTGCTCTGACGCAATTCGTTAGGATCAAACGCTTGCCACTAAGCCAAAAGTTATAGAAGTTAGTATATGCGAAACTTTATTTTCTTATACAGTGGTAGCACAAAGCCATCAAGATCCAATGTCATTCCAGTAATATTTGGCACCATATCATTACTCCGATGAAAAAATAACTAAAAAGCCCAACAAAAAAACCCAACTTACTACACTTGGACAGAATTTTGATAAATTAGAGTACTAAAATCTAAAGTAGGCCAACTCATTTTCTCAAAAATGGAATTAATCGAGGGTGAAAGGGATGAATGTATACCAAGTAATTTAGTTACGTTACGTGTGTACTTGCGAAAGGCAAAACCAGTATTATTTTTAAAATCTGAATCAACAAAGTTAATATATTTTTTAAAATAAAATTAAGAAGAGTGCGCAAAAGAGATAAGACAATAATGATGTACTCTCTTTTTCCCTAACCCTTTAATTTGATAAATCGTTTTGATTCTTACATAGCGGCGTGGAGAACAACACCATTATTATTATTATTAATTAATATTAAATAGGACTTTGTTTATTAAAATTGGCTTATTTACATAATTATTTCACACGTGCATGTCTACCCAAGTTCCTGGTTTCAGTGCAACTAATAATAAAATTTTTTTTTTTATTTTTTTATCTTTGAGCTTATATTATATAGAACATAAGCCCAATATCACTATCATTATTAAATATAGAAAATTTCAAAATTTTCCCGTAAATTAGTATATATAAACTTATGATTTTTCCGATAGGTCGAAATTTAGTTTAATTGAAATATATCTGTTTTTTTTTTCTTTTCAATTTCAGTCCTCACTGTAGTGCTGATATACGTTAGACATGTCAACATTATTCGATGTCGTGTCAGCAAGATTTGATATCATGTCAGTATTTCTGTGAATAAGGGACTAAAAGTGAAAAATCTAATTATTGTACTAAATCAAATTTTGACTAATTAAATACCAAAATCATATCTAGAATGATTTTCTTATTACGAAACATGAAAAAGAAAAAAAAAAAAAAATATATATATATATATATATATATATATATATATATATATTTGCAAAGGCGGAGCTACTCTTGGGTAGGGGCAAGTGCCCCCTTACAAATTTTATTGTTTATTATGTAAATAAATATTTTTAAAAAATTTTTTACCCCCACAAATTATAGTTTATCTCTTAATAATTACATTGTGCTGTCCTAAAATTATACTTCGATATTTTTTGCGCCAGCTCATGTATATCTGTGTGTATATTATGTAAAGGAATGTATATATTTGTCTCGGTGTAATATGGATAAAACCCGTTGAAAATACGTGTTATTTTTGGGGTCAAAAAGTGAATAATATGGTAAGATTTAATAACCTGTCGACTAATATTTTGAGTCAAAGACGTGTCATAGTAGAGAATTAACACGAATAAAATTACTAAACACATTTATTATTCTAATTGTTTATTTGCAAGTGCTTAGGTCCAATTAAGCTTGGTGATCTAAAATTTATCTACCAGACGTTATGAATTTTCACTTAACTTTTCCGCTACAGTATGATGCCAAGTCGAGACCTGTTTCAGTTTGTGAATGAACTGTATAGTGACCAACTTCGAATCAGCCCACGCACAGGTATATATATTGTGTATGTGCTGTTATACGATTTGATAGCCATCGAAAAATGGCATATGTGCTGTTATACGATTTGAAAGAATCCAAGCATATGACAATTGTTGTAACACAAGGGAAAAACTACTCAACATTATGAAGAAAAACAGGTGTATAAGAAATACTATGATGAAGTATGTTTTAGAAAATTAACCTATAAATCATCACCCAAAAACTCATGTTGGATCACCAAGAATCAATAGACAAATATGTGAGAGCATAGCTGAATCCATAATAGTTGATAATCATGTAGATCTGAATACTATAATCTTACAGATCAACACAATTCGCATTTAGAGTCCTTTTTTTCTCCCCCTCTCTCAGTGTTCAACATCATGTGACTTGGAGAACATGACCTCTTATATATGTTTAGGTTTTCATTTAAGCCCATCACATTAATAAAAAACACTCATTATTCTCTACACATTAAAGACTCACATCATTTCTGATAAATTAAAGCCCAAATAACCTAAAACTTTATTAGGTCATTTTTAATGGGCTAAACCTTACCGACAGACATCATTGTATAATTATTTATAAATAAGCTCAACGTTGGATTAAGGATCGAAAAGTACGTTCACCATCCACAGGACATGTGAAGCCAATTTAGCCAAAGAACCCTGAAAATCCTGTTCATCTTTTTGACATAAAACGCCAGTGGACAAAGCTATATTTTATTCCTCTAGTTGTTCTAAGGCCTAAGCTGTCTTAGTTTTAGTTGACAGTTGAGTTCGTACAGTTCTCTTTATGTTGTACAGTAATCTTGAAGACTATGCTCAAATGGTAATATTAGGCATGGATGACTCGAGAAATACAGTAACTAATTTGCAATTTTTATTTTTTTTTTCAAAAATTTTATTTAAAGAGCACTATAAGTTTGCTGACTAATTTGCAATTGATATGATATAAAATTGCTCTACACATTAATAAATGCAAGCAAGTGGCCGGACATATTTGGCTGAAATAAAAAAATTATTGATGTGAACCTTATATAACCAAATGGTTTCAGATATATCATCCCAATATATTCAATGTTGAGAAGGAGATGTATCGCATGATGTCGTCTTCAATGACACCATCGCATCAATGTAACCTGATTTTATTAAGTTGCTATTGAGTATTCGTTGTTGTCTTTTATTAGCATATATTTGCTCAGCATACATGCATATAGAAATTAGACAAAATTACCAAAATTATTCTTTTTTTTAATATAGGGAGGGTATTTTATAAAAAAATTGGACCACTGTCCAGATTTGATATCGAGTCGTCCCAAAGGGAGATGAGCCTTTACCATCCGGATAAAGCCGGAGGCTCCAAAAATTATCCTTTAAGTTGTTCTATATATGTACTGACATGACACATGAGAATGCCAATATGTTCACTACTATGTCAGTACCCCGACGAAAACAAATATTGCTTAAACATATAAAATACAAAAAAACTATGTATCAACCCATCTCACATGGTCTCAATTGGCGTATTTGAAACTTTCTCTACATGAATAAGACAGTGAGTGATTTGAACAACTGAGGTCGGGTTAGGGTTAAGCTCGATAGTTACATGTACTATCAAGGGCAGATTTAGAATCCAAGATGAAACAAAATACTACGTATCGACCCACCACCCTTGAGCACTATACGTATATGGGGTCTTAATCAAATATGAAAAACCACTGTTAAAGAGAGTAATTCAGAACGAGATTCAGATACAGTATACAGCAGTGATATTGAAAATTCGAGCGGTCTCTATGAGAATCCCGTTCGACTTGCTTGAGTCTGATATATATGAACAGAGAGAGTGGGGCTAGTTCAATTGAAAGTGGCAATAGTTTTCTCCAAAAAATTATTTAGTTAAGAAATAATAATTTTTTTCCTCCTTAATTGTTTTTCCCATATTTATAGAATCCCTTTTCAGTATTCCCATATGGATCAAGAGAAAAAATTATGTTGTAATTTGATATATTTTAGATTTTTGTCATTTAAGTACTCAAATTTGGTTTTAGTCCAATATATTATTTTGTTTTGTTTTAGTCGTTTTTCGCAAGAAGTACAGACATGATGTCAGACATTATTTTCTCACCAAAATGCAGATATGAACCCATACATGTCAGCAATGTTCATGTCATTCAGTACGACGGTGAAAAATGACTAGAAATATTATACCATATATATAAGTGGGGAAGAGGTTACTGTTCCAGTGAACAGTAACCTTTTCCCTTTTTCCCTTTTTTTTTTTGTTTCCTTTTTCTTTTGTTTCCTTTTTCTTTTATTTTTGTTATTTATTATTTTTTTACATCGGGTACTGTTCCTATGAACAATAAAAATCTATCCTATTTTTTTTATTTTTGTTATTTATTATTATTTTGTATAAATACGGATTTGTTTGAAAAGATTTGATCTTTGCCCCAATAGTGCATCCCTCTTATCTCAATTTTTTTTCTTTTATTTTTGTTATTTATTATTTTCTTGCATCGGGTATGAACAGTAAACGTCCATCATATTTTCTTTTATTTTGTTATTTATTATTATTATTTTTTATAAATACGGATTTGTTTGGAAAGATTTGATCTTTGCCCCAATAGTGTATCCCTCTCATCTTAATTGTTTTAAATTTAAAATGTTTTCTTTTTTTTAGAAAAAACCTTGTTGATTTTGTCAAGTATGAATTGATTTAAAAAAAAACAGAGAGTTTAAAACATGTTTTCGTCGTGGCAAACTTTAATAATAATTTTTTATATGAGCTGACTTCAAAAAAACAGAGAGTTCAAAATATGTTTTCGTCGTGACAAACTTTAATAATAATTTTTATAAATATTCGGCATGATGAATTTTTGGTAGATTACAGGTCGTTAGTTTTGCTTGTTTGTATACATTTTAATTTTTGGCTTACCTATGACATATTGCTAATATGTGCATGTTCTCGACTAACTATATATTATTATAATAACTATATATTACGTGTGTAAGAGTTTGGAATAGTACTATTGCAAGGAATAATAATGAATAGTATTTCACTATTTATTACAATTATTTTTCTTAAAAAATGTTTTTTTTTCAAAAATTTATTTTTGTTGATGTGCGGGTTTAACCTGAACCGACATGAAAAAAAAATTAATCGACTGTTGATACGCGCAACTTCAATTTATAGTAAGATGAACATCATGTTTTTATTAAAAAAAGTAAGTCGGTCCTTTGGTTATTTTTTTCCATTCAATTACAGTAGCATGCTCGTTTTAATTTTTTTTGTTGATGACCGGATTTGGCCTAAACCAACTAGGAAAAAAATATCTTAATCGGTTGTTCATGCGCACAACTTCAAATGTTTTTATTTTCAGTTTTAGTGAGATGAGCATCATTTTTTAAAAAAAAAAAGTTAGAGCAAGTCCTTTGGTTATTTTTTTCCAATTCAGTTACACTAGCATTGTCGTTTTTTTTTTAAAATGTTTGTTGAAATAAGTTATTTGAAATGTTATTTTCAATCAATTTAAGAAAAAATTGATCAACATGTTGGTACCTGGCACCGCACCTTGTGCGGTGCCAATAAACTAGTATATATATAACAAATGATTAGAATTTTTTAGGCCTTCATGCAAATTTTTTTAAACTCCTCAATCTGGCATTTCATGAGAATTAATAATAAAGAAAATTATAATTTTGGTCATTTATATTTGTCTAAATATGATTTTGGTCATCTATATCGTCAAATTTTGGCCATAATCCACTATCTTTTTTTTTTGGGGGACAATTTTAGCAATTTCTCCATATGATGCTGACATGTCGAGTGTCAAGTAAGTAATTACATGAAAAAATAACTAGAATTGTAAGACAAATGACCACAATTACCAAAAAAAAGTATATAACACTACGATTCATTTTTTTAACAAAATAATGGACCAAAATCAAAGAGCGTATGAATTTCTTACCCCCTAAATACTATATCTATATTAGTGCACGATTGTACATGCCATAAAAGGTATTTTTAAATTAGTCTATTTATATTACGAGATTATTTAATTACTTATTACATGATCAAATTAAGAAGGATAATTCATAATTAATTCTTTTACAAAAGTATTAGCTTATATTATCTTTCAATTTTTTTGTAATATAATAATAATATAAAATAAACTGTACCTGTACACAAGTAGGTAATCTAATAATCGATACCTAATAATAACATTTTAAGATGGTTTGACTTAATGCAGAATATAAATATAAATATAAATATAAAAATTAGAATATATACTTATAATGCGCCATGTGGAGACTCATGCTTCGATGTGTGAGACCAATTACCAAATTTAAAGTGTTAAATAAATACATGGTTTAAACAGAGGCACGACTTATAAAGAAGGAGGAATTTTGGTCTTGGAAGAAAGGGAATATTAATTGACGTGTCCATTTAATTATCTTAAAAATAAAAAAGAAGAGGATATATATATATATATATATATATATATATATATATATATATATATATATATATATATTCAAAAGAAGAGGATATTTGCATGAAAGGAATCAGCGGGATATGGAAAAGCTTTGATACTTAATCTTTTAAGTGATTAGTTTCTGGAACCTGTTCTATGTCTTAAATTCTTGTAATGGTAGTTGTGTATCCGTTTATTCGTACTTTTTTTTTTGGTGGGAGTACACAACCGCTATTTTTTAGATGTGCACTGGGTAAATCCCCGGGCTGACGCAATATCTTGCAAACCACATTGTTCAGGTAAATTGAACTAGGTAAGACGGGTGCGAGAAGCTCAACTGATAAATGTTCGTTGGGGGAATCTAACTTTTGACCAAAGACCTACACACTCACCTACTCCACCAACTCGGTAACATTATGAGGGTCTAAGATTCTTACCAATGTGGATGAAGATGCGAGAAAAAACCTTAAAATAGGAACCTGAGATAGGATCGAATCAGTTGATTAATAATCATTGCATATTTTTGTATATATCCAAGTATTGATGCTCATGTATAGTGGAGATTTTCAAAGATACCCGACTCCTATATAAAATATCATGCTTCTTGTCGTACCTAATTTAGGAATTCTTGTGGTCAATCATATAACCACATATGTTGGATTATTTAAACCTGATTCATCCATGCAAAAGGAACTCATTAATAGACAGAAAGGCCTCATTTCTTGCTTGGAAATTACTTCAAAATAGAATGTCAACCAAGGTTAATCTCAACGAAAGAGGCGTACTTGCTGAGAGCTCAACACTGGAATGTCCTCTATGCGGCGATTTTGAGGAACATGCATCTCATCCGTTCTTCACCCAAAAGACATCATATGCAATCTGGATGGATCTTTATAAATGGCTTGGCATTTCCACCTTCTCAAGTCACTCAACCAGGAAAATCTGGATTTGAAATTTGGAGTTCAATGTGGATTTGCATAATTTGGAGCATCTGGAACCTACAAAATACGGTTGTATTTAAGGAAGCAAGTCCATAAGCTAGTAATATATGTGAGAATCAAAATCAAACTCTGGACTTGGCTTGTGGCTAAAAAAATAGGCATTGAATTATATAGTGTTAATGATTGGCTTAGAATTCCATTAATATGCTTGGGATATGTGCACAATCTCTTGTAAACATTTTGAGCATTTTTAGTGCTCCTAATAATATTTTTGCAACAAAAAATAAATAAATAAATAAAAATTAGTAAACTCATTCGATAAGATATCCTATTTTGAATTTTAGTTATCCAATTAGGAAAATTGGATCTCAGTCCAATAAGTTTTTTTTACTTTTAATATTTTTTTTTATCGAAGTTATGAATGACAATGGATATTACTCACATGTTCGATGTTATATTAGCAGGCTAATAAAAAAAGAACTAAAAGTGAAAGGAAAAAAACTCAGATACCCCAAATTGATGTATACATATGTTACTACGTTTATAATAGGTATATGTCGACATATATTAGTTTTAGACGTTAGACCATGCATGCAATATAGTTTGAACAATTATGAATTCCACCTCTAGTTTAAAAAAATATGTACCTAAACTGTAATGTTTTTTTATGTCAAATCATAGGGGATACAATTGTAATATTTTTTTCATTCGTTACAAACATTGGAAAATTCGTAATGCATCTATTCTACAACGGATCCATCAGTTATTGTTCGAACTAGAGGTCAAAAGTTGTATTAAAAACATTCAACTGAGTAGATAGTTGTAATTTTCCCTATATAAGTATTGTGTATTTCAATCAATAGCACTCTTAACCGCCTTAAGTTCAGTACAATATTTATTGTTGAGCTAGAGGGTTTGCATTTGTACAATTTCTGCCAAAAATAGATCGATTATAGTAAATTTGACTTAGTAATTTTTGTCCTAAAGCCTTGATTCTTGTTGTAACAATAATTACATTAAGAAACCTTTCCCCAAACTAATTTACATTAACTAATTGGTAACATGAGAAAATTCTTTGTTTACTTCATCAATTGTTTAGCTAGATATGTGTTCCACTCTAAATTTGTCTCCAACATTTCTTTTAATCAAATCTTTTTGATACCCTGACTCCCTGAGCTTTCTCGGTTGGTTGCCAATTGTCTCAAAAGGAACGCCCCACGTTCGAGGCTTGGCAATGCCCAAAAAATTTGAAATCCCCTTCCCCCCATCAATTTTTTTTTGATACCCCACTAAGACAGTGGCATGAAAAAGAACTTGATGAACCAAGGCATATTATGGTGACAAAGGAAAACACACAAAAAAGGAGATGTTTCCTTTTATTTAACATAGGCGACAAGCTTATATAATATATAACATATAATATAAAAATATATATTTCTCAACTCAAGTGCATGCATTTGCTGCGACATAGTTTAAGGGACTATTGGAAATTTGGAATGATAATATACTCATACATTTCAATACCTACTGATTAATTGGTGAACAAAGCAAAATTTATCAGGGAAAATTTTCATAAATCATCTTTTAAACTTGTATAGATAGGGATTTGATCTTCCAATTAGTCATAATTTTGTTTTAGTACAATAAATTGGTTTTATTTTATTTTTCTTGCATTTTTAGCCTGTTTTCGCTAGGGTGCAGCCTTATCATTAGATATTGCTGATATGTCTGACACCGTGTTAGCAATTTTGGTGAAAAAAGACCAATTTATAAAAAAAAAGAAAACCATCTTTGCGTTAAGACCAAATTGTCACACTCCGGAACTTTCTAGCGGATTCCGGCATATTAAGAGGCTTTGGGACATCCCGGAAGCTCCCAGAAGTTTGAAGAACACTTTAGAGCACCCCGGAAGATTCTAGGTCTCGCTTGTATATTCTTTTGTAATATAGAGTTTTCTAGAATCTTGTAGGAAATATCCATGGAACCTTATAGAAACATGTAGAAGTGTAGAAGATCCTAGAAGATCATTCTCCACCGTTAGATCAAATCGATCACAACCATCCATTGAGGAGGTGGACTTGTATATATAGGGGGTAGGAGTTCATTTGTAACCATCAAGTTTTCAATCAAGTATTCAAACAATACAAAGCATTCTCTCAAAATCTCTCTGTGTTCTCTCTTTCTAGCACTTTAGCAACCAACTCGGGAGGAAGGCTGACTTGCTAGCGACGCGGGGTTACTAGTCAAGTGTCGCACGGGTTCGAGAAAGTTTGGGTGAAAGCTCTCATCCCGTGACAAGTGGTATCAGAGCCAGGTCGGCTCTCAAAGCTTCCGCTCAAGGTTGTTCGTTGGTGTTTGCTAGAAGACAGAATGTCGGACTCAGGGGTGGTCCAACAACCCGAGAAGCCAGAGAAGGCACCAAGGAAGACCCAAGGCCAGTCAAGGGAACCCTCGGTCGACTTTATGGGTGGCATGGAGAACCGGATGATCCGACTGGAGCAATACATGGCGGATCACTCCCAAGCCTTCGAGGATGAGGCCGAGAGGGTACAAGAACTTGAAGAAAACACCTCAGGGGGGAGTTTCAAGGTGAGGTGCTCCAACAAATTAACTCTTTCAATTTTGATGTGAAGAATCAATTCGATGAATTCAGGGCATGATTGAGGCCTTGCAAGAAGAGTTCAAAACTCTCAAGGATGACATGGTTATATGCAAAAGGGCCATGACCAATGCAGGGGATCATGTGGCCACGGCACCAACCAGGATCGATGTTCCAAGGCCAAGACCATAAATGGGACTCACGATGCTAAGGAACTTGACAACTTTCTATGGAACTTGGAGCAATACTTTGCATGCTCGAATGTACGGGACAACGAGGCCAAGATTCGCACAACGCCCTTATTCCTGACCGACACAACCACTCTATGGTGGAGGAGGCGACACGCCGATATTGAGTGAGGCACATGCCGCATGGATACATGGGAAGACTTCAAGGCCGAGCTCAAGCTGCAATTCTAGCCCGAGAATGTGGAATATGAGGCTCGGGGACGCCTACGACGGCTCACACACAACAAAACTATAAAAGAGTACATCAAGGTGTTCCAAGAGATCATATTGGAGATCCCGGAGTTGACGGATCGTGATGCATTCTTCGCTTTCCTTGATGGGCTCAGGCCATGGGCAAAACAGAAGCTCCAACGCCATCAAGTGCATGATTTGTCTACGGTAATTGCTTATGCCGAGAGCCTTATTGAGTTGCGGCCCTCCAACGATGGCAACAACAAAGGCAAGAGGATGACAAGGGCAAAGGTATGGGAGGCAACCACTCAAACTCAAGCCAAAACTACAACAGGGGCAATGCACCAAGACCATCAACCTATAGGTCCAATGACCGGGAACGGACTTGCTTCCTTTGTCACAAGATCGACCACTTCATGGCCAATTGCCCAAAAGTAAACAAGCTAGCAGCTCTTGCAGATGAAGATGATGAGCCACAGGAGGAGGGCACACAGATTGGATCTCTACGGCTCCTCAATGCCGTCAAAGCAAAGGTGGAGCTCGGTAAAGGACCCAAGGGTGGGTCTATGTTTGTGGATGCCTTGGTTAGGGGGCAAAGAGTCAAGGCATTGGTGGATTTGGGAGCCACACACAACTTCATCCGAGAGGAGGCGGCAAAGAAGCTGGGGCTTGCCATCACTCGGACCGGAGGATCAATCAAGTCAGTGAATGCAAAGGCCAAACCAATTGCCGGAGTGGCCAAGGGAGTGAAGATCACAATAGGAGAATGGCAGGGATATGTCTCCTACATAGTGGTGCCCATGGATGACTACGATATGGTATTTTGGCTAGAGTGGCTCGATGAGGTACGAGCTTGCATTCTACCCTTTTCGGACTCCTTATATATTCTTGATGCAAACACTCAATGTACTATACCGGCCAAGAGGGTGGCCAAGGGGCCGAGCATGTTGTCGGCTATTCAATTTGCAAATGGGCCTAGGCGTAGTGAGGAGACCTATGCCATAGTTCCTAAGATAGATGAAGGGCCAAAGACTGAGGGCATGCGGGAGTTGCCCATGGAAGTCAAGACCGTGCTTGAGGACTTCAAGGACATTATGCCAAAGGAGCTCCCAAAGAAGCTACCACCAAGGAGGGACGTGGACCACAAGATCGAGCTAGTAGCGGATGCTAACCCGCCCTCACGCACACCCTATCGGATGACACCACCTGAATTGGAAGAGTTGAGGAAACAACTCAACGAACTACTTGATGCGGGGATGATCCAGCCATCCAAGTCCCCATATGGTGCATCAGTGCTCTTTCAAAAGAAGCATGACGGATATTTACGCATGTGCATGGACTATCGGGCCTTGAATAAATTGACCATCCTAAACAAGTACCCAATACCACTCATTGGAGAGTTGTTCGACCAACTTGGAGGGGCCAAGTGGTTTTCAAAGATAGACTTGCGGTCCGGATATTGGCAAGTGCAGATTGCCGTAGGGGACGAACCAAAGACCGCCATGGTGACGAGGTACGAGTCTTATGAATTTTTAGTTATGCATTTTGGTCTCACCAATGCCCCGGCCACGTTTTGCACCCTCATGAACAAGGTATTCCATGCTTACTTGGATAAATTTGTGGTTGTTTACCTTGATGATATTGTTATCTACTCATCCACGTTGGAGGAACACGCGGAGCATTTGAGAAAGGTGTTTCAGGCACTTCGGGAGAGTGAACTTTACATCAAGTTGGAGAAGTGCTCTTTTGCCGGAGATGAGGTGTCATTCTTGGACCACAACATCAAGACCGGGCGTATCATGATGGAAGAGGCCAAGGTGAAGGCCATACGAGATTGGGAGGCTCCAACCAATATACCCCAACTCCGATCTTTTCTGGGGCTAGCCAACTATTACCGTCTCTTCACACATGGGTATTCTAACATTTCCACACCCCTCATTAATCTCTTGAAGAAGAACAAGAAGTGGGAGTGAGATCCAAAGTGCCGGGAAGCATTTGAAGAGCTAAAGAGCAAGGTGACGGAGCAACCAGTCTTAGCCCTGCCGGATCACACAAAGCCATACGAGGTACACACTGATGCCTCAGACTATGCCATTGGGGGTGTTCTTATGCAAAATGGGCATCACATTGCCTTTGAGAGGCGCAAGTTGAATGATGCCGAGCGGCGCTGCACAGTCCATGAGAAGGGGATGACTGCAATGGTCCAATGTCTACGAGTATGGAGGCATTACTTGCTTGGGAGCAAGTTTATTGTGCGGACGGACAATGTTGCCACAAGCTACTTCCAAACTCAAAAGAAGCTCACTCCGAAGCAAGCCAGGTGACAGGATTTTCTTGCGGAGTTCGACTACACATTGGAGTACAAGCCGGGGACAACCAATCGTGTAGCCGATGCCTTAAGCTGGAAGGTGGAGCTCGCAGCCATAAGCCAACCCGCAAGCATGTTGAAGGATCGCATACGGGAAGGACTAGGTCAAGACCCGATGGCAAGGAACATCATGAACTTTGCTAGGGAAGGCAAAATCCGACGCTTTTGGATTCGAGATGGCTTGCTATTCACTTAGGGAGACCGCTTCTTCGTGCCCAAGTTAGGAAATTTGCGCCGGAAATACTCAAGGAGTGTCATGATACAAAGTGGGCGGGCCACCAGGGATGCATCGCACTATGACACTCATGGAGGATTCTTATTATCGGCCAAGGATGCGGGAGGATGTAGAGGCCTATGTGAGGACTTGTCTTGTGTGCCAACAAGACAAGGTGGAACAACAACAGCCATCCGGTCTCCTACAACCACTTCCTATTCCTGAGCACCCGTTCGAGAGCATATCAATGGACTTCATTACGGCACTACCCAAGTCAGTAGAGTGCGGGAGTATCATTGTTGTGGTGGACAGGTTTTCTAAGTATGCTATCTTTATTGCTGTACCGCCAGACATCACTGCCGTTGACACAACCAAGCTTTTCACTAAGCACGTGGTCAAACATTGGGGCATTCCGAAGACCATTGTGAGTGATCGCGACCCTCGCTTCACGAGGAAGTTTTGGTCCGAGCTATTCAAGCTTTTGGGGTCCGATCTTGCATTCTCAACAAGCTTCCACCTGCAAACGGATGGGCAGACCGAGCGAGTGAATGCGCTACTGGAATTATACTTACGGCACTATGTGAGTGCCAACCAGCGAGATTGGGCGAAACTCTTAGACACTGCCCAGTTATCTTATAATTTGCAGCGAAGCGAATCTACTGGACGTAGTCCATTTGAGTTAGCCACAGGCAGACAGCCGATGACACAGCATAACATTGCCACGGGCTACACATGGAGCAGCCACGCAGCATACACATTCGCCAAGTCCATACAGGAGGAGACTGACTTGGCTCGGGCATCCTTGAACAAAGCCGCCAAAAAGATGAAGAAGTGGGCAGATCTTAAGCGACGAGCGGTCGAGTTCAAGGAAGGGGACCTTGTAATGGTGAAGCTACTACCTCAACAATTCAAATGATTGCGGCCAGTACACAAGGGGTTGATACGTAGATATGAAGGCACATTTCCCATCGAGCGGCGTATAGGCACAGTGTCTTATCGACTAAAATTACCGCCAAAGTTAAAGATCCATCAAGTGTTTCATGTGAGTCAGCTGAAGTCATATCATGCGGACATGGAGGATCCAAGCCGTGGGACATCACGTCGGGCGCCAACTGTTGTGGTCACATCATATGCCAAAGGCGTGGAGGAGATTCTGGCGGACAGAGTGATACGTAAAAGAGGAGTTCCCCCATACACAGAGTATTCATGCGATGGAAGGGTATACCTGAGGCAGAGTCTAGCTGGGAGCAAGAAGACCACTTGTGGCAATCTGCACACAAGATCAAGGAGTTTCGCGATATGCAGGCGACGAGGGCGTCGCCAACTTAGGTGGGGGAGAATGTCACACTCCGGAACTTTCTAGCGGATTCCCCCACATGAAGAGACTCTGGACATCCCGGAAGCTCGCAGAAGTTTGAAGAACACTTTAGAGCACCACGGAAGATTCTAGGTCTCGCTTGTATATTCTTTTGTAATATCCATGAAACCTTATAGAAACATGTAGAAGTGTAGAAGATCCTAGAAGGTCATTCTCCACCGTTAGATCAAATCGATCACAATCATCCATTGAGGATGTGGACTAGTATATATAAGGGTAGGAGTTCATTTGTAACCATCAAGTTTCAATCAAGTATTCAAGCAATACAAAGCATTCTCTCAAAATCTCTTTGTGTTCTCTCTTTCTAGCACTTTAGCAACCAACTCGAGAGGAAGGCTGACTTGCTAGCGACGCGGGGTAGTCAAGTGTCGCAGGCGTTCGAGAAAGTTTGGGTGAAAGCTCTCATCCCGTGACAAAATGTAGACCAATAAGAAGATCAAAAGCTTATATAAATACACTTATATAGCGATTTTTTGGATTTCCCATATTATCAACCTCATTTTTTGTTTTGAAACAGTAAAATTGATTGAAATGAGTACAATGGGTACTCGAACCCAATTACAAAAACAAAACTAAATAAAAACTAAGTCATTACAGATTTTTTAGACAATGGATTGGTTCCTTAAACCAATCACTTAGGGAAAACATAAAGGAAAATTATTTTATATTGGCTATTATTTGCCCTCTAAAGTGTATTATATACATGAATATGGGTATTGATATATAAGATAATCAAAATGACATTTAATCATCCTAATCCTCGGTTATGTTCTGATTCTCAATTGGGGCATCTATATATGTAATTTTATTACGGTATTGTATGAATAAATGCTTATCGCTTTAGAAAAACTATAGCTTATAGTGACGTACAACTCAAATTTTTTGAAACAATATATCAGCCTAATCATCGTGTTTTGATAAGTATCGTAACATGAGCTATTAATGCATTACGACAATCGTGCGGTGCAGCACGTGTGTCCAATGATACCTTTTTTGTGCTTCTGATTTCATTCAACTTTGAGTAATTCCATATGCATAACTTTATGTGCTAGGCTCGATTTAATGTTATTACTTTATGTATATTCTAGTAGGGGTTTAGTACATTTTTTGGTTGACAATGAAATGAATATTCACTTCGTGATATGTTTTGTAGTAGGCCGAAATACGTTAAATATTCATTTTCTCAAGAGAAGCTCCTTCCTAAAAAAACGAGAGGTTGTATTGACGCACAAATAGAGAAAATCCTCTAGAGAGACACATCTAAGATATATGGGAAATTGTAACAGCAGAGGCGCTACCGCCTCTTCAAAAGCTTGAGAGTGATGTTTGGAGCATGTGCCCTGACAACAATGAATTGACTCGAACGAAATGTTAAGGTGGATGGAATTTTAGGAAAATTATACAGGGAGAACCTATATCGAAATTTTCATTTTATAGTTCTTTTTTTCGAATTATAAAATTTTAGTCAAATCCACGATAAAGGTTTTGAAAAGGTTTTGAAAAGGTTTTGAAAAGTAGCACCACCGAACTTATTTAACCTGTGCCTCTTTTAGTGTTGTTACCACCCAAAGTAGCCATTGTTAAAATATGTCAAGACCACAATTTAACTTGTAAAACATCCTTCACCACAAAATCATGATCTATATACAGTGGCAGACGCAGGGCAAAAAAAATTTTAGAGGATCAAAAAAATTTAAAAGGGGCCAAAATATAAGTTTGTGAGGCAAATTGTAATTTTTAAGGACTAAAATGTATTTTTTAAAAAAAAAAATTAAGATAAAAACATATAAGTGTGTGTGTGTAACGTCTGTCGATTTACCAAAATATTATAGTTGGTCGTAACTATGTAACTTAATTTTATTAAAGAATAATATAGCATTCCAAAATACAGCATTTTTGGCCGCTCGCACAATTGATCGCTCCCCCATTAAGGGCATTGATTGTTGTCCAACAACCCTCTTCGTGTAACTAATTGCACAAATTTACAACTCATGGAAAGAAACATGTAATTTGACTCTTATCTTAATTATAGGATACGCCAATAGTTTTACCAAAAGTTATACATGAAATTGAATAATGAGGCATTCCCTCCCTATGTTTATTTAATGGAAATAGAAGCATATATTATGGTGGGGTTTGCTGCCGACGCCCGACAGAATGGCAAATCACATAAATTATACATGGTTTATTAATAAAGCATCGAAATGAGATGGAGGGTACCGGTAGAGTTTATTGAATAAATTAACACGGTGAACCTATATGCACTTTTTCTGGTCTTGTAAGCCTTCATACATTTAGTTCATACTTTCATATACTTTAATTTATAATAGCAACAATATTAAAGAACCAAGAGGAATCATGTCCAGATGAGTGTAGTAGAGATGTATGCTCCGTTGGATATACATGGTGATGTCATATGACATATTGATTTTCTCGGGTAAAATCCATTTATGAAGATACAAACCCTAAAAACGCCGAGCATAAGTTAGACCGAAGAGATGGTTACCGAACACAGGATACTGATCAGCATATTATCAAGCATCCTTTGCCCTCTTCGGGATTTTGGTCAAAGTGTAGCGGAAGACCCGGTCATAATTAAAACTAATTAACCGGCTGGGATTGAACGTGCATTAATGGGGCGGATTTCTCGGACACGCTTGGCTCCCATCAAGCCACGATCAAAGGACATCATGTTGCTGGTTTTCCGCGAGTTAGTTACTGAGGGTAGTCCTATAAATACCCTTAGATAACCTCATAGAGGGGGTTGGATTTTTTTTTTTAGGCAAAAAGACTCCGAAGAGAGCAAACTCATATCTGTTCGGTCCTTTTTGTTATTTCTCTAAAAGTATTTGTGTAAATCATTGAGCGATTATTTTGTGAGTCTAGACAATCTTGTAAATCATCAATATTTATAGTGAAGTTTTATACTGGACTAGGTCCCGTGGTTTTTCTCTCAATTTGAGGGTTTTCCACGTAAAAAATCTTGGTGTGTTTATCGTTATTTTGCATTAACACGTTATTTTACCTTATAGCCAAAATCTCGAATCACATCATTGGCGCCGTCTGTGGGAAGTTTAGGGCAAAGACGCTGAAGTAGGACGAGTTTTCTAACAAAAGATAAATCAGGCAAGATGGCCAGAGGTAAAGGTAGGGGGCAAGCTTCCAGGGGAAATGGATCCAATTGTCATCCATACTCGCTCGATGAACCCAGAGAAGGGCCAGAAGATGAGGGATCATCTCAACATGTTCCTCGGTCATTTCCCGCTGGGGGAATGCCCATGGAGCATTTGACAGAAATGATAACTAAAACTGTCGGAGAGATCATGAGGCAATTTATGGCCCCTCCCCAGAAACAAGAAACTGTGCAAGAAGAAGAAGGGGAAGAGTTGGCCTCCGGACAGGAGCCTGAAAAGGAGCTTGAAAAAGAACCTGAAGAAGTTAGAAATATTCCTAATCATTTGAATGATGAAACTGATAAAGCTTTAAATCGCCAAATGGAAGAGCTGAAAAGTGAGATGCAGCAGATGCGTAATAAGATGGAAGGACGTCTATATCCTCCGCAGAGGAGTACTCCATTTGCTTCCCATGTGGTTGACGATTCCTTGCCCCCAAACTTTAGGACTCTGAATGTGGGAAACTATGATGGTGGTACAGATCCCGAAGAATATCTGTCTCGATTTGAAAACGCTTCGCTTCTTCATCAACTCACGGATGGAGTGAAGTGTCGGGTTTTCCTGACTACATTATCGGGTGCAGCGCAAGCATGGTTTAATCAGTTGCCAGCAAGAATCATAGACTCTTTCCCGAAGTTTAGTTCTCTATTTTTGCATCAGTTTGCAAGCAGCCGGAGTTGCAAGAGAACAGCTCTTAGCCTGTTCGGGATTAAGCAAGCGGAGAAGGAATCTCTTCGAGATTTTCTGAAAAGATTTAGTCATACATGTCTTGATATTCCACATGTCACCTCTGAAATACTCATCAGCGCGTTCACTCAAGGATTAAAAGAAGGAGACTTATTCCGATCTTTGGCGAAAAAGCCACCTTCTGATTATGATGAACTGTTGGGAAGAGCTTCCAAGTACATTAATTTGGAAGAAGCCCAAAGGATGAAGCAAAGAAGAGATGGTAAAATTGGGGAGGAAGTGAACAGAAAGAATAAACCAGTGGAGCCAATCAAAAGAAGTTTTGACCAGTATCTACCGATGAGACCTCATCGGGAAGTAGCCATGAACCAAAGTATGCCGAAGAGGGGGCGGGGTGGACCTCATAGGGGGGGGCCTTTCCGAGGAGGAATGATCCGAGGAGGGTCCTTCCGAGGAAGAGGATATCGAGGAGGAGGTTTGCGGGGTGGAAGATCTAATGAGTCTGATGGAGGGCGGGGATTTAACGAGGAGTTCAAAGACAATAATTTCACTCCTAAAATTAACATAAATCCCGGAAGAGGAGCACCTCAGCCAGTCCCTTGGTCAGTTCGGGGAGAAAGAGTAGAGGGAGAAGAGGAAACCTTGAACAATATCCCGAATCGGGGAACTATACACATGATATCCGGAGGAATGTCGGGTGGAGATTCGAACAGAGCAAGAAGGAATCACGCTCGGAAGCTTCAAGTGCTATCTATTGACCCCAATCATGTACATGAGGGTCCGTCCACATCTTTTGGGCCTGCAGATCTGCAAGGAGTCCATTTTCCTCACGATGATGCGTTGGTTATCTCTGCTACAGTGGCTAATTATAATGTGCAGAGGATTTTTGTGGACACAGGAAGTTCGGCGGACGTACTTTTTCTTAGTACGTTAAACCAAATGGACTTGGGAAGCTTACATATATTGAAAGTGAATACGTCCTTGCACGGATTTGCAGGGGAAGTCATAAATCCGATAGGGCAGGTATCTCTACCAGTTACACTTGGTGAAGAATCAAGGATCAAAACAAAGATGATAAATTTCCTCATTGTGGATGCACCATCTTCTTACAATGTAATATTGGGAAGACCAGCCCTATCTGCTTTCGAAGCCGTTGCCTCCACCTATCATCTAACCATGAAATTTCCAGTAGGAGAAGAGGTGGGGCAAGTAAGAGGTGATCAAAGCTCATCACGGAAGTGTTATGTGCAAGAGTTAAGGCAAGAAAGAGAGCAGAATAACGAAGGAAGAGGACGATGGGGAAGTGAAAAGAGGAAGCGGGGCGAGGAGGAACGAGTAACGCCCGAAGAGGAGTTCCTCAACATCGAGATGGGTCACCCTACTCGAATTACTAGGGTAGGGTCCCAACTTGATCCAAAATTGTGGGAGAAAGTGGTTAATTGTTTAAATCAACACGTGGATGTATTTGCATGGAGTACATCTGATTTAGTAGGAGTAAGACCTGAGGTTGCCGAACACCGCCTCAACGTAGACCCCAATGTTCGGGCGATAAGGCAAAAGAGAAGGCATTTTGGACCAGAAAAGGACGCTGTCATTGCCAAGCAGGTAGAAGAGTTGTTAAAGGCAGGCCACATTCGCGAGATCGGTTTCCCTACATGGCTCTCGAATGTAGTTTTGGTGCCTAAAGCCGATGATAAATGGAGAATGTGTGTGGATTTTAGGGATGTGAATAAAGCATGTCCCAAAGATTGTTATCCCTTGCCCAGGATCGATCAACTTGTAGATTCTACTGCTGGACATGAATTGTTATGTCTTATGGATGCTTATCAAGGATATCATCATATCCCATTGGCACAGGAGGATCAATCAAAAGTAAGTTTTGTAACAGCAGGAGGAACCTTTTGTTATGTGGTAATGCCCTTCGGATTGAAAAATGCGGGGGCCACTTATCAAAGGTTGATGGACAAAATGTTCAAAGAACAAATTGGTCGGAATGTGGAAGTGTATGTGGATGATGTCCTGATCAAGAGCCGAAAAGCCGAGGACTTGGTCAAAGATATGGAAGAAGTCTTCAATACTTTAAGAAAATTTGGCATGAAGTTGAATCCCGCAAAATGCACTTTCGGGATTCGTAGTGGCAAATTTCTAGGGTACATGGTCACGGAAAGGGGTGTTGAAGCTAACCCGGAGAAAATCCGGGCCATACGAGAAATGAACCCCCCGAGAACACTAAATGAAGTGCAAAGATTAGCAGGAAGAATAGCGGCACTGAGCCGATTTATATCCCGATCAGCTGATCGGAGTCTGCCTTTCTTCAAAGCATTAAGGCAGGGAGTCAAGTTCGAGTGGAATGACCAATGTCAAAAGGCCTTCGAGGATCTGAAAGATTATTTGGCTCAGTTACCTTTGATAAACAAGCCTGATCCTAAGGAAACGCTTCTCGTTTATTTATCGGTGGCCAAAGAAGTAATCAGTTCCGTGTTAATCAGAGAAAGGTCAGGACAACAGCAGCCCGTATATTATGTCAACCGAGCCCTACAAGGAGCCGAGCAACGATACCCTGAAATAGAGAAGTTGGCATTAGCTTTAGTCACCACAGCGAGAAGACTTCGACCATACTTCCTGTCTCATCCTATCATGGTAATAACAAACACTCCTCTGGGTAGACTTTTATCCAAATCTGAAATATCAGCGAGGATGGTAAAATGGGCCACAGAGCTGAGTGAGTTTGATATCGCTTATCAACCCCGAACTACAATCAAAGCTCAAGCTCTGTCGGATTTTCTGGTGGAAGTCACTCATACCCCGGAGGAAAAAGAGTGGAGTTTGTTTGTAGATGGATCATCTACTCGATTGGGAAGTGGAGCAGGTGTCATACTCATTAGTCCTGAAGGGGAAGAAATCAGGGTTGCCGTCCAGTTTGGATTTCTTTCCTCAAACAATGAAGCTGAATTTGAAGCTATCATTTCAGGCCTCCAAATAGCATTGGACACTGGAGCCAGGAGGATAAAAGCTTTTATGGATTCAATGCTGGTCGTTCATCAAGTGAAGGGGGTATATAAGGTGAAAGAAGAGAAGCTTAGAAAGTATGTGGAAAAGGTGCGGGCGATGATAGCTCAATTTCAAGAGGTGGAATTAATGCAAATACCAAGGGAGGAGAATACTCGTGCCGATGAATTAGCAAAATTGGCTAGTTCAGCACACGAATGGAAGAACAGGAATGTGCTCGTGCAAGAGCTTTTGATTTCTCATATATCCGTCAATAGCATCATGAGTGTGGAGCCATATATTATATCCGATTGGCGAGAGCATCTCATTAAATTCTTGAAGACAAAGGTTATGCCTCCTGACCCAAAGGAAGCTGCTAAAGTTAAAAGAATGGGGAACCGATTTGTGTTGATAGAAGGCAAGTTGTTCAAGAAAGGATTCTCAAGTCCTTTTTTACAATGTGCCTCGAGGCAAGAAGGGGAGCATTTATTAAAGGAGATTCATAAAGGATGTTGCGGAAATCATGTAGGGACTAACATGTTGTATCAGAAATCTATCCGAGCTGGGTACTATTGGCCGACGATGAGGGAAGATGCTGAGGAAGTTGTGAAGAAATGCATTAATTGCCAAAGGCATGCAAATTTATCCCATGTACCTGCGGAAATCCTTAATAGTAGCATCATTTCCTGTCCTTTTGACCAATGGGGAATGGATATTGTTGGACCATTTCCTCCCGCTACAGGGCAGAGAAAATTTCTCCTAGTAGCCGTTGAATACTTCACTAAATGGGTGGAAGCCGAACCATTGGCTAAAATAACTGAGGAAGAAGTCATCAGATTTTTATGGAGAAACATAGTATGCCGCTTCGGAATACCTCGAAGAATAATTTCCGACAATGGAAGACAGTTTCAAGGAGGAAGGATACAAGAATGGTGCAAAGATATGAAAATTAAACAAGTCTTCACTTCAGTCGCCTACCCTCAAGCAAATGGGCAAGCGGAAGTGATTAATCGGATTTTATTGCACGGGATCAAGACAAGACTAGAAGGGGCTTGAGGGGAGTGGGTAAATGAATTACCCGGGGTCTTATGGGCTTATAGAACGACTCCTCGGGTATCTACAGGAGAGACTCCATGCAGCTTAGTATATGGATCTGAGGCCCTCATTCCAGTAGAAATTGGAGTGGAATCTCTTCGAGTACAAAGCTACGATCCCGATCAGAATGAAGAAAAAAGGAAGTTGGAGTTAGATGGGATTATGGAGTTGAGAGAGAAAGCCTTGGCTAAAGTAGAATTGTATAAAATAAGGGTGACCAATGCTTACAATCGGAGGGTTCGCCCGAGGGCTTTTCAGGTGGGAGATCTAGTGCTGCGAAGAATCAATCTCGCGGGGGAAGTAAAGAAGTTAGCACCCAAGTGGGAAGGCCCCTATAAAATAAAAGGGGTGATTGGAAGTGGAGCCTACAGGCTGGAAGATCATGAAGGTCGGGAACTGGTGAGACCTTGGAACATTCATAATTTAAGAAAGTATTTTGTGTAATCTTTCAGTTATCACTGCTGTTTCCATGTGTATTTCTTAATTAAATAAATTTCCTTTTACCGAGCAATGTTCGGTTTACTCGTTGGATCGGGATGTTTGGTCAACGTTTAAACTTAATAACACCATCGTTTACTCGTTGGATCGGGATGTTTGGTCAACGTTTAAACTTAATAACACCATCGTTTACTCGTTGGATCGGGATGTTTGGTCAACGTTCAAACTTAATAACACCATCGTTTACTCGTTGGATCGGGATGTTTGGTCAACGTTTAAACTTGAAAATACCATCGTTTACTCATTGGATCGGGATGTTTGGTCAACGTTTAAACTTAAAAATACCATGATATTGTGCTCGGGGTAGCGAGCTTATGTTATTATAGTCCATTGTTGGCGGGTTAAATACAGGATCGGGAAGTTTGGTCAGTATTTGAACCTAAAATGGGACTAAGTGATTGTGCTCGGGGTAGCGAGCTTATGTTATTATGGTCCATTGTTGGCGGGTTAAATACAGGATCGGGAAGTTTGGTCTGTATTTGAACCTAAAATGGGACTAAGTGATTGTGCTCGGGGTAGCGAGCTTATGTTATTATAGTCCATTGTTGGCGGGTTAAATACAGGATCGGGAAGTTTGGTCTGTATTTGAACCTAAAATGATACTAAGTGATTGTGCTCGGGGTAGCGAGCTTATGTTATTATAGTCCATTGTTGGCGGGTTAAATACAGGATCGGGAAGTTTGGTCTGTATTTGAACCTAAAATGGGACTAAGTGATTATGCTCGGGGTAGCGAGCAATGTTCGGGTTACTCGTTGGATCGGGATGTTTGGTCAACGTTTAAACTTAAGTTGTATCATGTTATTATGCTGGGGATGTTCTCTCTAAAGCCCGACCATATTTATCTGTTTGGGATGTCTTTTCCCCGAGCTCTGTTATATTCATTGCTTCGGGATATTTTCTAATCAAGCTTTATTTGCTTAAAATTTTGCTTGGTGGAGAGACTAGCTTGCACAAGAGTGTAAGAAGACAAGGAAAGTCATAATATCATTGTCAAAAGATTACAATTTTAAAAATTAAAACAAAAGGGGTATATCCCTAAATCTACAGCTGGAGGAACTCATCGGGAACGGTATTCAGGGCCTCATCAACATTTATAAAGTCTGTTGAAGCTCCTTCAGGAGGATAGCCAGCGGCTTTAAATTGACGAACAGACGCTTCAAAGCCATAGTTAAGGAACTTGGCAGCGCGTTCGCCCAGAATATCACCATACTCTTCAGACTTCATAAATTCTTCTTTCTTGATGAGCCAGGATTCTTCGATCTGAGCAGCCCGAGATAGTTTCTCCTGGTCAAGCTGTTCAGAAAAGGGACTTGCCCTCTTCAGCTCGCAATGATTTCTCTTGTGAAAGTTGCTCTAAGAGGGATTTATTCTCTTCAGTCATGGACCTGAACTGCCCGGATAAAGTGGTGTTAGCCTCCTCAAAGTCGGCTAATTTCTTGTGCGCTTCCTCGAGAGCTGCCACTGTCTTATCCCGAGTAGCAACGGCAGCAGAGTATTGTTCTTCCAATAGCTTTATGGATTTCTTCATCTCCTCGCCGATACCTTCTAGCTGTTTAAGATGTTTCTGATTCTCCCCATCTGAGGATCTCATAGATTGGAAGTGAGTCATAATCTCGCCGGCCATTAGATTGGTCTGCAAGAGAAAAAATGAAGTTAATACCCGAAGACAAAAAGTTTATCAGATGGAAATGGATATAAGTTACCTGAGTGAGGGAAGTGGAAAAATCATTTATCAAGTTGCTGAAGGCCAATCCTCCGAGGTATTTGCGGTCGGGAGAATTGGCCCAATTGCAAATAATAGAATGGGAAAATTAGGCGGTTTAAATACCCCGAGCATGTCAGGATTTTACCCGAAGACAATAAACCATGATTTCGCTACTCTCATCTTACTTTACTTTGGAGGGGTGAGGTGATGTCATATGACATATTGATTTTCTCGGGTAAAATCCATTTATGAAGATACAAACCCTAAAAACGCCGAGCAGAAGTTAAACCGAAGAGATGGTTACCGAACACAGGATACTGATCAGCATATTATCAAGCATCCTTTGCCCTCTTCGGGATTTTGGTCAAAGTGTAGCGGAAGACCCGGTCATAATTAAAACTAATTAACCGGCTGGGATTGAACGTGCATTAATGGGGCGGATTTCTCGGACACGCTTGGCTCCCATCAAGCCACGATCAAAGGACATCATGTTGCTAGTTTTCCGCGAGTTAGTTACTGAGGGCAGTCCTATAAATACCCTTAGATAACCTCATAGAGGGGGTTGGATTTTTTTTTTTTAGGCAAAAAGACTCCGAAGAGAGCAAACTCATATCTGTTCGGTCCTTTTTGTTATTTCTCTAAAAGTATTTGTGTAAATCATTGAGCGATTATTTTGTGAGTCTAGACAATCTTGTAAATCATCAATATTTATAGTGAAGTTTTATACTGGACTAGGTCCCGTGGTTTTTCTCTCAATTTGAGGGTTTTCCACGTAAAAAATCTTGGTGTGTTTATCGTTATTTTGCATTAACACGTTATTTTACCTTATAGCCAAAATCTCGAATCACATCACATGGTAAGACAAGAAAAGATAAAATAAGGAATGTAGACATTCAATCTGAAGTTTGTGTGTTTGTATAGAAGAAAAAGATATAAGAAAGTCGTTGATGCTGATTTGGTCAGTACAACATAGGCGCAGTCATACACATGTGCATCAAGTCGAGTTCATTGATTTCAGTCCTTTCAAGAGAGCAATGGACGATCGAGAAGATACGATTCGAAGTTATATACAAAGATATGGAGCCCAAATCGATTAATGAAGCTCTTGGAGAAAACTGACACATGACCGCAATCCAATTTTATTCTTTTTTGGTTCTTGTAAACTACTCAAATCCATTGAAATTAAATGTTTAGTTGTTGTTATCAATTTGTTTTAATAATTCTAGCTTGGGAAATTTAATTATCTAAAAACCCAATAAAAGCATTTCACATCTCAAAAGTACAACAATTAATTTTATTTATAAAAAAAATCATTTCATATTTTATTTTTATCAATTTATAAAAATGGTAATATTAGTTTTATTGTAGTTCCTTATAGCTACTGGCAACAATAACAAAATACAAAAAAGTTATCCAGATAAACTGTTGAATTATCTAGTAGATAGTATAAACGACTTGTTTATTACATGTTATAAATGGTTTGTTGATGACGCCAATATTTCTAATAATTAGTTTTGCATGCAAGTGTACATTGGTCAAGTGTCGTGAAGCTAAGAGTGATTGCTTGGTTAGGGGTGTTGAGAGCCAAAAGAGAGCTAGGAGCTTATTTTGGAAAATTAAAGAAGAAAACAATATATTGAGATGTTACCCAACAATTCTTTCGTGTACTTATGAACGTTGTGATCTATATCGTCTAAAACGTCACAAATCTGGCACATTGGCATATATATGTGCAATCCCTCCTGATGTCCATCCGTCTCTTTATGTGGGCCTATGTATTGTTGTCGTAGAAGAAAATAAATTTGTGATTCTGCTAACTATAATTTGGCATGATCAGCGTTAGAGTGAAGTCATGGGTTCGAGCCGCATTAGAAGGGTGTTATCCATCACTTCTTTTGTGCGATTGGTTTGCAAAGACGTAACAAACCTGATCCATTGTCACATATATGTACAACCCCTTATGTCCTCTCATCGTTTACTATAGGACTATATGCTACCATTGTATAATGAAATAAAATTATACATCTGCTAATATCTATAAATTTTATAATATATATATATATATATATATATATATATATATATATATATATATATATATATATATATATTATATGTTCATTTTTTTTATCTTTTTGCTCATCCAGTCGTTCGAGTATTTTTAATGGAAATTTTATATTCACCCTTGAACAATTTTCTTTTCCCTAAACAACCTACTGTACTTTTCTAGCTCTGATAGTCACAATATGTGTTCCCTCTATCCTGGAATCCAATCTATTTTTTGGTTATTTTAATGCTACTCTTAAAATAACGTCGATCGATCGCGAGAAGTTTTTGGCTGAAAAATAAAAGCTGGCGATCGATCGCACATGCTTTTTTGAATCAAAAAGAGCCATTTATTCAATTTTTCTTTGAATTGAAGGAAGACCCTTTGAGAAAAGTGAAAGAAGACCTACCCAATAAATCAAACAACTAGTACCAAGCAAGTACAGAAGTAATGGCAGAATACCAGACAAAGTAAGCCTTTGGCTTTCCGAGACTGAGAAACTATAAGACAACTCCAAATTTCGCTGTCTCTCCCCGTACGTGGGGGCCCGATGCACAATGGTATGTGCTAACCCTCTCTCGGGAAAGCCTAAAACTAACTCCCTAAGGTACCTATATTATTAAGGGTTTGGATTGTGACATTTGTCGCAATTCATTGCACATGTTGCAATTCTATACATAAGTATTTGATTGCAACCAAATCCTTAAGAGTAGAATCAAATTAACCGTATTTTTCTTTGCCAAAAAATCAAATTTGTCAAATTTGTCTCCAGAATGGCATGAACTTATTACGTGAATAAACTATTAATTACATTTCGAATATTTATAGATAACTATAACTCCTGATTGTCTGTAATCATACAAATAAAAATGAACTTTCATTTAACCAAAAAAATGGCATACTAATTTTTTTATTAATAAAATTTAATAGGCTGGCATATAATAATTAGACTCCATCCATAATAAAATACTCCATCCATAATAAAATATATTTTAAGTTTATTATTCAAATGAGAAAATCATATGCAAAGGAATTAAATAATTTATTTTGTTTACAATCAATATACGGTACAATTGTTAAATGAAAATAGTACACTCTTTATTATGGAAATTCCCATTTCACAAAGTCAAATATTTCGTGACAACTTTATTGGAAAAACATGTAGAAATAAACACAAGAAAATAATAATAAGAGGAAATAAAAAATGATAGGCGTATTTACAATATTAATCACAAACTTTTAGCACTAATCAATGTAGTCTCAAACGAAGTATTTTTTTTAACAAAATAGTACTACATAAATATTTTTATCAAATGTAGACCTACCAATATTAAATTTTGAAAAAAATAGTCATGATATCCTTAACAAAACTTGTGACTATTTTTGTTAAATAAAATTTTTATGGGTCTTTATTTGATAAAAACATATATGTTAGACTGCTTTTGTTAAAAAATATTTTGTTTAATTAGTTTTAAACGTTTGAGATTACTATTGCAAATACATTTATTCAATGAGACTATTTTGTAATTTACCCGATAATAAAATACAAATACCT
Source organism: Haberlea rhodopensis (assembly GCA_907163345.1). NCBI lineage: Eukaryota > Viridiplantae > Streptophyta > Magnoliopsida > Lamiales > Gesneriaceae > Haberlea > Haberlea rhodopensis. The sequence goes on along the minus strand of CAJQUN010000011.1, from coordinate 7,789,906 downwards.
TTTTTTATTTAAAACACAAACTATTTCTACACATAGAAATTAAGAGTCAAAGAGTCAAATTTCAAAGCCCTTAACTCGCTTAAGTACATTAAAATATTCTATAGTTCTTGCGAAGACAAAGTTCTAAGTGTGTGCTTTAATTAATCAATTAATTGCGGCTTCCTAGTTGCCCACTTCCCTCCCTCACATGCAATTTTCAAACACTCTCCTATACCACATCTATATATAGCCCCACCATCTATTCATACCCTTCAATTCATCTCTCTCTCTTTAAACATATATCTCAATCTCCATCTATCCCATCCTTAACTTTTCTGTGTACAATCAATCAGTTTTCCAAGTTGTTTTTGCTAAATCTTGAAATGGAACGAATGCAAGCTAAAGCTTACAACCAGAGTAGTGAAGAGGAAACGATGGACCTCAGAAGAGGGCCATGGACTGTTGAAGAAGACTTTACTCTTATAAACTACATAGCCCACCATGGAGAAGGCCGCTGGAATTCTCTCTCTCGGTGTGCTGGTAAATATTTATACTGAAATTTCAATTTTTTATTTAATTATTATTATTTTTTTTTGGTTTTGGTGGTCAGTCTGTTTTGGTACATTGTTTTACAAGAAATTTGTTGGTTAAAGGAAAGGGATAGTTATGGTAGAAAGAAAGTTGGAGAAATTGAAATTCATGTGCGGGTGATGATTCTTGGTTTTTTGGTATGAATAGTTGACGTGTGGAACTTAACTGGTTAAAGGGATTATTCTTTGTTACCTTTTTCACACAATTAATGCGATCGGAGGCTGATAAAATGAATGAAACTCGAATATGACAGGCCTGAACAGAACTGGGAAAAGCTGCAGATTGAGATGGCTGAACTATTTACGTCCCGATGTTCGCCATGGAAATATTACTCTTGAAGAACAGCTTCTGATTCTTGAACTCCATTCTCGTTGGGGCAATAGGTATAATTTAAATAATTTTTCGTATGTATTACCGTTGATTGAATTATAAGTTGGGGTTTGATATTGATAGAGGATAAATTTGATCCTTAGGTGGTCTAAAATCGCACAACATTTGCCGGGTAGGACTGATAATGAGATCAAGAATTACTGGAGAACAAGGGTCCAAAAGCATGCGAAGCAGCTGAAATGTGACGTTAACAGCAAGCAATTCAAAGACACCATGCGTTACCTTTGGATGCCAAGATTAGTCGAGAGAATCCAAGCTCAGGCTGCCACGAGTGGCGGAGGTGGCAGCGGGGCGGCTGCCATGGCAGCATTCCACGTACACCAATTCCGCCGTCACCGTTTACGATCTCAACGATCAAGGTAACATGAATCATGACATGGTATCAGCTCAAGCTGTGCCTCCGCAGCCTGTTTTCGGCGGCGTGGCTCACACGTATTCCCCGGGAAGTTCCCAGCGTTGTTGCATCATCGGACTCCTTCGGGACGCCGGTTTCCGACCTGTCAGATTGTTACAATAATTATCCAGTGAATCAGGGAAATAAGCAAGATTATTATCCGGGAAACGATCTTTCTAGTTATGCTGATCAATCTTTAATCAGCCCCACTGGTTGTTTTCACCAGGGATTGGATTTGGCGGAGGAAAGCAGCCAGTGGATGAACGGCGGAGACATATCGGACAGTTTGTGGAATGATATTGATGACGTCTGGTTCTTACAACATTGATTCATCAGCATGAAATCTTTAAATAAATTACATACATCGAATGATAAATAATAATTGTCTGAAAAAAGCTAGAAACTAGTAATATTCAGGGTTTCACAGGGTTCTTGCCTTTGGTAAAATATATCAATGTTTGTATAAAGGTGAATCTCTTGTTTAAACAATTATGAATAACACATTTAGTTTACAAAATAACGTCTGTCCCTTCTATGTATTTTTATGTCAAATCATAGGGCGAAATAACTTTAATATTTCCTTCATCCGTTACAAATTAGGGAGAATTTGTAATGCAACTATTCTACAAGGGGTTCATTCTCATTGTTCAAACCAGTGATCAAAAGTTATACTAAAGTTATTCTACATGGGAGTCATCTGTAATTTTTTTTATTTATTTATTTTCTTTTGTTGGAATAAAGAGACATTGAGAAGGGTTTAATTAATAGAATTCTCTTGAATTAATGACCAAGTGATACTGTAAATTCCATCCAAACGAAAATTCGAAACTTGGTGATTTTTTTTATCAATTAGAGAACTAAATTCTTTCTAGGTCAATTTGCCGGATGATTTTTAACAATTTTCCAGACAAAAAAAAGCTGTAACTGATAGGGTTTTATCGTAGAAGAATTCTCTTGAATTAATGACCAAGTGCATATCTTAATTAAGTATTATTTTTCTATTTAATTACTGTTAACTACTACTTTTTTTGTGGATAAATTTATGATTAATAGTATAATATAAGCTTTGATGTGCATAATTGGTTCCACTAAAACGTCTTTATCGCTTGTTAATTATTTAAATCTTTATTACTCAGTTGTGGAATTTTTGGAATATGGTCATTGGGGGATGAACCAAGTAGAAGTCTTCATTAGCTAAGTTCTAGATGAAGGAATTTTTTTTAAAAAAAGTGATGGAGCAATCATTTATGGGCGTGGAATATTTGAATTGTATATAATAAATATTAATGTAAAATTAAAAAATAGTGTAATTTTATCTTGTTATTCAAATGTCACACGAGTGGCTTAAAAAGTTACACACCAAATCTTTCCTTTATATAACTACTATCCTTTAAGAAGAAAATCCTCAGCTACACTTTGAATAATATTACTTGAAAAATAATAAGAAAAATTACAGCCGTCTTCCATGAAGAAAATATTTATTTTAATTTTTAACATCTAGTTTGAACAATAGTAAATGTTTCCCTGTAGAATAGATATTACATAAATATAAGAAAAACTAGAATTGTTTTCCCTGTGATTTGACATAAAAATAACATGAGATATAGACGTTATTATTTAAACTATTATGATGAAAATCGTTGTTTTTCAACTAGAGAAGGTCTCTAGATAATTCACCCAAATAAAATATAAGACAATATTCTAAACTAAAGAAATTATTCTAGTAACACGTATAAAAATGTTGCAAATAGTCATGTTCACTGATTAACTTGTTAATTGTTAGAAATAAAAAATTTCAATGTATGTGAGAAATTGATTAATCGTTTAGGCAATTAAATGCGTTGGTCATAGTTAAGATTTAAGAAGAAAGTAGTGATTTTAAATCATAATATAATATTATTTATTAAATATTGTATATCATTTTACATATAACATAACAAATGAGTACTATTGGAAAGTAATAAGAAATTGAATTGATAGTAAGAATTGTACGTTCGGGGTGTAAATTGCATATAGAGCGTTGCTTGGAAAGTGGAATTGGAGGATACATAATGAAAAAAATCAACTTTGAGTTAAGGTACTGCATTCGAAACACGGTTGCATTGACAGTTTTTGTGAAGTCGGATTTCCAGTTAAAGGCTTAAGTAGAACGTCTGGTTGGTGGTTGGATTTTCTTAAAATCGATAGGAAAGTCTCTAAAAATTGGTTCCAAAATGGGCTCTTTAGAAGAGTAGGTAATGTTAAAGACGTGTTGTTTTGGTGGGATATTTGGGTGGGTGACGATAGTTTGAAAAATCTTTTCCCTCGACTATTCAGATTATCGCTACATCGAAATTGTTCGATCAATGAATTAGGTTACTGGGGCGAAAAAAGGTTGGGTGTGGGATTTCATGTGGAATAGAGTTCTATACTCTTGGGAATCTTCAGTTTTGGAGGACTTAGTGGTTTTTATAAACAAGATTCATCTTTCTTCTGGTGATGAAGATCGTTGGGTTTCGATTCACAGCTCGGATGGTTCTTACTCAACTAAATCGGCTTATGGCATGTTGAGTACTCCAGACGTTATCCAGCCCCGTGTATCCAATCTTTGGAATCTGATTTGGTGCAAGGTAACTCCGTCTAAATCTATTATTCTTTCTTGGAAACTCATTGAAAACAAAGTTGCTACAATTAGCAACTTGATGCTAAGAAGTGTTCATATTAATAATCCTGGTTGTGTTTTATGCAATGTTTGGTGGAGGATTATAGGCATTTGTTCTGTCAATGTGTTTTCTATCATAATATTTGGTATGGTTTTTATCGATGGCTGAACCATGTGTCTATTTGTCATGAGGAACCTTCCTCCCATCTTGAACAACATGATGGGTTACGCATCCAAGGAATTGCTAAGAACGTTTGGATCATGCTTTGGGTTTGCATAGTTTGGTGCATCTGGAATGAAAGGAATAAGCGTATTTTCGAAAGTTTGGGTTCTGATTTGCAAGTGGTGTTGGAACGTATTAAACTTTGTATTTGGAAGTGGATCAAAGCGCGGTCGAAAGGCCCATTTTTTACTATAGTAATGATCTTGTACTGAATCCTCTAGTTTGTTTAAAAATTTGTCATCTGATTTTGTTTGGGCGCTTATCTATTTTGGCTTAGTGTTGACTCTATATTACCTAGAGTATCTCTTGTACTCTTTACTTTATTAATAAATTTTATCTTATATATAAAAAAAACATAGAAGGTAATCTGCACCTAAAATTAGAATACAAATTTGACAGAGTTTTACCATGTGGCAATTTGCAACACTGTGATTTAGATCAGTTGTAACTTATTCCCTATATTTTGATCAGGTGCAACTTATCTCTCAGTGATTTGGAAATAGACAGCATACCCCCTTTTGGTTTGTGAGTATATGCAAAACAATACATACTAAACAAGGATATTTACATCACGACAAGCAATTTTTTTTGAAAATTGTGGAGAGGACGGTTGGCTATATTACAAACCATTGGAGCTAAAGAGCCTATCTACAAACTACATTGGGTAATCTATGTATTACAAATACCACATAGATGTAAATTGTCACTAGATCGTGCAAATTTCTCTAGATAGAAGTGTGTCATGGCATAAAGAGATTGAAACTCGTTCGGCTCAAAACTGACTATTATTTGTTATTAAATATTAGAAAATTTATTGCTTATTTCAAGAACTAAATTTTGAGTTTTAGATAGCTAAGTTTCAAAATTTTCTAGAAACTATGTTATAACTTTTAGATACCATGATTTCGAGTTCAGAGGTTGATGTTTAGATGAGGATTATCGAGGGTAAAAGTACATTAATTAATATTTTATGATACAAAAGATTAGTTTTATAAATTGAGAGGATGAGAGCATATACAGGGTAATATCTTATGATAAGGTATGATTTAATAGTTTATGTTATAAAATATTATCCGAGTTAAAAAAAAATTTATACAAACCTAATTCAAACAGAGGAGCCCATCTTTTCTTCCTATAAATACACTTATGTTGTTTACATGGCATATCATCCGTATACTCATAGACGAAATGCTACTAATCGTCTATGACATTAAATCTGACATATTGGCACCCATATGGTGTATTTTTCATGTCAATCTATCGCTTAGTATATAGCTTTGCGATGTCACTGTATAAAAAAATAAAGTTGTCTCTGCAAACGGCTATTGATTTTGATATAATGATAATCGTTTGATCTTAACAAATTCAAAACCCTATTATTATCATCCCTTATCAGATGCCCTAATTTACCCTTTACTGTACAATAAATGTGCCATATTATGATAATAGAATATGGACCACAAATTGAGTCTAATGCACAAGAACACTTCACAATTTATTGTAATAAACCTCCAAACATTCTATTTGAGCGTATAAAAAGATAGAATAAAAAAAAAAGCTTCAGCATATTTGATTATTCTAAGCTTTTAAGTTCTTGATTTTAAGTTCAATCAAATATGAGGTTGTTTCGAGTTTTCAATTTTGCTGGCTTCGGTAAAGTTCACTCTCTCTTTGGAAAAAACTCGTGTTTGAGTTCTGCGATGTACGGAAAAAACTTTAATCCCTCCAATAAAAAATGTGAGGCAGTTTCTACTAAAACTTCCAAATTTCTAAATATCAGGAGCAAATTAATTGTGTTCTCTAAGAAATTTGATTTTCATTATATTTTTTGATGACGAGTGATCCACGACAGCTACCATTAAGGCATGTGCATTGGGTAAACCCCTTAACGAAATAGCTTGCAAACCACGTCAACCATGTAAATCGCACTAGGCAAGCCATGTACGACATGTTCAGGCCAAGAAAATATTGGCAGGGGAATCAAACTCATTGATCTTATGTTCCCGAACTCACCTGATTCACCAACTCGGACACCCTATGGGCAAATTTGTATTTTTATTCGATTTCGAGCAAATTTCTTCATAATTTGATATTCATTATTCCTGCAGCTACATTGGCCGACACTAATTAATTCTATACAATTTGATTAATCTTATAAAGTGGGCTATAATTATATCTAAAAGTAAAAAATTAATTTAATTCTCTCTCCCTTCACCCTAGCATCTTTCAAAAGTTAACAATATTCAACATTATAAAAATAAATAAAATAAATGAAAGAGTTGACAAAATCTAATTTCATTTACACTGAAAGATTTGATATAAAATTGTGTCAAATTGCTGATTAATGGTTTGGGACCATTTGCATAATCACTAGCTAATTAATTTTACAACGAGCAAGAAATTGAACAACACTACCTCTAATAAATTTTCAATTTTTTTTCAATATCGAAAAGGGAAATTGTTATCATTGGGTCTCGGACTGAAACCAACCTAAAAATTTTGGTTATGGGTGCCATTAGGGTAAGATGCTCTGGACATAGTTTTTCAATTTTTATAAAGTCACAGTAACGTCACAATCCTTAAAAAGCACAATCTTGTTTTTAAAACAAAAACTAAAAATCTTAAATTGAATGAAACGTGTATAGATATACACCATCAATGAATTTATGTTGAGTTAACGTTTTTTTGGTATCTCCATTTACTTTTGTTGAAAGTATGATAGCATATGTAAGATCAAACGTTTGTCGTTTAACAAAGCTATGCGTAGTAATAATGGTGCAACTCAAATCTATTAAACCGTACAGCAGCATAAGCACCATATGTTTCATCACTCTCTCGGTATGGGTAATTGTACAATTCCCCACCTCAATAATAGCTCTATATTGCAACTCATTGGAATTGAACACATGACATTAACTCTGATATCAATTGTATGATCAAACGCTTGCCCTTTTTATTAAAAAGTATAGTGAATGGTAACAGTGACACTCAAATCTTTTAAATCGTACAGCAGCCCAAATATCATCTTCGATCTCTTTCCCATTTCTCAACAACCCAACGATTTCCCTCACAATAATTCAACTACCTTGCAATCACGAGAATCGAACACGTGATCTTGGCTATGATGCAAATTATAGGATCAAGTGTGTTGTTTTACCAAAAGGTATAGCTTGTGACAACAGTGCAACTCAAATCTTTAAAATCATACAGCAACCAAGTACTACGTTTCGATCGCTCTCCCAAGAATGACAATTGTTACACCCAACAAAATTAACATTGAAATATTTGTAATTGTATTATATAGTAAATAATTTGCGCTTTAGCAAATCCAAAATGATCAAATGCAAGATCACAATTTTTGGAGATACAAATAAAAATTCTTAGCTCTGAATGCAATTGGTTTTTGCATGTAGACTTGGAAGTACAGTCTGATCATGAATACGAGTGAATGATTAAGCATATACGTAAATATATAATAAAAAAATATGTAATAGAAAATACCAATACAAAATAAACAATTTGTTAGTAATTATGTTTATGTTTATAACCGATCAAATTTTAAACTAAGTAAATAATTGTGTTTGTGCCGAAAATCTCGTCGCCCAGCAGACACCAGCTCTATTTAAGGAGCTTGAGATCTCCCGAGCTCCATTTTTTTAATAAAATATAAAGAATATATAATGTTAATGTACCTATTAGTCAACGTAGGGTACATCTGGAATCCACCAATTTTTTTAAGCTTTGATTTTTCTTTCAGACACGTTTCCATTTTTCTTTTGTCATCTTCGTTGAATTTCCTCTCTTTGAATTCCCATTGTGCGTCATAAGGTGGCCAAGTGGACAAAGACGGCCCATTAGTAATCAGACATTCCAACTATGCCACGTCGAAGTCCAACGTTGAAATGAGTTCAACTTTGTGGGCCCAAGAATATTAGTTTCAGCCCATATTATGGTTAACACTGTGGCATGAAAAGTATCCCACTTCTATCAACCAAAACTCGACATATATGTACATATATGGCGGAGCTACATGAAGATAAGGTAAGGATGACAAGTATCTTGTCCCCAGGGGCATAGACGGATTGGTAAGGGCTGAGGTGACGTGTTTGGACAAATTCTCCACTAAAATATTGTGGAAGTTTGTCCTGGGTTCGGGTCATGTTGGTCCGCTCCCTCAGAAACCTGTCATCTCTACACATCCCTCTCGATTTACCTGGTGGCGGTCCTGAGGGGCTGGGGTCGTCACCCAAGGATTAGTCAGGCGCAAGCCTGGATACCATGTTAAACCAAAAAAAAAAAAGGATGACAAGTATCTTTTATATATTTTTTGTATTATCCTGTAAAATTTCGTTCTTCTAAAATCATATGTTCAAAAAAAAAAAGCCAAGTGGATATGTTGTAGCGCCACTAAGGGGCAAGTGCCCCCTTGGCCAAAAAATAAATAAATAAATCACCTTTAAAAAATATTTTAAATTTTTTTATACTTTATCTGAAAAAAATTGTTGTTTGCCCCTTAAAATTATACCCCTTAAATTATATTGACCCCTAAAATTTTATTTGGCCTAAAATTTTTATTTTAACTTTTTTTGTCCCATTCCCAATGTAGCGCCCAATTGTTTATCTCGTATATGTTGATTTTTCCCACCGAATTAAATATAATTTTTATATCAACTCTTAATTTGAAATATTATAAACTAAATATTTTAAATTAAGGGTTTAATCAACTATTAAAGACGAACATCAAGCTGACCAAATAAAAGACGTCGGAGAAAAATAAAGGGAAAGAAAAAGGATTTTATTTTTCTTCCGCCATTATCTGTGTAATTTGTATATTGTATATACTTATGCTTCAAGGCTATATATTAATTAGCTAAAGATTTTAAATATATAGGATTTTCAAGTAAATAGCTACCAATGATGAGATCAAGCAAAATACCCTTATTTATATAATAATCTATAGAAAAATGAGTGTTTTTTTTTCTTCATATTTTAAAGCTCTATGTATTTTGATAATTTAAAGCGTACTAGACAGCCACATTTATCGGCTATAACTTTGGTAAAATGATAAACATTTGATCATACAATTATAATCATAACCAATACGTGTTCGATATCAAAGAGTTGCAATGTACTGCAATTAATAGGAGGAGATCAAGCGCTTACGCTTAGCATAATTATAGATATAACATAATTATTAATAAAGTTGGTTCTCCATGCTTACGCTTAATCTACTTATAGATATAACATAATTATTTAAACTGAGGTGTAATTCACTCGATGTATCTGTTATGATCAAACGCTTACCACTAGGCCAAAAATTATAGTTTATTTTCTTATATAGTGGCAAGAAAGCTCCATACTAAACGACATGTGGAAATGAGAGACTGCACCATGTGGATCTCAGTAGGTCAGACTTTTGATGCTTTAAACTGGAGATGACATCCATGAGCGCACAGAAAAATACTGGGTACACCACTCCTAACAATCCACCCCAAGAAATATTACTGGGTACACGAACTCATGACCTCATTCCAATATCATTATGATCAAACGCTACCAAACAAAAAACTATAGTTAGTTAGTAGATACGCAACTTTATTTTCTTATACAGTGGAATAGTGAAACCTCGTATTAAGCGACAAGTGGACATGATGAGATGTACTACCTGGGTGCCAATGAGGCAGACTTGTTATGACTTAGACAACAGATGACACACATCCGTCTACCAACGCACATAAAAATTATTAGGTACATCACGTCTCTTATAGATGGCGAATATGATTGTCTTCCTTTTAGAGGTTTGCGTGAAGATTTGTGATGAAAATGAGGTTCAAGTATACGTTGTTGTCGAAGCCTCTAGCCACAAGATTAACAATACATTATACAAATATATGCATGCATACATATAAAATGTATTTGCATATCGTAGAAATTAAATTAACAATACGTAATGAACAATTCCACTTCATTAATGACTCTTAATCATATAATTTCAACCACGTATATCTAGAGAGACTATAAGGTTTCCAACTGAGTATGTCTTACGTATAATTCAAAAATAAAACATTTGGTTTGTAAATGTTTAATAATCATATTATTATAAGTAAAACATGTCTTAAACCATCTAAAAACAATATTGGTAATTGAGTAATGTGATTTGGACATTCAACAACTTCATCGGATTTCGGTTCACCATCTTCCTCAGCCGCATCTCTCATAAATCCACTTATACGGATAGAAAGAAGGTTGAGAACGGTCTTCGAGACTTGAGCTATTATTTCCAGCATCTAGTTTTGCTCAAGAGTTCTGTAAAAGGAATGGCTCCAACATGCGAGCAGGGGCGAATCTATGTGAAGGAGGGTCCAAACCTTCTTGCACATGGGTTTTCCATTTTTATATAAATAACACGCCTAATGGTGTTATTTAAGGAAAACAATACGGGCGGACATGTTGTATGAAAGATGGTGTATGGGAGTTCCGATAGAGGGTTGGAGTTTAGATATTCGAAGACGTGTATCTATCTATACGAAGCCAGGGATGCGTCTGCCCTTGCCAAGTGCAGGTGGGTATGAAACGACCCGTGGTTCAAGAGAAAGGTTTCGACAACATACCAATAAAAGGAATGAAGCTACTAATAATTTGGGAGGATCGATCGGTTGACTTTCTACGAAATAAAGATTTACTAATTAGGTTTCTAATTTTGTTTCACGAATATAAGGATAAATGACTTAGGTAAAAAAATAAAAGATTGCTTGACCCGATGGATATAGTCAACAATTTTTCCTTAGTTAGTGGACTGTTCAATTCTAATGATTTAGGAATCTAGATTGTGTTTTTATCATAGATTTAATTATAATTTTAAATTTTAATTAATGGACACGATGGCATTAAGAACTTTGATTTTGACTTGTAGAAGAAGCCTAATCCCACTTGACCGAGTTCTAATCACATCATATTACAATATAATAATAATTAGGCTGGAAAACATAGGTCAAACAGATAATAAAAAACTTTGCGCGTGAAATATCAATGGAATTGAAATATCAGCATTTGTGACGTCATTCACGACCATGTCGACGAACCATGCTCCTATTGTAAAGAAAACTATATTTACTTTCTTTTTAGTAATTCTCACCATGAATATTTTCAAATCGATGTTTCATAGCTGTTAAATTTCGAAAATATTGTTACATATCAAAATATACTTGGTGTAGTGTCTTTCGTCTATGCACCTTTTTCTATTGTAAACAACGGGAATGAAAATCTGAGGATGACAATGATCAAATCAAGGGAAGTGTTGAATGTGATAGTAACACCACAAATCACAAGTTCCACAACTACAAAATTTTGCCAAGTCTCTTTGTAGAATGAAGTAGGAATATATGATATGCAAATTGCATTTTGATCTTTAATTGCTCTCAATATGTGTTGTTTTCCGTAGAATTTTTATATATAATTCAAATGGGAGAGTTGTTTATATCTTAATCTAATATACATCGTCAAAAGACATTATTTCGAAACATTGTTTCATGAAAAGTCACATTTCATCACGAAAAAGGTGTGAAGCTTCATGAAAAAACGTGCCCTTGGGAGGCACCCCTGTGCCTCCCATTCTGCCTGGGTTCGCCTAGGTAGAGTTCATGGGTGCCGTAGAGCCTATCCTTCAGCCTGGATAGGTCGGTTTTCACGTTTTTCATCCATTCAATTTTTATTCATGTCTTCAATACTTATGATGATGCATGGAAATGTTCTCTTCAGCAAGCTCGGGTCTTCAGCCACATTCTATGAATCACTCACATAATTGGAAAATTTCGGGAAAAGCACCATAAAACTAAAGCCTATTCTTAGGGAAACATTGAATATGTCAAATAATTCAAACTGGAGGGGAAAATAATCTTTTGAATTCTGGAAAAAATGTGTTCCCCCCAAAATTTGTGAGTCAGGTTTCGGATTGTAGGCAGAGGCGGCTCAATGGCATAGCAAGTGAAATGTTTGTTTTAGACCCCAAACTCTAATAACGCCCCCAAATTTTAGCTAATAAATATATTTCCAAAATATGATTATATATTTGGTATTAACATATTAAATTTTCTAAAGACTGTGGTTTGGAAAAACAATGTCATGATCTTGAATTTTTTTTAAATATGATATGTATTATGATATTGATGGCTTGTATTTATTTTTGGAGTAAACAGTCTTAAAATATACCATAGATGAACATAAATAAGTTTATCAAAATTAAAGATTTTAAAAAATTATTTACAAACTATGACTCAAGATCGATTAAATGTGTTAGCAGTTCTAGCAATTGAATATGATGTATTGGATACTTGAAAACAAAAGCTTAATAAGTAATTTTGCATAAAAAAATGTAAGAATTAAGTTTTTAGTTTAATATCCACTTTTTTGTTTTTTTTTTTCCGGTGAACGGCCCAAAAAATTTGAGTCGCCCCTGATTGTAGGTTAGCTTTAGGAAAAGATTAGTTTGTGGTAAGCTGGGCCAAAATCACGAGGGCTTGGGTCAGTCACGGAGCCCTACGTCGCTGGGTTCTTTTTCAGCTTCATCGGGGTCTTATATTCTCGAGTCCTTGGCCTTCTCTTGTCCCTGACAGCGTTTCCACGCCTTCCTTTGTGAGTGATTGCTCAGGAGTCCATGATTGGATAAGGTCACTCCTAATGGTTTTCTAGGTTGACCTATTTTGTCCAGTCACATTTTTGTAGGTCCTTGCTCTCTTTAATGGAGATTTGGGCCATGGGATGATTGGTGAATCTGGCCTTCTCTATCATAATGTCTGGTGGATGTTTGCAACACTTCACTCCCTTGAAGCACATGATGAATGATTTGGTTTTCTGCTGCTACCAGGCTCAAGCCCATTTTGATATTGCTCTTTTTTTCTTATGGGCCATGGGATGTACGTGGGTGGATTTGATTATGTAGGTATGAAAAAATCACATTACCACCTATATGTTGGTTGCTAAATTATCAAACCACAACCGTACAATAAATATACAAAATCGCACGGTTCGGGTGGGTGCGGGCGGTTAACCGATCAAATAGAAATCAATTAGAGTCAGTATATGTACAAGTTCTTAAACTATGATATTTATTATCGATGATAATAAAACTAAACTAAATTAAATTAAATCATAGAGCAATATAAAAACTTAAAATCATGTGAGCAAACTATTATATGAATAATAATTATCAAATTTTTTGCCAATTGAAAATCAAAGATAGTAAAAACGTTAGTTCATCATATCAACGTCGTCCTAAAAATTATATATATCCAAATCATGTACTAAAACTGAAAATGAAAAGTTATCTCACAATATAAACAGAAAATATAATAATTTAAAATATCAAAATCTTCCATCAAATTGTGGCATCAATAATTTTAAACATTTACTTTAAAACGATAATTATTAAGTCCAAAAAATAAAATAAAAAAACATATCTTGTTACTACAAAATGAAGTTCCAAATAAAAAAAAATTAATTCTTGTTATTACAAGATTCATAATTAAATAACTTGAAATTAATATTTGTCAATGAATCAACAATATTTTTAATCGACAAAATAAATTATATTAAAAAGATAAGTACAAGTTTACTCTAAATAATATACAAAAATTAGCAAACTGAAAGATTCATTCTTTAAAATTACAATTTGCAACTTTTAACCTCTAAAATATTTAATTTTATAATTAAAGAATTTTAATATATAAATATGCGGGTGGTTGGAGGTGCGACAATCACTACCCACCCACATAACTACAGGTTGCTTCATTTTCAACTGCAACACTTTTTTTTCAAAAGTTAAAGCGAGCGGATATGGGTGGGTATAAAATCATTGTTTCATTTTTCATTTATCTATTTACAATAGACAAGAGTAGTACCTACTAAATAAGTTAACAGGAAATAGAGAATCTCTATATTTCCTATACAGAACTTCAAAGATTCCAGCAAATATGTGTGTGGGGTGACACTGGTCCCACTTGACTACCAACCTCATCGACAGAACCTCCTTAGGCACTACGCATTCGTCTACCACACCAAAGCTACACCCATCAAAAGAACTCAGGCGCTTATACCACTTGTTCTGAATTTGATCTCCAAATCTTCTCCTAAGATCTATACATTTTAGGAAAAGAAAGCAAAGAATAGTAATGATACAAGGATTTAACGTGAAACTCTAAAATCAGGATAAAAACCATCATAAAAAATAAAGAAAATGTACTATGTGAAAAATATTACAGTCGTATAATTCTCTCATCACCCCAAATACACACTCAAAACTTTCTCACTAGCAAAACTTTATAACTCGTATCGCTCTCATTTATAAGAAATACACTTAATAAAATCTTTATGATGAGATTCTTTATTGATCTATTCTATTTAGTAATAAAGCATGAAAATGAGGATGATATAACATGATTTTTTATCATGAGCGGAGCCGCCCTATTAATTCGATTCTAAGGGCTAAACGACTACAGCGCAATGGGTGGGTTGTTGCGCAATAATTTACGGGGAATTTTCTTTCCTGCAATACAAACCAATATCATGCTTCTCCTTCATACACTCTGTCAGCAACGTTGACTTATCGTAGTTTAATTAGTCAATTGCTTTAGTCGATAGTTCTCTTGTAATATATATGTCCTCATTATGAGGTTTTAAATGTATCATTTTCTTGAAAAGAAAAAGAATCGAGCTCCCCGACCTACCCCGATGAATAATAGTTCATGTCCATTATTGGCAGATTCGAGCTCGACTCTCGCTTGAGTCAAAAAATTATTGATAAACAGTTTTTTTAATTAAAATTATAAGGTTATCCAAGCTTATTAAAATAAATATATTGAAATTAGTTAATTAACATTTTTTGTTTTTTGCAATACATTGGATTGGATAGGAATAGGATAAATGAGACAGAAATTGTATAAACTCAGCAAAAAGAAGAAAAAAAACAAAAAAATCTTAGTGGATAAATACATATACGGTAGGTTTGTTTGAAGAATCTTTGCTGGCTAGCTGATTTGCTGGATGGTTTACTGAGGGTTCCGGTTCTACATAGGCCCCACTAAGAAATAGAGCATTTCTTTAGAGAGATGGGGAACTACTGCTGCTCGTGGGTCGCGTTTTTCTTCTCATTTGACACTGTAATTTTCTTCCTGTAATCTTTCTGTCTTCTTTTAGCTGTAATTCTGCTGCGCTAATCTATTTCCTTGCAACCATTTTCGTCTTCTTTTGTTGGTGAGTTTTTTTTTTTGTATCTGTGAATTATTTAATTGTTCTATCTTTTTCGATGTTGTCAATATTTTCAGTGGTTCATGATTGTATACAGATTCAGGATCATGGGTTTTATTTATTTTTTATTTTGTCGCTTAACAATTGGTGCTATGAGGATTTTATGATTTAACAGAATCCGCCACTGATTGGGTTTATGACTTCTGAATCTGAGATAAATATGTGTATTCCTTTTGTGTCCACTGCTGTGACTTGGAAGTCTGCCCCCAGAAAATTTCACCATTCTAATTATGTTTTACGTTAATCTGTGGAAAATGCAT
>CAJQUN010000011.1:4819148-5143371 GCA_907163345.1 Haberlea rhodopensis | reverse complement strand
TTATATGCGATCCAATATATTAATAAATAGAGACCTTTGATTCACCCTAATGTATAGTGACCGTGAGCTGAGTTACCTAAGAACTAACCTCTCCTTGATAACACCACAAAAAATACGAACCACCGAAATCACTCATCAGAAGTAGTCATAATTATCCTCAATCAATGTCAGCAACAAAACCATGAGAACACGATGATAGGGGAGAAGGGTATGTTTACGAAGAAGACCCATCTCACAGTCCTCAAACCTCCCATTTCTACTGTGGAGACGGCTTTTCTACTTATGACTCCAAAGCCAAGCTCGTCTTCCGAGTAGACTCCTATGGCCCCGACGCTGCTGAAATGGCGAACTCGTTCTCATGGACGCCGACGGTAGATGCCTCCTCACTGTCCACAGAAAGGTTTTTTTTTTTTTGTATCTTTAGTAAAGTCATGATATGCAGAAAATTTTTATTTTTTTGATGCTTTTCTTTAGTAACCAAATTATATTCGATGATTTTGCTCGTTTGTTTGATTATATATTGCTGACTCGAATCCTCGGAACAGTGGCCTAGTCTGCATCAGAGATGGGAAGGCTTTGTAGGCGAGAGGACCGAAGGGCAAAAGCCGCTGTTCAGCGTACATAGATCATCGATGATCGGTCGATCGAGCGTCGCGGTGGAGGTGTACAATACTCCGAGTGATGGCTACCTCATAGAGGGCTCCTTCTGCTGCCGGAATTGCAAAATCTTGAACGAGGAACATGAAGTGGTGGCAGAGATACACCGCAAGGTCGATGTCTCCACGAATGTCGTGCTTGGAAAAGACGTTTTCTTGCTTTCACTGAAGCCTGGGTTCGATTGCGCGTTTGCCATGGGCTTGGTTTTGGTGCTTGATCGGATTCAGGGTGACGATGAGGACTCGGTTGCTGAGACTGGGAGTAGGGTCGGTGTGGAACCTACCATAGAGGATCCAAAGACTTCTTAGATTTTGTCGTATTGTGTTCTTGATTTTATGCAAGATTTTGAATTATTTTCATTTCATATATGGATTTTAGGGTGTATTTGGATTGACGGATTGAAGTCATGGATTTCAAATCCTTGATTCTATATCTTTTTATATATTTATATGGATGAATTTATATTGATGTATTTTATTCCACATCTTAATTTAATGTTAATGTTATGATATTGTGATGGATTTGAAATGCACATAAGATATATGTCATTTCAGATCTAAGTTGTCAAATCCATTTTCAAATCATAATTCCCTTCATTCAAATGAATTTTTTTTGCATCCAAACACAACCTTATGTAATAGAAGAATGGATTGGATTTATATCCGCAGTGCATGGGTGTCAAGGTTTAGTATAATGATTAAAAATAGGGATGATCGTACCCACAGGGACTAACGTATAAGCACCATAAAATTAGAAAAATTAATATTTAGCCTACGAAATAATGAATAATTAACTAATCAAAATAAATACTTAAAAACTGCGAATTAAATCAACTCCTTTGAAGATGCGAAGGAATTCCACTTAAGAAATTTATCAAAATGTCGGTTCACTTGTGTGATCGTCAATGATTCGTTTGTAAAAACAATACTATCCAATTAATTCTTAAGGTGACGGGTTCCCGTAAATATTCAATGCACTTTCTCAATCTATATTGAAACTAATATTAATTGAAATAAGTAACTTTCGTTCACTTAATCACTAATTTAATATTGCATAAATCTCTATGAAAACCTCTAACTTTAAATCTTTAAATCCAAAGTTATCACATATGGATTTAATCTCTCGATCTAAATCTTGAACAGACAACATGATTTACTCTCCAGCGTATTATAATTCAATCTCTCAATCTAAATTATAATTCTCACAATTCAATCAAAGTTAGCAAGGCTTTGATACCATTAAAATTCTAATCATGCACAAAAGATCAATCTACTCAGAAACATTCAAATCATCAACTCAACACAAGCTTCCCTAATCTTGCTAAAATAAACTTAGTCATATTCAAATCAAAATAACAAGGATGCATAATTGTTTCTCAACCAAATAAACATCAAGAATTCGAAATTAATAAAACAAATAAAAGTTTATAAGTACGATAAACGAAGGAGTCGATTCCGATGGCGTTGCACGTAGGCTTCTTCTCTTGGCTCCTCCTTGCACTTCAAAGGATTTTTTTTCTCTTGAAACTTTGTTGGGATGTTGGAGGAATGATAAGAGGGCTGTTATGTAGTGTATGATATTGATGTGTGACTCCTCTAAATCCGTGCCCTAGGGTTATATTAGGAAAGAGGTGGATGGAAGTGTTCCACAATTTAGCCAAACTCAATTATGGTATTTTTTTTTCTTAAGAAAACTCTGTCGCTCGGTCGATCGAGAAAATCTCTCGATCGATCGAGAACTCTACATTCTCGTCCATGAATTCTCTGCCACGCTCGATCGATCGAGATCAACGATCGATCGATCGAGAAAGCTCATCGATCGATCGAGCAAACGCTTCTTCTCGCTTGTAAAATTGATGCCTCGCTCGATCGATCGAACATTTATGTCGATCGATCGAGCAGGTGAATGTCTAAAATCTTCACTTTTGCCTCGATTTGTTCTGTTTTCCATCATTCTAGCTTACTTCTTCCAATTCCGACCTAGATTCCTGAAACTAAACAAATAAATACCAAAAAGCGTAACATCATCAGGAATCAACACGAAAATCAGTAAATATCTATTGCAAAATAGACGTAAAATTTACCTTTATCATCGGTTCATTATATCTTTTTAGTTTTAGTTTTTTTTAAAAGGGTTTCTAGATATGATGCACTAACACTCCTAAAAATCACTTGATACAGTGTCGGACTTCTAGGACACCGACACTCCACGAACACGTGTCGGACACGTGGCCTTAATTGACACTCGTGTCGGACACTCCTCTCAAAAGCGAGCACTCATATCAAACATGGCCGATGATATGTCCAGCACAGAAATACACTTTTAAAGATTGTACAATATTAAAACTTAATTGGATTGAGCCTTGGTATGAACCAATTATGTGAGACTTTCGAATTAAGAGAAAGCTCGAAATTAATGAAAATGGCAATCCATAGTCAAATGTGATGCTCTTTTTGTATTATATTTTTTTAAGAAAAAGATTATTTTTGAAAAATGAAACCTTTAATTTAAATTTTCTTTCCATAATTAACGTATACCTAGTTTGGTCAGACAAATGGGATGTAGATTTTTTGACATTAATGAGAAGCATATGGTTCACAATAATTCATTGACCCCATCACCATTATGATTCATCGTACTTGGGGCCGTGAATTAATAATGTCCGCATTGTTAAGATAAGGCCGGAATTTGAATTTAAAAAGCAAAGGACGAAGAAAATGTTTGATTGAATGTTTGCGATTGGTTGTTTAAATATTTTTTCTGCTTTTCAAACGAAAAAATAAATTTTGAGTATTTTATTTTATCGCTTTTTTTTAAAAAAGTAGGTAAAAGTATAAACAATAAGCATGGTACGCGATGTTTTTCATTGTGTTTACCTTATGTAGTGGTAATTTTATAATAATTTGAAGTTCGTTAAATTTTTTTTTTTTTTTACCAAACACTATAAGCTTTTACTTAAAAGTAACTTTTTGTCAACTTTAAACAAAAATAAAATTAAAGTGATTTGAATAAATAATTGAAAGTACGTTCTAGTTAGTTGGGGGAATAAAATTTAGATTTTTTAAAAAAATATATTAATTTTTTTATATTAAAAACGTGATTATTATTTATTGCTTTTACAAGTTCACCTGAGCTAAAAGATACCATTTTCAACTAGTGAAACCATTTATATGTAACTAAGGGCAACTCCAACTAGAGCGTTGTTTTAGGGGTTTTTTTAATTAAATAACCCCAAATAAATAACTAATTATAAAAATAACCTAAAATGTAACTAATTATACAAGTAACCTTAGCCATCAACTGTGTTGACGTCTTCAACAGAAGACGTCAACTGAGTTGACGTGTATATATTGAACATATGACACACCAACTCGGTTGGCGTTCCATTTGAAAAATAATGATCACGTCAATCGAGTTGACGTGACCATTATTATTCTGTGTCACGCTAACCGAGTTGGCGTGACCATTAATAATTTCGCGTCACGCCAACCGGGTTGGTGTGACTATTATTATTCTGCGTCACGCCAACCGGGTTGGCGTGACCAATTAATAGTCACGCCAACCCAGATGGCGTAACTTTGTGTTATAATCACACCACCTCTTCTTCATTCTTCCTCGGCCAGCACCTCCACGGCACCTCCATTTTCTCCCATCAACAAGAATAATTTTTTTCCTTTTGCTTCCAGTAGAAGCTCATCCCATCATATTTTTAAAACTTAGAGGTAAAAATGTATCATGGTAACGACTGAAATCCAGACGCCCGCGCCGCCGTCGTTTGCCGCCAGCAGCTGGTGGCTGGTGGCTGCTAGGCTTCGTCATGTTTTGTCAGTTTTACATTATTTTGTTTACTTTATGTTGTATATATGTACTAATATATTTTTGTTTCATATTATAGGATGGATCCGATGACCGTACCAGGCCCAGTTGATGATCATATGTTGTCATTACATCTATGTCATCGTTCTGAAGATGTATGGGCATGTGATATTGATCGCCCCTTGCGTGTGAGAAACCCCGATGGCTATTTTTGGGATCTTTGCCCATTAGACATACATGTGTAAATATGTTAAATGAGTTTGGGTTTTATGGTGTATATAAGTGTAACAAGATTAAGCTTGACCCTCATATAATCACGGCGTTAGTAGAGAGATGGCGTCGTGAGACACACACATTTCATCTTAGATATGGAGAGACGACTATTACACTGCAAGACATTTCAGTTATTTGGGGTCTGCCAATAAATGATCTTGCAATGTCAGGCACCGATTATGATAGGACAATACCCGAATGACAAGAATATTGTGATTGTCATTTGTGATTTACACCAGATCCGGGTCACTTTAACGGTGCATGTTTGTTAATGTTTGCGTTGAATTATCATTTAGTGAGTCATCGTCTCCATTTTCATAGTACGGCGGATGAGGTTGTTAAATATGCACGGGGTTGTGCATTATTAATGATAGGTGGAATTATGTGCCCTTATAGCTCCGGCAATACTGTAAAATTATTGTACATACATAAATTAGAAGATATTTGTTCTGTTGGTACTTTTAGCTGGGGTAGTGTTGTGCTGACACTTATATCGTGAGTTGTGCACTTCAGCAGAGAGAGGGAAAAAAGTAATATGTGGTGCATTACAACTCCTACAGGTAATCGTTACCTTTATTATAAAATAATGAAAAATATTTCTTGCATATTTTATTTATATTATTTCATGTTAATATTTTAGATTTGGGCATGGTCACGGCTCCAAAGTTTAGCTCCTCAACTAGGACGCCCAAGAATTGATATTGGGCCAATACCAATCAACGATGACAATTATTTACCTGCTGCTCCATATGGTGCAAGGTGATGCATTACAAATTATGTTGCAATGTTTAGTATTATATTTAATTACTAGTTATATAATTTATGTTTTTTGATGATTATTATGATTACACAGGTAGTCATGTAAATTAAGATTTACAGAAACTGGTAGACATTCAGTACGAATTATTAGGGTCATCCTTGACCAGCAGCCATTAGAAGTAATTTTGTTTTTTTATGTTCATGTATAAAATATGATAGTCGTTGAACATTATTTTGATGTAATACTATATTTGTAGTTTAATTGGCAGTCGTACCCTGATGACTATATCGAAGGATTGCGTACTGAGTTATGGACATACGGTGGCCCACTAATTTTCTATGACATAGTTGAGATGCATCGTCATCAGCGGGTTTTTCGTCAATTCTGCATTGTACAAAACATCCCACCAGATCCACGGTTAGGGGCTGATAAATTACATGCAGTTAACCGAAGGGGCAAAACACATAATGACTGGTCTGCGCAACATAGGCGATACATGACTATACGGGTTAATGCACATGCTCATACCGTGGATAGCCCGCGATATGATTCAACTGGACAAGGTGTGATTGTCGGATACAATGGCTGGTATGGATGAGTAACACGTAGATTCATTGGCCATCAACGACAATTTGTGGAGACTGGATATCAACATGGAGATGGCCCCGCATGACAACATGTGGTATGTTGATTTATTACATATCTATTACATATTTGCAAATTGTATTTAAATTTAACAACTTGATAAAAATGTTCACTCATTTCAGATTGATCAATTGGCGCAATTAACTGTTACCTGCGACAGTAATATCGTTGAGAAACAATCCATTGGGCGTATGTGGATGCATTTAGTGATGTCAGAAATGTAATAAAACATGTAATGCATGTTCCGCCATACGAAGAGGGACATGTTAGTGAGGAAGAACAAGTACAAGCCGATGCATGCGAGTGACGAAGAACAAGTACATCCGAATGCATGCGAGTGAGGGACATGCTGGCCAATCAAGCTATGTCCCGACATATATGTCAGGCCAATACTGCTCTCCCCATAATGGCTCAAATCGTCCTTGATATGTGCTCCAATATTCTTATAGTACGCAGGGTGGAATTGTGGAATTGTTGTAAGTGACACTTCTCGTCTCATTGGTGCATCATCCTCTATGTTTTCAATTGCTTCTTCCATCCAATATCAACTTCATCATCAGCATTAGCCTCATCATCAGTTGGAATCTCCTCTGGTCGTGGATCATCACCAAAATCAGCAAAAAATGTCTGCACGTGGCTCATCAGCAATATTATCAACATCTACTGGATGATCATCTCGTTCTCTACCACTATATGAACCATCAGCTTGATGTCGAACAACAGACGTCTCTTGAATCATAGATATAGTCAATCCTTATGAAACACTGACACTCATTGGCATTTCTGGAATAGAATCATAATTCTTTGATTCTGCTTGTATATAAAGTTCCAAGCAACTATGACCCTATTCTAAATCAAGCAGCCATGCTAAAATGTAATCGTTGTCTATGGGTAATATTCTGACGTAACCCCAAAAAATCTTTGAACATATGTCTAGCATATAATTTCAAAATAAACTGGTTGCGATCGAAGCCAGTGATATTATATACTTTATTTAATAATTGTAGAAAGACGTATGGTTGTACTTCTTGATGGACCACTATCATATCGGACGAATTCAGAACCTTCTATGATATTACCCCACAATAAAATAAAACTTGAATCGACATATTTTGATAACAATATAGATAATTAAATATTACTATTAATAAAAAAATTTATGATGTAGAAGATCAGCTAAAACTGCAACTACAGAGCATACTCAGAATTTTGTTATATAGCAAAAATAATATAAAAGAGGTTTTCGAGTGAGTTTTCGTCTCGGAAAATTGAGAGGCGGAGGGGTGTATTTATAGTGCGGAATGCACACGCCAATTAAGTTGGTGTGGTCATATTTTCAAAGGTCACGCCAACCAAGTTGATGTTAATATGTAAAATAATGGTCACGCCAACCGAGTTGGTGTGACCATCATTTTATACTGGTCACGCCAACTGGGTTGGCGTGACACATATATGCCAACCGGATTGACGTCTTCTGTTGAAGACGCCGATCGAGTTGACGGCTAAAGTTACTTGTATAATTTATTATATTTGGGGTCATTTTGATAATTATTTATTTATTTAATGTTATTTTATTAAAAAACCCTTGTTTTGGCATCTTACTCTATGATAGAGCTCCGAATAATTCCAACCAAGCGTTAAAATTTAAAGTTAAAATGGAGTTCATGTACAGATAGTGCAGCATTGTAGCTCCGCGCTAAAATTGCGCAGTCTTCTTATTTTTTTTTTCCCTTTTTTGCAATTTATTTTAAGAATTAATGATTTTTAATAAATTTAAATTAATAATTTAAAAAATAAGATTAGTATGATAAAAATAATTTATGATTAATTTTATTATTTATGAAAATTTACATATAAGAAAACTGATTTTTTTAATTATTTTAGGGAATAAATAATATTCTTAAAGTTTGTATATATTTATTATCTAAAAGCTAATTTGATAAAAAAAAAAATACATTTATTTATATGAAGGTATTGTAATTTAAAATTTAATGATTTAATTGTTGTAAATAAAATGGCAGAGAATATTCTGAGAATTATTAAATTGAGTAGTCATTATGATATATAAATATGAAAATATAGTTTAAAACAAAATTAAAATAATTATTTTAAAATATTAATTAATTATTTATATAGTTAATATTTATAATAAAATTAAGAAATTAAATTTATTTGTTAAAAAATAAAAAAAGTTGTGAAGAGATAATAAATTGAAAAATAATTGTTGTAAATGGCATTTGGTGGATTCTCAAATCTCGATGGTGCCTTGCAAAACAGTATTTGCTGGAGTAAGGCCAAAAAGGCTAGATATCAAAGGGTGGGACGAACCGAGGGTCAGTTCTAAATGCATATAAGTTCTGAATATCTTCAAATTTAGCTAGGGTTGTAACAAGGGGAAGATCATCGGTTTTGGAAATTAATCGGATGAAACTTTGATATCCTGGATTATATTTAAAAATTAGGTTTTTCCAAACAAACAATTTGAAAAAACCATGGGATTTGCAGTATCATCTGTCAAACTATTTGGTAGATAAACTACCTCTGGCCATGTGATATAGGTAAAAAATAAAAAATGCCACTCATCATCGCCTTTTTCAAGACAAGTCTAGAACAAAAAAAAGTGGTGTATGTTGCAGAAATGATTGACTAATAATGGGACATGATACACATGAGATGGGGCCAATTAAAACAAATAATTGTGCATATGAAGAATGTGAATATAATGTATGTTACTTTTATATATCTGCTAGACAGACGAAAACATAACACGTTTGCTTACAAAACTCATTTTGTCATGCTGAGGGAAAATAATCGGGAAAAACTTGTATGCATTCTGTTTAAGTCATATTTATATACCAATTCAAAACACAACATAAATAAGCTAACATATCAATTATTTTAGGTCAATTGTATTGAGTTGTCTATAGATGGAGCCCAAACTGGATCCATACAAATATTTTTCGAAAGAGAACTCATCTATTATTTAAATCGTCGCGTGGATTGAAGTGTTTTATTTATGGATTTTTAAATTATTCTTATGATTGAGAACTTGAAATACAACAGAATCTCGATAATTTAATACTCGGTTAATTAATAAACTCATTTAAATAATATTTTTAGCTGATTCTGACATGGGAACAGCGTACTAAATAAATAATTAGTTAAATTTATAAGATAATACGCATATGATAATTCATATAGATCACATGCAATATGTAAATTAATAATTCCTTAATAGATGATACATTTATGATTAATCTATGAATACTTCATAAAAAATGACTCAATTATCATTTATTTATTGTTGAAATTGATGTCATATAATTTCATCCTTAATTTTTTAAAAAATATTAAGAATTTCTGAATTTTCTCATAGGTCAACAACAACAAAAATCAATATCCTTGCTATTTTAAGAACTTCCTTTCGATAAGGATAATTGGTTATTATGTAAAATCGAGTGGTTAGTATTTATGATGGATATATATCCAGAAAGAATCATTAAACTTTTCTCGTTCTTCCGGAGAAGATAAGATGATAGAACAAAAAACAATACCCAAATCACCTAAACCATAAGAGATGACTTCAAAGTGCTCTTAACCTTATGTGATAATCCGTAAGGACCGTGACGTATAGTTAATAATGTATATTCCCTTATATTGGTTAAACAATTTAAAAATCATCCATTTGGGCTATTCGTAACTTAGTAATAATACGTTGCAAAAACACTGTACGAGCTCAAATTAATGGGTGTTTGTAATTGATTTTCAAAACTGCTTATCTGTTTTTCAGACCAAAAAGCTGTTTTGAGTGTTTTATTTCATTGATTCTGTTGTTGCTTCTCTAAAAATAAGTAGGTAAAAACAGAAGTAGAGAAGCAGTTCATTAGATGTTTTCACTCATTTTACTTGTGTGGTGACAATTTTGTAATAATTTGAAGTTCATTAAGCTGTTTTTTTTATTTTAATAACAAACACTCAATTTTTTTACTTAAAAACAATTTTTTTCAACTTTAAGCAAAATTAACATAAAAGTGATTTAAATAAACAATTGCGAAGACACCATTAATATCATTACCGAAATATTTATTAAAACTTGGAATAAAATTATCCGCCCCGCGTTGAGTTTCGGTCTTGCGCATTGATGCCTTGAATAAGGCCTAAGAAGGAATATTTTAAAATTGATATTAAAAGTAAGATTTTTCGGTTATTCTACATTATATTTTTTTACGAAATATATAATATATCATATAGTGATTATTTGCATTATTTTTATAATATAAACATATTATTTTGAACTCTATTCATTATATGTAGAAACAAATCTATTTTATTTTTAAGACTATTTATACACAAATATAATAACTATAAATTTGATAAGAATATTTTATTTTGAAATGATAATTTTATTTGTATTCATTATTTTTCTATATAAGATACGGTGGTTAATTTTGAAAGAGGAAATTACACATAGATACCAATTTTTAAAATATCTTTCAACTAAATTTATCAAAGTATTTTCTTTTCAAATAAATATACCTTTTAAAAACTTAATTCAACTAAGTCCAATTTTTTTTTATTTTCCCTTATAAGTCTTTCCTCCTTCCCAAATTTACCCTACCTATTTTAATCCTGCCCAAAATTCGTAAACTTGTTTTTCCTTAAAACACTCTTTGCGTGAATGTTCCCCATATACAGGATTTGTAAAGTAGAATCGGCAGGTTGTTGATTGAAGTGGGATCGAGTCCACATGGTGGAGGAGGTGGTGCGTGATGGATGGAGATGGAGGGAGGTGGTGGGCGATGGCAGACACGGCGACAGGCCTATCTGGCGGAGAGGAAGAAGAGGGTGATTGCGATTATAATGGAGAAGAGAACGAGGATGAAGTATAGGGTGCGGCCATGAATTTGGAAGTTGCCGTCGTCGAACTCGGTTATAGTGCCATCGGAATGGCGACTCTGATGACAGGAAATTTTTCATTACGTGTCAATTCCGTCGATTTTGTTGTGTTTTTCGTTCATTTTTTTCTATTCGTATTAACATCGGTGTTTTGCGTCAAATTTTTTGTTGATTTGTGGTTGAATTGTGCAAAAAATTTCAGTAATCATGCCCCGAAAATTGATCAACACTGACTTTCGCTCTTCACAAGCACTCGGTTTTCTTTCTCCGTCGTATTATTACATTGTGCGATCCAATTTACGTAACATGAATTCCAGATTCATAATGTTTGAGTGCAGATCATTGCTTGCAAATTGTTGCTTTTGTGATGGATTCTTGTGATTTCTCGTTGTTTTTGTGCCTTAATTTGATCTAATTCCCTTGTCAAACGATTTTTACGTGTCTGTGTATTGCCCTCATTGGTTCACACTGTGGTATGTGATCTATTTTTTTGTGTTTACGTGATTTTGTTACTCCTGCAGATAGTTTTGTTTTTTTGTCGGATGAATTTTGATAAATAAAGTGCGAATGGTGTTAAGTTTATTTATTCAGCAGCCATCTGCAATCTCGAATTAATTCTACTTCCTTATTTTGATTATCAGTAAACTTATATTCGATGATTGTATATGTGATCAAAGATTGTGATAAAAAATAATATACATGCACCATATAACTTTAGAGGTGCATGTAATTACACGCACCTATAGACACATATGGTGCATGTGATTTACATGAATCGCACGAGACTAACAAAGAATTACCTAGCGGTGCTTGTAATTTACATGCACCGTTAGTCTATTGGTGCATGTAAATACAGATAGACTCAGGTACTCTTTAACCAATGATTGCGGTTCTCTTTGCGTCCCATTCCTTAGGCAATGCTCTTAGGGCACTCCTCCATATTTGCTTTGGAGGGCACTTCTCTCCAAGTTGAGCAAGCTCGTTGATAATTAGGGTGAGCCTCCTAAACATAGAATCCACCTCTTCTCCGGACTCCATCTCAAATGTCTCATATTTGAGTTGTAAGAGGTCTATCTTTGTCTCCTTCACTTGGTTGGTTCCTTCATGACAAATTTGCAATTTTTCCCATATCTCCTTAGCGGTTGAGCACATCGAGATCCGGTTGTACTCCTTCATATCTAAAGCACAATGCAAAATATTAATAGCTTTAGCATTTTGAGATATTAAAATCATACCCGCTCTAGTGAAATCGTCCATATCTTTGGGAACACTAATTCCCCCAACTTCCTTTAAAGGAATATGTGGACCTTTCACTATGATCTTCCATAGGTCATAATCCACGGATTGGATGTATAGAGATATTCTATTTTTCCAATAGCCGTAATTATCACCCGTGAAGAGCGGAGGGCGATTTATCGATTGACCTTGAGCAAACTCATTTGCTAGATTAGCCATATAAAAGATTTGATTTAAAAACAAAAATCAAATGGCTCTGATACCACTTGTTGGAATCGAAGAGGGGGGGTGAATGAGATTTCTTGGCTACTTTAGCGTTTTAAAATGAGTTTGAAAAATAAAAGAGTTTTGCTCTTGCGGAAGCCTTGAGTCAATCGATAAATAAAAAGAACAAAATAAATAAATGCGTAAAGGAATTAAAACAATAAAAGACGAGATTTGTTATAGAAGTTCGGCGATGAATCGCCTACGTCTCCTCTTCCCGGTTAGATAACCTCCAACCGAGGTTCCACTAGAATAAATGATCTTGGCCTTGAGGGCTCCAAGTTAGCCACAACCCAATACTCTTCCCGAGTACACAAAGCTCTTCCGGAGCACAATACTCTTCCCGAGTACACAACGCTCTTCCCGAGCACAATACTCTTCCCGAGTACACAAAGCTCTTCCCGAGCTACCAACACTCTTCACGAGTCTTCTTGGCCTTAAGGGCTCCAAGGATAGCCACAACACATGCACCAACTTCACTTGTTGGCGACTTTACAATTTTCCAACTTGCTTTGGTGTTGGAGGACCTTTACAATAAATCAAACCAAAAACACCTTCACGGTGTACTCACACGAAGACAACAAGACTCTAACAAAAAGAGAATTACAAACTCCAATGCAACAACAATGTATGGAGATTGCAATGCAATTTGAAATTATAATGATCAAGACTTTGTAGAAGTTTGTAGGCTTGTTTCTTAGCTTCAAAATGCTCCAAAGCATCAATATTTATAGTGTAGGAGGCCCCCTAGGCTCCTACTAGCCGTTGCTACACAAAAGGCTGAAATCACTCCAGCATCGCCTCAGCCATCGCCTCAGGCGATCTCCATCGCCGCGCCCCAACGGTCAGCATTTTACACGGATCGCCTCAGGCGATCGGTGGATCGCCTCAGGCGATCAAACGCAAAAATCAAGGCCGTAGCCTCAGCATGTCCAAATCTGTCATCGCCTCAAACGAACTCCACATCGCCTCAGGCGTTCATCGCATCGCATCGGGCGATCAGCCCATCGCCTCAAACGATCTCCCCCTGCGCGCATGCCCGCGCATGCCTCGGCGTCGCTTCAGTCGAAGTGCCTGGCGATGTCGCACCTGGCTGCCATCGCTTGGGGCGATGGTCACCATCGCCTGGGGCGATCCAGCCCACAACATGCACAATCGATTTTCTTCATTCCAATCCACTTTTAATCACTTAATCTGCACACTAAGTACACACATTAGTATAACAAACACAAGTTTTGTTGATCATCAAAACTCAAAGATAAACCTGGGATTAATTAACGCATTAAACACAACCATGTGTTTAAGGCTCAACAATCATGATTTTCACTTTCTTGTGTCTAGCTGTGCATGTAATTTACATACACCGTTAAACTCATGTGATGCATATCTCATGCGGTGCATGTAAATTACATGCACCGATAGACCCAGGTTTATCTTTTAACCAAAAACATTGATAGATGCACCAATAGTTTCAATTTTTGAAACCATTTGACATTTTCAGGAAGCCCAACCAATGAAATGTTTTATTTAATTCAATAAATATGTCATTTGATGATAATGGCGAAATTCTCGTGAATACCTCATCTTTACGTAATGTTTTATTTCATTTCAGAAAGCCCGACCAATTTTATTCTTTTAGGTAATTTTTTGTACGGCTCCATCTTGTTGGAATTGTGAATACCTCATCTTCGCACATTATTCCATGAAGAGAACGATTCGATGGAATGGGTGAGAAATTACAGGAAATTTTGAGCATTTTTCTGTGTAACATGGAGAAATTACAGAGATAAAATGGAGAAGACGATTCGAGTTGGAGACGCAGCGAGGAAAATGATAGTTTATGGATATTTTGGTCATTTTGACCTAAAATGGACCTAGTTGAAAGCAAAATATTTTGGTTGACTGGACCGAAAAAACCCCTCTTAGTATCGGCCCGAAATTTTCCCATTTTAAAAACTACTTTTTACGCTAAAATAAATATATATCTATATATATGTATATGTCTGTATGTGTGTGATGTATGGAGGACAGAGTCCAAACAAGAGTTTCTGTTAGATTTTGTAGAGAAAACGTAACCAGAAAAGCCTTGTTCTATGTGTTACGGATGACTGGAATATTAACTCAAGCACAAGAAGTCAATCTCGGGCCGTTGATCTTATAACATCCAAGGTTCAAATCTGACGGTCATTATCAAGAGAAGAGAAGAAGCCATTGAAGTCATCAACATTCTGTTTCAAGCTCTGGTTACTTAAATACAGAAAGCAGAAGTGGAAATACACGTGATTGAGTTCTTCGAATTCTCCTGTATTTTGAGTCTGAGAGATAAAAAAGAGTTGTAGAAGAACTTGTGTACCGTGTATTGCAACAGATTGATGTACATAGATTGTGCTTTAAAATATAGATATATTTTCCCTTCCCGTGGATGTTGGTCGATTGAGGACCGAACCACGCTGTGATCTTTATTCTTTTTATTTACGTTCTTGATTGTTCTTGATGTTATATCATTTAATTGCTTGAGATCAAATAGTCCGAAGCACTGGTGTTCAATTCTGGAGATAACTTCTCGATCTTTGTCGTGGAAACTTTGTTTAATTCTCAACACTATTTTTGGAGAAACTATGACATTAAAAATACAGTCAATATATTGTCAATCCGCAAACAGTATATACAACAGAACGGAATAGATCAAAAGGGATATTGTTTCATGCAGCATCTCAATCTTATCATAGAACATAGTTAATACAATTAAACTAGAGGAAGAAGCAATAGATAAAGAAGCTGCAGCTAGAGGAGATCAATGAGGTGAATGATTTGTTTACAATTCATATTGGCTCATTCTCATGTCTTCTTCTGATTCCTCTTCATCATCCTCATCAGCATCCCACAAAAATCGAGCATATGACGCCAGAATGTAACTGCACGGACACGAGAAATCAAAACATATAGTTTCTATCACATTTTCATTCGACAAATCTTGATTAAGACGATTGATATACGTGTGTCAAACAAATGAATGGTCAGATTGGAGAAGACGTTTCTTACGATCTCATCAAGAAGTGATTTTGGCACATTCCAACATACAAAATGAAGGCTACGCTTTTTTCAAATTCATCAGTTGAGGACTCGTGCCGCCATAATGAATGTATCCAACATTTAAATTCTTACTAACATTTGTGTTGGTTTAGAATTTGCCTATACCAAGCCATCCTTCATCACTTTTTCTCTACTATGCAAACTCAAAACTGTGAAACACATATTCTGTTTCAGTATATATTCTTCGGAAGAGACAATAAGAGCGTTGCTTTTGTCTCAAGGAATTTGTATTTTTCTGGTTGTTAGATTCTATGCCATTTTCCTAACAACTTCATATATAAAGTCGATTAGATACACGAACCACCAGATCGTAGTCACTTAAATCCTAAGAAATTAGAGTTTCGATTTCATAACAGGGGACTTGGTTGGGGGCAATCAATTTCTTGTTATTACCAGTCATTGGGGTCGGTTTTCACAGCTTGATGGAAGTAAGATTCAGTTCTAGCAGGATCTTTCTGTGTTTGCCATATTAGCTCCGCATGAAGTGACAACACATTGCCATCATTTGGATTAGCCAGTATTGCCCTCCAACAGTACTCTTCTGCTTTTGCAATGTCTCCCTTAATCTGCAAAAAACATATATATCCACAGCATTTAGAATTTAGATACAATTACAGACGGGCTCCGAAATATCCATATCCATAAAAAAAAAATTAATTCCAAAGCATCATATATAGTAGAAAAAGTTTACAAGAGTTTCTACGAAAATTTCTTGACGAAGGATTTAACCATTTTTATAAATAGTACCTCTTTCAAGAATTTGGCATAATTTGCTAGCAAGAGAGGATTCCCGGGATTAGCTTCAATCATCATTTCGTAATAAGCGTCCATACCATCAGATCCATGCCAACTACCCGGATTCTGAGAATCGGAACCCGATCCATCATCCGACCTCCTCCCGCCACCACATATCCCACCTCCTTTCCTCCCTCCCCCGCCGCCAGCTTCCACCGCTGTCTGCGGCGCCATCATCCTCTCCACGAAGCACACCTCATCATTTTTCTCCGCCGATGCTGAAGCAAACCCGGAGCTGGAGAGCAATTTGGATCCCATCTCTTGCTTTATCTTCACCGTATTTGGTGTTCCAGGTAGGATATGAGAACGTCTCCAGGAACTTTCCTCGAAGGACATTGTGAGACAGACTGATCGGACTCGGATCAGCCTGGGCAGTATACCCGATTCGGGTAATGAGCCAGTAGCGGAATTGGACAGCCATGAATTCAAGAGTGGGGTCGAAGAGCTCCTGAGTAACATTTAATGATTTTTACACATTATAATTGAACGCTGGCTGTCGGATTTGGAACATGGTATATCTTATCGTATATTTGAAATATATTTTCTTTGCTAGTTGGGGTGTATATATATTGACTTGCCTTGATCAGTGGGTCATGCAGTCGATAACGTTAAAGGACAACTCTCGCTTATCCTCCATTGAATACTGCTATTACTCAAAAATATGACGGTAATGAAAGTGTCATCTCTCCGTATAAAAATAATTCATTCTTTGAATCCAGCATTAATTACAAGGGTGCCGGAAGTATTTTTCACCGAAACCCCTCCAATACCTTAATCAGAACATATGAGAAATTTAATAATGCAAGAAAAGCACAATATTTTCAAAATGAATGTAAAAAATAAAAACATGACACTCAGGAAACTCGGCTGCAGGCTAAAGCGGAGCTCGGCTCATTTATGACATCTTTATGCAACTATCACATTGATTTCCATACTTAAAACCCAGCAAGGCACCAACTGAGTTTGTTTGATGATGTCCTTAAGGGTAGTGTCATTATGGGCATCATCACTACTTATTTGGAATCTTTTTTTAAAAAAGAAAAAAAAGATTCCACGTGGATGGTGGATGATGCCCCTGAAGACAACGTCTTTCAGAGCAGCAACAATATTTCCTACCAACTGCGTGAATCCTAAGTTATCAGTTGTGACATGATTGTTTCTGATAGAATGATCATTAGCTACCTCAGCTCAGGCCCACAATTAATAGATCGATATGTCAGTTCGAAAGTCCGAACCTAACTCAACACATACAAAATATAGTTTTATTTGTCGGAGGTCGGGAGGTCGGGCTGTTGAACCTATATGACCCTGAGCTCTATAAGACTAGAGCTAATTAATTATCTCAAATCCTGATCTACGATATTATCCTACTTCATACCATATTGCAGATGGATCGGACCACAACCCGGAATGGGATTCTCCTAATTCAGGGATTTTAAATATTTTTTATGGGAAAGTGGAGAAATTATGAAAGATCTAGAAAGAAAAAAAATTGTATTACGACTCGTAACTCAACATCAGGAAAAACGTATAGCCAAAAAAAATATAACACGTCCTATATGTTATTCATATTAGGGATTTTGAACCTATTTTTTTGAATCTTTTTTATGATTAATTGAAGAAAAAATTCAACTTTAATGTGATTCAACTCACCTCATTAAATTACTTTTTATATTATTTATATTTCAATAATATTTAAAATAAAGCAATATATCGTTATATATATATATATATATATATATATATATATATATATATAATATTGTTTATCATATTAAATCTAAAACTCCTCTTGAAGACAAATACATGATATGAACTTAAAAACATATTTACAGAACTTTTATTGTGAACTTAACGTGAGATCGAGTCTCCTTCATATCTTAAGATTTGATATGTCCGAGGATAAATGTCTAACCCATCCATCACTCACTAATCGGAATTTCGACTATGTGCTTAGGGGTAGATTAATGATCCATATTCATTTTTAGGTCATTAACCCTAGATGATAACACAATGACTGTATGGTAGAAAATTGTTCGCTGACATTGGTAATCGAGCAGACCTCGTCTCTAGATGGAAAATACTTTATGGACCGAGTGTTTGTAAAGACCAAGATATATAAATATGTATGTATATATTTCTATATGTGTTGATGTTTGTAAGGTCGGGTGTATAGAAATAAAACCACGTTAGATCAGCAGCCAATGAAGCCTTCGAAGTTGATTTATTAGGTGACATGGGAAGTTGCTTATATGTGTGAGTTACACTTGCACAAAATATACATAGATCACGTGGGAAATCACAGGTGGCGGAGCCACAGCGGCTATGGTGGTCAGCGGCGGGGCCAATCCCACGTGGTGTGGAACCCAAGTAGGGGGACCAATCTCTAGCATAGATCACACCATTAATTAAAGAGAGTTTACCTGCAATACATATATTTCTATCAAGAAAGCATTTTACAGAAATATTAACATTTGAACTGTCATATAATTTAAAATATTTTTATAAAAATCAGATCATTTTCAACATTAAATCTTTCATGTAACATGTTTGAATTATGAAGAGGAAAAAAAAAAGTCTCAATATTTTTGTCGGTTACTTTGATGCTACCCCTGAACTCAGTGTCTTTAGGGTAGATGTTATCATACATCGGGAATATTTCATTTGGAATATTTTCAAATACATTGTGGATGCACCACAAGACACAACATTGGGATATCATCAAATATCCCGTTTTTGCCTAGGCGATTCTCTCATATAATTTAATCAAAATTTAAAATTAACGATAGTCGTCGTATGTAACCACACACTTTTACATCACACGGCCATTGTCAAAATAATATAATCCGAGTACACATGAAAATGAGATTGTAAAGATAGACAATGACCAGACTCACTTGTATCAAAACTGATTGGAAAGAAATTGCTGGTCAGGTTGGTGCATTTGTGGCAAGCCAAAGGGCGATTGCTAGGTTCATAATGGACAATAGGACGGACAAAGACCTTTCTGAGAGTGATTCCTAATTATATATCAAATTAATAGTAATAATAATAATAAATCGTCGGTTTCGGGTGAAAATATCAGGAAGTAAAAACTATATAAGTAAAATTATGAATTTTCTAATTTATTCCATTTTATTATTAGTCAAAATTTGCTTTAATTAAGAAATCTTAAAATTACTACATTTTGATGAAAGGATTTAATTTGAGTGGATGAATGGATGTGTTTTAAGGTTCGAATGATACCAATATTTTATGCAACGTGAAATCTATTATAATTTTTTTCATTTAAGAGCTTATGATTAATTAGAAGGTAAGAATTTGAAATCTCATCGTGTTAAAAAAGCATTTGGATCGATATATTTTAAATCATGGTTTTCTAATCCATAATCTCAGACTCATTTGATTTGTTTGAATGTATTTAATTTACTTGAATTATGCATCCTAGGCGCGTGCTATTTGAAATTCAAGTCAAATCATTCAATCTAAATCAAATACATTCAGTCGGACATAACCTCGAACACTTATAATATTTTTTCCTACTTCAACTGTTTCAATCCAAACTTAACCTCATTTTTATTACTGTTTCTATTTATTTATTTATTTAAATATCTTATATAATATACAACAACAACTACCCTTTAATCACAATTGATTGAGGTATGCTACATGAACCATAAAAGAATCAAGTCGGGTTTCGCACATATGTCAGTCTTCTCCAAGTGCTTCTTTCGGTCAGAATATCCTTGTTGATGTTGGAATTTTGAAGTAAATTAAAAGAAAAAAAAAATTTATTGAGTGCTCGATCGATCGAGATAATGGCTCGATCGATCGAGCACGACTATTTTTTTTCATTTGTTGGACACAAGTGCTCGATCGATCGAGCCCTGTGTCTGTTGCGCGGAATGGTGTGTCTTTTCGTGTTCGGTGCATTTTTTTCACAATGTGGTGTCTCCAAATGGTGTCCATTTGAACATATCTTTTGGTTTACTATAAATATAACAATTCCCTCACTTGTTTAATAGTGTTATCTCATGTCTCTATATTTGAGTGTATATTCTATATTATTTGTGAGGTAGTTTTTCTCCTATATTGAGAGTGTTGTTCTCTTTGAAAGATAGTGAGAGGTTGTAACCCACAAAATATTATAGTGGAATCTTATCATCTTGCCCGTGATTTTTACCCTAATAATTTTTAGGGGTTTTCCACATAAATTCTGGTGTCCATTTTTATTCTTCATTTCAGTATTTTCTATATCATGTTGCCGCACCTGGGGCCAACAGGTGGTATCAGAGCCTCGTTGTAGAAATCTTAAAAATTCTAAGTATGCTCTGCGGTTGC
Source organism: Haberlea rhodopensis (assembly GCA_907163345.1). NCBI lineage: Eukaryota > Viridiplantae > Streptophyta > Magnoliopsida > Lamiales > Gesneriaceae > Haberlea > Haberlea rhodopensis. The sequence continues at coordinate 5,122,595 of CAJQUN010000011.1, read as the reverse complement.
AGCCTTGACTGATCTTCCACCACATCAGAAAAGATTTTTGAAATATTTTTTTTTATTGAGGTAATTTTATTGTAGTCAAAATGGCGGCACGTTCAAGATTGAAAAATTCAACGGAAGCAATTTCATGTTGTGGAAAATAAAGATGCAAGCAGTTCTACGAAAAGATCGTTGCTTGGCGGCTATTGGAGATGGGCCAAAGAAGGGAATGGACGATGAAAAGTGGAATGAGATGAACGGTAATGCTATTGCCAATCTGCATTCGGCTCTAGCAGATGAAGTTTTGTCAAGTATTGCTGAAAAGAAAAATGCCAAAGATATTTGGGATACTCTGACAAACCTATACGAGGTCAAGTCACTACACAACAAGATTTTCTTAAAGAGAAGGCTTTATACCCTTCGGATGTCAGAATCCGCATCGGTGACCGACCATATCAATACTTTGAATACTCTATTTGCCTAGCTCACTTCTTTGGGGCATAAAATAGATGAAGTTGAACGTGCGGAGCTTCTACTTCAAAGTCTACCAGATTCATACGATCAACTCATCATCAATCTGACCAACAATATCACTAACGATATGTTAGTCTTCAATAATGTTGCAGCCACGGTTCTTGAAGAAGAAAGTAGGCGCAAGAACAAGTAAAATAGGTTGGAAAGTTCGAAGCATGCAGAGACTTTGCCGATGATGAGAGGAAGATCGACGGAGCGTGACTCCAGCGGGAGCCACAAGTACGGTAGATCCAAATCCAGAAGTAAGAAGAAGAATTTTTACTGATATAAATGTGGTGGTAAAGGGCACTTCAAGAAAGATTGTAAAAGTAAGAAGAGTCTTGAGAAAGATTCTCAAGGAAATGTTGACAGTACCTCATGCGGTGGAAAAATACTATTCAGACTGTTGCGGACGGCAGACAAAAGCTTTGTGATACATGGATAATGGACTCAGGAGCGACATGGCACATGACGTCTCGGAGAGAATGGTTCGATCAGTATGAACCAGTCTCTGGAGGATCAATATTCATGGGAAATGATCATGCCTTGGAAATCGATGGGGTTGGAACCATCAAATTAAAAATGTTTGATGGTACTATTTGCATCATACATGGGGTACGACATGTGAAGGGCCTGACAAAGAATCTTTTATCTTTGGGACAACTTGATGATATTGGATGCAAGACACGTATCGAAATGGGATCATGAAAGTGAGAGGAGAGCTTGTATTAATAAAGGCGAAAAAGATTGCTGCAAATCTATATACTTTTGTGGGAAACACACAAAGAGGCATAATTAGTTGTTGCATCGACTAGTTCGGGAGAAGACATAACAATGTTATGGCATAGAAAGCTCGGGCATATGTCAGAACGGAGGTTGAAGGTTCTCTCAGAACGGATGCTGCTGCCGAGGCTTACAAAAGTGACTCTACCCTTTTGTGAGCATTGTGTTACCAGTAAACAGCACAGGCTAGAGTTTGGCACATCTACTGCCAAGAGCAGCGGGATTTTTGGAGCTGATTCATTTTGATGTTTGGCAAGCACCGGTTGTATCCCTAGGAGGATCGATATACTTTGTCTCGTTCATCAATGATTTCTCTAAAAGATGCTGGGTGTATCCAATCAAGAAGAAATCAGATGTGTTTTCATTCTTCAAGGTGTTCAAAGCGCGGGTTAAACTTGACTCTGAAAAGAAGATCAAGTGTTTGAGGACTGGCAATGGAGGAGAATATACAAGCGAGAGATTTGATGCATTCTGTCAACAAGAGGACATCAAAAGGCAATTCACAAGGGCTTACACACCTCAGCAAAATGGAGTGGCGGAGCGGATGAATAGAACCTTGTTGGACAGAACAAGAGTCATGTTGAAGACTGCAGTCTAGCCAAGTCGTTTTGGGCAGAAGCAGTCAAGACCGCCAGTTATATTATCAATCGCTCTCCATCAGTGGCGATTGATCTGAAGACTCCTATGGAGGTGTGGACTGGAAAGTCAGCGGATTATTCTCGACTACATACATTTGGAAGTTTGGTGTACGTTTTGTACAATGAGCAAGAAAGATCAAAGTTGGATTCTAAATCCAGAAAGTGTATCTTCTTGGGATATGCTGATAGTGTTAAGGGGTACCGTTTGTGGGATCACACTGCCCACAAACTTATTATCAACAGAGATGTTATCTTCGAAGAAGATAAAGTGAAGGGAGACGAAGACACACTGAATTCAGCTATTACTACTACAATACAAGTGGAAAATTAGACAGACGAATATCAATTTTCTTCTGGGGCATTACCAGAGCACGAGGAACAAGAACCAGATGAGTCAGAGGTTCTCAAAGTTCGGCAGTCTACTTACGAGAGGAGACCACCGGGTTGGCTTTCAGATTATGTTACTGAAAGCAATATTGAACACTGCTTATTAACCGAGGATGGTAAACCATCGAGTTTCCATGAGGCTACTCGAAGTTCAGATGTATCCCTGTGGATGCAAGCTATGCAATAATAATTGAAAGCCTTAGACAGAAATAAAACTTGGGATCTTGTTTCACTGTCACGAGGGAAGAAAGCCATCGGTAACAGATGGGTCTACAAGATCAAACGTGATGGTAATAACCAAGTGGAGCGATACTTTGTAAGATTTGTGGTGAAAGGATATGCTCAGAAAGAAGGTATCGACTTCAATGAGATATTTTCTCATGTGGTCTGGCTTACTACAGTCATAGTAGTATTGGCGTTATGTGCGGGATTTGACCTACATCTGGAACAGCTAGATGTGAAAATATCATTTCTTCATGGAGATCTTGAAGAAGAAATCTATATGCTCCAACCAGAAGGTTTTGCTGAAATAGGCAAAGAGAACTTGGTTTACAGGTTGAACAAATCTATGTATGGTCTCAAACAGGCGCCGAGATGTTGGTAATGAGATTTGATTACTATATCATGAGCATTGGGTATAACAGACTTAATGCAGATCCTTGTGCATATTTCAAGAGATCTGGTGATGATGATTATATCATTTTGCTGTTGTACGTGAACGACATGCTGGTAGCAAGCCCCAACAATGTCCGAGTCCATGAATTGAAGGCACAATTGGCTAGGGAATTTGATATGAAGGACTTGGGTCCGACAAACAAGTTTCTACGGATGCAAGTTCACCGAGATAGAAGTAACATGAAGATTTGGCTTTCCCAGATAAATTATTTGAAGAAAATCTGGCACCGCTTCAACATGCAAGATTGTAAGCCAATTTCTACCACTCTTCCAGTTAACTTCAAGTTATCCTCCGAGATATGTCCTAACAGTGAAGCAGATAGGGTGTAAATGTCTCGAGTACCGTATGCATCAGCGGTGGGAAGTTTAATGTTCGCTATGATCTGTACAAGACTAGACATTGCACAAGCAGTGAGAGCAGTTAGTCGGTACATGACGAATCCTGGACGAGAGCATTGGAGTACAGTTAAGAGGATCCTTAGATGCATTAAGGGTACCTCGAATGCTGCACTATGTTATGGAGGATCAGAGTTCACACTCAGGGGCTATGTGAATTCAGATTATGCAGGTGATCCAGATAAAAGAAAATCTACTACTGGATATGTGTTTACACTTACATGAGGAGCAGTAAGCTGGGTTTGAAAACTGCAAGCTGTTGTAGCTTTATTTACAACTGATGCAGAATATATGACAGCTACTCAAACTTGTAAGGAGATGATATGGATTCAAAGGTTATTGAGGAGCTCGGGTACAAACAAGCTCTTTTGTTTTGTGATAGTCAGAGTGCATTGCACATTGCAAGGAATCCAGCCTTGCATTCCAGGACTAAACACATTGGCGTTCAATTTCACTTTGTTAAGAACAGTAGTGGAGGACGGAAGTGTGGATATGCAGAAAATCCATACGAAGGAGAACATAGCTAATTTTATGACAAAGCCAATTATTCCTGATAAGTTTGAGTTGTGCAGATCCTCAAGTGGCCTAGCAAAAACGTAAGCAGCAGGGTAAGACAATATTGAAGGGTGTGGAGATGTGCTTGATTCTCGATCAAATATTCAAATGGGAGAAATGTTGACCGGTTGTCCTCATTAATGAGGGCAGCTGGTGGTTGGGAGTTGGCGGTTGGCGGATGTGCATTTAATGCACATCTTCAACCCTATAAATAGAGCTATTCTGATTTCATTTCATTCATCTCATTTCAGAGTGTTCTCTCATGTCTCTATATTTGTGTATATTCTATAATATTTGTGAGATAGTTTTTCTCCTATATTGAGAGTGTTGTTCTTTTTGAAAGATAGTGAGAGGTTGTAACTCACAAATATTATAGTGGAATATTTTCATCTTTCCCGTGGTTTTTACCCTAATAATTTTTAGGGGTTTTCCACGTAAATTCCGGTGTCCATTTTTATTCTTCATTTTCAGTATTTTCTATCTCATGTTGCCGCACCTGGGGCCAACAAGTGGTATCAGAGCCTCGTTGTAGAAATCTTAAAAATTCTAAGTATGCTCTGTGGTTCCAGCTTTGACTGATCTTCCATATCATAAAAGATTTTTGAGATATTTTTTTTATTGACGCAATTTAATTGTTCAAAATAACGGTACGGTTCGAGATTGAAAAATTCAACGGAAGCATCAGCAACAGCAACACCCCTAGTTCTCAGACTCGATCAAATAACAGGTTTTTACTTGACTGGATTTGATTAAAGAACCATTTTATTAAAAAAGCATTTGCAATTATTTTGTGAGTGGCTTTGATTTGAGAACCTTTGTACGAAAAAAAGGTTATAAGGTTACAGATATTTATATTTCAATTCGTCTTAAAATAAAATTTTGCTTTCAATAAATTTGTTTTTTTTTATATTTTTTTGTAACTTACAAACACCTAATAGAAATTGTAGTTTTTAACACTTCTTTTTTAGCTCTTTCTTCAAAAGTTAAAATATAGGCTGCTTTAATACTTAAAGATATGTTAAATGCTATGTTGTAATCTCATACCATGCATTTGAATAAGTACCACATGCCATTGAACATTGTTATAAGATCAAAATCGAAGGCACCACATTCTCTCTACCACATAAAATCGAACCAGTATACTTGTGATGTGTGTGTTGAATTATCGTCGCATCTAACTGTTCGACCTTATATCGAGATTGAACAATTTAATATCTATTCTTTAACGCACTCACTCTCTCTCACTTGTGGGCCGAATTGTTCCTCTTTTTTGGGAGGTCCATTGGGTTAACATTTCATGTGGGTGTAGTTGTTGTTTGTGAGTTTTGAAATCAGGATCTCGGTGTTAGCCGTAGGCTCTGATGTCATGTTGAATTATCGTCTCATTTAAAGCTCGAGTTTATAGGGAGTTTTGACGATTTATTATTTATTCTCTAACATTGTATATACAAACTACTCATTTTAGATAATTTGCTCAATTGTTTTAATTTTCTACTCATATAAGTTTTTATCAGTCATGTTAATTTTAGGGATTACAAATCGTATTTATTTAAAAACTAAAGAAAGAAATTCATATGTGAATTATTTTTAAATTCTGATGGAATAAGTGTGGATATATTTATCGTAGTTTTGAAAGCAAGAATATTTCATAAAATTTTATATTTGGTATGATACCTTCCCACTTAATGTATAGCAAATTGTGACGTAAAAATATTTTTCATATTGTTATATTATTATTGAATTAAGCGCGAATATTATTGTAGTTTTTGCATGGAATGAATACTAATTTCGGAACCCTATATTTGATAGCCAAAATAATTTCATGATACAGTATTGCTTAATATCTTACTATATTATAATGTTTAAGCCCCTTATACTAACTACCTTGGGATGATAAATTTGAATTTACCAAACTACCCCCTCCAATGGTTTGTTGTGGTTCTTTATTCATCTTTTTAATTGTAATATTAACCAATGTATATGTCTCATTTATTTCATTACACGTATCACTTTATATGCATTATATATTACGTTACACACGCAACGCGTGTGCGTCGTCTGCTAGATCGATCGAAGCGTAGAGCTTGTGTTGTTGTACGGTTTAAATGATTTGAGTTGCATTGTTACCATCAGCTATTAATTTCGGTAAAGCGGCAAACGCTTGATCCTACAATTGGTATCAGAGTCAATGTCACATGTTTGATTCTCATGAGTTGTAAGGAGTACAATTAATGGGAAATGGATTGTTGGGATGCAGCAATTGCCATCGATCGAAATGTGTTACTTGTGCTACTGTACGATTTAAAATATTTAAGTTGCATTGTTACCATCAGCTATAGCTTTTAGTAAACCGGCAAACGTTTGATCCTTCATACTTAAACACACGTTCCAAATAATTATTAAAAAAATCTTATAAAAATTATTTTTAAAGTTGTTAATTTTAATCTAAGATTTACTTTTTATATAAAATCACTACAACATGTGCCTCGATTACTACATTCATTTTTTTTTGAGCAACTATTTCAACTATTTGGGGGTGTGGGGACGGAGACTCGAACACGAGATATTCGGATCGTAATTACAACTGATATCAGATGGTCTACAAGCTATCGGCCCTTTCAACAAGTTTTTTTTTTTTTTAGCATCTAGAATTGTACTTATCTACCAACATCATGCATGATGCATGTTTTGCTTGTGACCTAAACATGTTCCTTCGTTGTTCGTTAAGGAAACGAACAAATGGTCATTCACAGAACTGTTGTTCTTATATATCACCAACGTTTTCCATCAATGATACGAAATTTATGATGCATTATTTTTAACTTCAAGGATAAAAGTGAAATTAATAAAACTATATAATAAAACAGCTAGATCGCTCTAAAAAAAATTTAAGAGATTGTTAACACCTTTTCTCTCATTAATTTTCAAGAATTAATCTAAACCCATTTCTCTAATTAATTTTCAAATATTGGAATTGCAGATTTAGAAAAATCAGTCAAACTATTATAGCCCACTACCTTACATGGGCTACTAAAGTTTGGGTCAAATTGTTCGGACATTAGCCCGGTTTTGCCCATTGCTTGCATCCGCCCCTGAATGCAAGAAGCATAGAATGGAATAGAGTCGAAATTAACTATTCATTTTGATTGAGAATGACTGAGACAGGCTGTGTGAAAAAAACTCAAACCACAACTCCATGAACGGATGTGGGAGCAATTGGATGATGGACATTGAGCTAATGATTTCAAATCCATGATAATAAATTCATCACGGTTTTTAGAGTATTCTTGAAATCCAAGGATTTTGAATATTTCCAATTACATTTTAAACTCGTAAACTCGTATTTAAACTAATATGATCAATAGTAAATTCCCACAATATGTGTTATTTGCAATACAAGTCTCAAGCTTTTAAATTGCCACAAGATGATAATATCGACGAATGAGGAGGAACAATTTTTGCTGGCTACTACTTGTGTTTTATCAATCGTATGTTTGGATTAAAATATTAGCGATCAAGAATTTCAAATACTTTAAAATGGTTAGGAATATCCATCCAAAAGACAAAAAACAAGGACAGAACAAATCGCAAAGTAACGGTATTCACAAGAGCCAAGTATGGCCAATACAGACCCTGTGAACTTGTAATAATAGACCCAAGAGAGGAGGACATAGTAGCATAAGTGCAAGATTGCAACATGGAGAGCTCAGGTACCACTGAAGCCAATGAGATCCCCTCAACCAAAGCAGACGGTAATAAGGTCGAATGAGGAAACTGCCTTCAATGAAGTCAGAATAAACACAAGAGGATACACAGGATACAATAACAGATAACAAACACCAAACGCTCAAGCTCCTGTATCCAATTTTCACAACGGATAGGAAACGACCAAAAGGGAGGGCTACCTTGGGCACGAAACCTCGAGCACCAAGAGGCAAACTCCGTCCAAATTACAGCCACGAAAACACATTAGCACCACTGTACTCCCACCAAAAGGACCAAATAATAGAGCAAGACAAGAAAGACAACATATTATCTACTACATCACCACCTTTAGAAGTCCAACATCTATTGTAGGACTCCAACTCATAATCTTGCAATTAGTACATAATATGGTCATTTGTGTATACATTTATAGCATTATGGAGTTCTCACTATATGTCTCGCATTTATGTCATGACCTCTATAAAAAATTTCACTCGAAGTCCCCAAACACGAAATATAAATCACATAGGTATACACTTAGTAATGCACTAATATGTTCTTCATTTGATTATGCGATTTTCTCTCAACTAAATTGCAAGCAATACATAGATGAAAATAGAAAACCTCAAGACATTTATACAAACCATATACACGTACCAAAATGCTCACAGGCGAGCCATTACCAAATAAGTGTGTATATGTTTGTATAAAGCATATTATTCTATACCATAACTGGTACCTCGCTCATGGGAGCCATCAATATCAACTGTTCGGACACAGTTCCAGAACCCATGTCGTACCTTTTCTACCAGTTTCCAACAGAAACAGCCCACACACGGGGTGAGCATACCAACAACATAATATTAATATCATAACACATGTATTTAATAATTTACAGAATATAATGCTATAATTTAAGCAAATACTCCATGAGTATACTACAACCATACAAGATCTCACATCTGTTCATGTTCTCACAAAATCCAAAATCATCAATTCCAAAGTCATTTAAATCATCACCATAATGATTATTGTACAAAGTCATTTAAATCATTACCATAATGATTACTATACACATACTCAAAATTGTCAATTCCATAATCAACAATAACAAATCCAGGATAACCATGATTTACTGAAATCAAATACATCTTAGTTATCAATTTATTAGTCATATCTCATCATACCACCTCGCACGCTCAACAGCGGCATCACAATAATTCATATCATCATTCATTTGTGCTTTCAATACTCGTCAACACATTACTCAACAATTAGTCAATTAATATGGCATTCAATACTTGTATGTCCCTACGTACTAATTCATACATAACAAGAATATATCATTCATTGCACGTAACAATAAATCATTTACTTATGCTCGTACGCCACATGTACCTTAAAGTCAACTACATTATTTGAACATCATCGACAACCGGAGGCTCGGACAATATCTATATTAAATATCAACAACTCTCATTAATAAAGTCGATAATTCTTAGAACCCCAATTCTTAGCATAACATTTATGCTCACAAAGAAATCTCATGTCCAATAATTAATTCACAATGGACCAATAACAGCTCCTCAAAACTCAAAGGAGAACCCAAATTACATTTTCAGAATTTAAACCTTACCGATCGATCGGTGACTCCCGTTGATTCGCAATTAGAGACCCTGAGCCTCAACAGCACACCCGAACCGAGGATTCGTAATGCACGCTTTCTCTCTCGGGCTAGGTCCAGCTCTCGGCAGCACCCTCTAATCAGGTCGGGGAAAAGAGTCGAGTCGATCAGGCGGGAGAAGCAAAAACATTCCTCTTTCGTTGCCCTTACCATCAAATTTTTTATAACCTTCTATCTTCAGTACTAGAGATGACCTCTTCGGATTTTAATTACCACCCCCTATGTGCACGGTCGGGGATCACCCACCTTACCGATCGATCGGTGACTCCCCTACCGATCGATCAGTAAAAGTCCGAATTTTTGGTTTTGGCTACGGCCTCCGACCGATTGATCGATTGGATCGACCGATTGATCGGCAGGTCCTCCCGATCGATCGCTAATCGCCAGAATTTTCACTCTTCACTACAGTCTTGCACCGATCGATCAATGCAATGCTACCGATCGATCGACCGTTGCAAAGACCCAAAAATCTTCATTTTTAAACACTTCAAAACCTCAACCAACCGTACCACAACTTCATCAAACTCAATTCCAACAACAAATAAACATTGGACACTCAACAAAGGGTTAAAACACTTTTATTTCAAGAAAAACCACAAGAATCCAAGATTCTTCAAAACCCACCAAATTCACCAAATTCAAAACTATAACCAAATCCTACAAAATCACAATCAAAACAACCAAAATTATAAATGAAAGAGTTTACACAACAATAGCTCGAAAATCCATCAAGAATCGAGCCTCCATCGATTCTTATTCAAAGGGGAAAAACAAAGGGGGGAAAGAGATGGGAGTGAACGGTGAGACGAGAGAGAGGGAAGCGAGTGAAAAATGATTGAACACCGAGTCTACTTGATATTTATATATCAAGGCTCCAAAAACTTATGTCTCAAATACTCGTACCAAAACACTTATTAAAATAAGTGGTCAGTTAAATTATCTCCAACTCACTCAAATGCATCCCAAACCTCAGTCCAAAATCTCTCAACCTCGAAATCTCATTACCAAAACGATTCTAAGGTTCAACACACCACGATCATAAAATATTGAACCTTGAATCCAACGAATCCGACACCAAGTAACAATCCCCTAGAATCTCAACTCCCACAATTATTCCATAATTATTATTCAACACCAATAATTACGTCTTTATTAGCACATTAACTCCATTTAATTAAGGTAATTAAGTTACAGACATCACATGTATCCTCTTCAATAAAACACAACCAAGAGCTCGACTCAACAAAGAGCCCCCGAGGAAAAGCACGAATCAAAAGTCCTTGAAAATCACATGCTCTAGAAATAAAACACCACAATATAACAGATAATTATTAATAATTAAGAGATGATGTAAGCAAAGCAGGAGAAGGCACACGAGTCCATGGTCGTGGCCGTAGGAACGCTCGATGTTCTCCCAAGCACCAAGCATTCCAACAGAAGCTAATCATGGCGAACGAAGGGGTTGGCACACAACCACCGCCACGGAATAGATCAAAACAGCACTAAGAACATGAAACCAGAAAAGTCCCGCAATGTCTACCACCAGAGCCACCCCCTTTAACACTGCCTACAGGGCAACCACCACCAACGGCAACTCTATCAAGCCCAACAGCGCCACCAAAACCGCCGTCAACACCGAGTGGGCTGCCACATCCACCACCAACCACTCATCCCACCTGGATCCCCACCTACATCACCACCAAGACACCGACCAGCAGCTTCCCCAGGACCGAAGAGGAGAGAAAATGGGCAGAGCTCGGACTGAGCATCCATGAAAAAGCGATGAAAAATGGTAAGGCCAACAATGCCATCGCTTACGAACTGCGCAGCCTTTTTCCTACCAAATCAAGGGAAAAACGATACAACCACTGCAGCACCTAAAACAAGAAGACGAAGAAAGGCTGGTAGCAGAGATTAGAAGAACAAGCAGCAAGCACACAAGTTGGGTAGAAACGGGGAAAGAAACCCTTATAGAAAGCGACGACACTCGCTATTTTTTTTGTATTTTTAATTATAATAAATTTCAAATACATGTAATATTAATCTAATTTAAAACTTCTAAATTAAATTATTTGATCTAAAGGATACGACTCTGAAACGACAAGACATCCCATATTTGGTTTTATTTTATATGTTTTGGAGTCATCAAACGACATGACACCACTGAAAGTGGTCTTATTTTACGGTGCATTGTAGCCATTGTCAGTTAAAATATTTACTATTGACTCGTGACGAAAAGCAAAACCCCAAAATAACTTTGGAAAATGTCCAATCATTTGAAAAATGAGTAGAATTTTCAAACAAACTTTGAATTTTTTAAAAAACTATTTTAGGTCTACACCTATATTGGTGCATGTAGGAAAATTAGGTCAAGTGAAAAAAAATAAATGCTCATTATTATTTGAAAATAAAATTTTTTTTTGGTGAAATTTTAATTAAATAAAATATCCCTCATAATTTTAATTTATATAATAGAACCCCTCTAAAGCGATCTTCACTAAATTGATAACCTCTCGAAACTAATAAACAGTCTCGGTCCTAAGTTGGACCAGTGTTAAAATTTAATAATCACTCTATCATAATAATAAATATTTTTTCAGAAAATCTTAGTGCTAAATCCCAGTCTCAACTTTCGTATAAAGTGATATTTTCGAATAACATATAATCTTTTATACTTTACGAATTTGAAAAATATTTTAATATATTAGTTTGTGCTAGGCTTGCTTGTTTGATATTCTTACATTATCCTTCATCTTCTGAATCGTCATCAAATTGTCCTTGTGATCGCCACGTTGTTGTAACAAAAATATCTTAATCGAGTGCAGCATTTGAATAACGCTAGATGCCGAGATTTTAGGTATCTCATGACTATCATCATCAACTACCTCAGTTGCATTTTCATTTGATTGATTCAAAATTGTATAGACAATATCTTGTTCCGTTAGTGTAGCAGATCTCTTGCTTGGCTGGAAAATCAAGTAAGTGATTAGCATTCATTGGATTTCTGTAGTGTAAGCTCAGAATTAGTTCATTCAGATTTAATATTGATTTGGTGTATAAATGAGACCTAAATCGAACGAGCACAAGTGTTTCATGTAATTTGCAGACAATATATAGGTGAAATATCATAACCAGTAGGAACAATCCAACCTGTAGAGACAAAGCTCCCAGTAAAAGTATGTGTTCGGTAGAGAGATAGAGGTAAGCGAAGCAAGTACGCCAACGTGGACAATTACTCAAATAACAAACAAGTGCATAGTAGAATAGCAACCTCCATATGGATTTTGGAGAAGCCTATAATTAATATGACTTTTCTAGCATAAATATAGGAAAGTTAGATCATACTTTAAGTCTTACACTCGATATGGTTCATAAGCACTTAGGACAAACAGTGTCTTAAGGTTTGCAATCTGATAAGGCATGAACAATAGAGAGAGACTGTGTGACTTGTGTTACGTAATAATCACTTATGATTGTTCCAGCTTCATTTAAAATTTCTATTTTACAAGTTTTTAGTACCAAGTAAATGTTTAACCTTAAATTTTTAATGATAAAGAAGTATTGTATAAATTAAGCAATAATTAAAAATGTTTTTAAAGCACCAACGCTGGGTTAATAGATTCTCTTAACGTTAATTACAGTCAAGCGAGCCTATAGTTTAGTATATAATAGAAAATTCTTGCAGACATCGAGAGTATGCCTCGATATAAACATCCACACACAAATACAAATATAGATACATACACAGAGACCGACTTGTACCTAATACATACAATAATTTTCCCTAAATAATGGACTCCTTTTGGATTTTTTTTTTTAACATGATCCTTTTTTTGACTTGAAAAGATAAGTTAACAATGAACAGTGGACTAGTTGCGTATAGGTTGAAGTGATGGGTCCAAACTCCAAAACCTACTTCTTTGGCATTACATATGCTAAGAATACCTTTCCAACGCCAATCACACATTTCAAGACAATGGAAAATATCATATAGGACACAAAATAATCACCAATAATGATACCTATATAAATATAATACAAAAGTTTTATGTTTATTTTTTAAATTTTTTAAGGTTGATAGAACTTATCTCCACACCTACATTTCCAAGAAAGAAGATAGTAGCTGCCATCTTCTTTATATTTTTTATAATTCTTTTGTATATTATTATTAATAGTTTTTTTGTGAGGTGGGATGACTAGGGTTGCCAAACATGGCCTACAATTCATGCATCTGTTCACGCAAGTTGGGGGCCTCGATCCCAATATCATCTTCTTCTTCTGCTCCTCAATGCTGGTCTTGTTTGTCCCAACTGTCACATATTTTTACAAATAACTATCAAAATCAAAAATCCAATGCTAGTTTCCGATGGTACGATGGATTTAATTTGTACATTTAAATGTCAAATTATTACTACAAATCCAATATCAAAATAATGATTTGTTTGATGATATCTTCGGACAGCATCAAGCTATAAGTGTCGGATAAAAAAATCCAAGCAATCCCAAAACAAGTCAAGTCAACATTCATGGTAGTCATTTCGAATTCTATTGCTTTAGATGAATCGGGCAACCTTAAAAAAATTCAAAGTGATGGTGAGGGTGTCCTGTATAGAATCAACGAATCTAATACAATATAATGTTAAATATTTACTGAAAATTTTATATTTTTCTTGAAAATTTTATATATTACAATATGATGATTATGATACTAGAAAAGATTGAATAATATTTTTCTTTTTGAAATTGTTTTATACTTTCAATCAGTTTTTTTGTATTCAAATTATGTTTTAAAAAACGTTCAATAGATATATGGTTTAAATAAATGCTTGATGATAAAAATGGATAATTAAAGAAATACATATCTAAACAATTTTTTAAACACTATATTTATCTTCCAAGAAAAGAAAAAAGGGCCATTTAACATAAAAAGAAATACGAGGTCTGATTCACAGAATTAAATTGTGTTGAGAGTTGTGGTATATGTTCCTTATGAGTTAATGGTTTAATTTAGCACAAAAATATAGAGAATAGAGTATTTAGTTACCTGATTTAGGAGGAAGAAAAGTGAGAGAAAAGAAGAATATAACCATGACTGCAAAACTGAGAGAGAGCTGACATTTTCTTGATTGAGCAACCATTATCAGCATAATAAAGAGACGAGACAAACCAGGCTATATATTGCTATATGATATATTTTCTTAAATTATGAAAATGTAGAATGAAAGTGTTTATTTATAATAAGACTAATTGCTGGGGAAATCTTGAATTGGCAGTAGCTTGGAGGTGGTGTCTCTGGAATAAGAGACAAGATTGTTGCAGAGTTTGACTTTTTTCACAGATTAAAATGACATCTCACACGAAAAATAATAAATCTTTATTTTCTGTTTTTGGGAAAATGGCATGTTTCTTGAGTCAGGTGTCGCAGAATAAAAGTTTGAAGTGACCAATGGAAAATCTTGCACCACTAGAAATTTTGGTAACGTGTCAATAGTTTAACAGAGTTTAAGGGGAAAGTTTGGTAAAAGGAGGGCCGTATTTTGGTTGTTATATAATTTAAAATATTTAACTTATATCATTATTATTGATTATAATATTCCGTACATCATATACTCTATGTTAAAGTTTAAATATTATGAAGTTGATTATTTTTTATTGATAAATCTTGTGTTAATGATTCTATTATTATAATCCATGAGAATGTATGCTTTTATTGTTGAAAATTTATATTTGGGAGCTAAGTCATATAATCTTTGTATCCTTTTTCGTGTTCCAGTCTTGCATTGTCGCTATTGAGTGTCTGTGTGGCGCTTTAAGGCGCACTAAATTTTACTAAGTCGCGCACTGACGCACAGGTCGGGATTTGACGCGTTGAGTACGCATACGACGTTTTAGTACTAAGTTTTATTAAGTCATGGACTCATGTATTAAATTTTCCTAAGTCGTGAACTAAAATGTTAAGACATTCTTAATTCTCCAAAAATAATATAAGTCATTTTTAATAAATTCGTATTATTACAAAACATATCGAAACACATTGGTAATATATGGTTTCATTTTTCAAATTCATTATCTTATGACTAAATATTAATAATTTATGTTTTTATTCACTCACAAAAATATATTTTCTGATAACAATTATTATCCCTATTAGTAGAACGATCAATAAAAGATTTGAATTACACTATAAATAATTAATGATGTAAGTTTGTCAAATATGATGTGTATTAGGTATATATATATATATAATTTTTAATAGATGCATTAAGGCACACCACACTCAATTTTTTAAAAAAATTGACGCAATCGCGTATCCCTACATGATCGTGCATCCGCATCATGTGTCATAGTTTGGGAATTCTTTTGGGTGTTTGTTCTTAAAACAATATGACCCTTTTTTTCCTGGATCGATGTTTTAGATTTTGGAATACTTTGAATCCATTAAATTGTTGAAAAGTAAAGTGATTGAAGTAAACCTAATAAAACAATATCAATTCAACTAAGTGTTGAAATAATCAAATTATTTCAAAACATACAAGGGCCTAACTTTGTATACAAACTAAGTCACCAAACAAAGAAAAAGAAAAAAAAAGAGTAAAACGGAAGGAAAACAAGGAGAGAAGTGTGTTAGTCGTAAAGGCATAACAACTACTAGCAGACAGAAAAATACTTATATTGCATCTAGTTTGTGTATCACTTATACATCAATTTAATATTAAATCACGTTATTTTTTTAAATAAGATAATAATAAACTAACATACCAACTATTTTAGACCAATCATATTGAATTGGTCTATAGATGGAGCCCACACCGAATTCATACAAACATTTTTTCCTAGTAGATACATGGTGATAAATAGGGTCAGTATGAAGGATGACGAAATTAACTGTTATGATTTCTTGAATAAATTCTTCGATGAACTCAGAAGTTAAACACAACCTCAGTTATGTGTGCAAGATTCTAGTAGAACCAAAACTTGAAATTTAATGACCTTCCTAAACAACTCTCTCGTCCCCCTCCCAACTTCTCAGAGATGCTAGTGATCTCGTTAAAGTCTCCAAAACAGAGAAAGGGCGGGTCTTACAGAGCCATTCAACGATCGTAGAAGATTCCAAGTTGATGTTCTGTATTCTTGGATTACCATAGAAACCGGTTATCCTCATCTGGAAGCGGCGTCTCAGGGTCTCTAACTGCGAATCAAAGCGCTCTAATCGGGCATCCCGAGCTGAGAGATTAGTGACCCGGTATCTCGTTATAGTTGATGAAACAATTTCTTGCAAAGAAAATCAATCAACTCAAGAAGCACAATTTTTCGCACACAATTAAACCAACAATCACGTGAACTAATATGCACACAGAACAATATAATCAGTAAGAACAAATCACCAAGAAAGAACAGAAACAAGAAAAACGATAAGAAGACGGATTTACGTGGTTTGACGAATTCAATTGCCTACTCCACGGGGGCAATATCATTGCTCTTGTATTGATTGCAATACATCGATTTTCAACCCTCAATTGTCACTTCTGTGAATTCCAATGACAATTCTTTTGAAATCCATCTATATGTATATCACACAATCATCAAAAAGAAAAATGCTCCTCTTGCTCTTCGAATTCTGGAAAAAATCTGAGTCCTTGATCACTGAGACTATGTGCCTTATATAGCCCTCAACTCTCAGCTGCACTTGATCCAGGGACTAAGCTCCCATCAACTGCCTCAACTCCATAACAGTCCGTTATTTTGTAAGCAAGAGGTTTGGATATTAGTCATATTTCTGACATTAACCAGTAAACACAATCTAACGTTGGAGACTGCAGCTAGCAGAAACATGGTAGAGACGATAAAATGATGTAGACGAGTAAAAGGGAAGCAAATGTACCACCTTTGAAGAATTGTATGTGTGTTTCAATTAGGAAGTGAATATTATTTTAAAGCTGTGATTAATATGCTTGACTTGAAATCAGAGGACGCTGATTTGGAAGAGTGGGAATTGATAAAGCGTAGAGTGGCTTGGTTGGAAATGAAAAGTAAATGTAACAAGAAAGAATCGTTGTTGTTTCAAAAATCAAGGACGAAATGGTCTTATTCCATTTTTTCTGAAGAAGAGGTGAAGGATGTAGTGTGGAGTTTTGAGGGATCTAAAAGTCCTGGCCTAGATGGTTTTAACTTTAAATTCATTCGTAAGTATTGGGACTAAATGAAAGATGATTTCATGCGGTTCTCGATGGAATCCATCAGAATGGCAATTTAGCTAAAGGTTGCAACCCATCTTTTATTGTTCTCATACCGAAAAAGGCTAATCCCCAAAGAGTAGATGATTTCCGTCCAGTTTCTCTTGTTGGTTGTATGTATAAAGTGTTGTCCAAACTACTCTAAAAAAGATTAAGCAAAGTACTACATAAGATTATATCGAGACATTAATCTGCGTTTGTGGGGGAGAGACATATCTTGGATGTGGTTCTTGTGGCTAATGAGATAGTGGATAAGGCCATTAGAACGAAGAAACAATGTATTGTCTTCAAAGTCGATTTTGAGAAAGCTTACGACACTGTGAATTGGGATTTTGTAGATCATATGATGATGTCTATGGTTTTTGTTCGAAATGGAGGAGTTGGGTAATGGAATGTATTTCCTCTGCCTCAGCTTCAGTTCTGATTAATGGTAGCCCGGGATCGGAATTCAAACTCCAAAGGGGTCTTCGTCAAGGTGATCCACTTTCACCTTTTTTGTTTCTCATTGTTATTTTTTACCACTTGTAATGGGTTCGAGTACCCATTGTACTCATTTTAATATATTTTTATCTTATAAAAAAAAATTTAAAATATTTCAGATCAATAATTTAATATATCCTTAAATACAATAACATCATACTCACCTTGAATTAGAAAGGAAATCTATGCAAAAAGGAAAAAGGGTTTAAAAATGTGTTAATTAGAGAATTTAAAGGATCGGTTTATCAGTCAACTGTCAAGTGTAGAATCCAAGGTTGCCTGGACAACTGATATAGTCAAGAATTGAAATCAAAGATGACATATTTTGATATTTTGTCTGTCTTTTGGACCAAGATCTGAACCATCGATCATATACCTCCGTCAAGGGCTATAATTTTTTTGGGATTTGCCGCAATTATTGTTGTAACATATATGATATTATATGTTCTACTTAGAGATTATGAAAACAGTAACCTGGAGATTGACTATACTGCCACAACATTTTGACCACTTAGATTCAAAAGATTGATAGCACTCCCTTTAATCACAACATAATAAAACTGTGAAATTCTCCAATTCTTGATGATGAAAGACCTATCGCTTTTTATCTTAATTGTAGTGTTCTGCTTTCGATTCCACTCAAGTAAAGTTTGTGGTAGTTTTTACTTTAATCTTGAATTTATATCAGAGTGATGGAGCGAGAAGATAAGAATATATTGTTCATATAGAAAACGTGAAATAATGTAATAATTTGGTCTGGGAAATCACTGGTTTCGAAGTCCGGCTTTGTTTTGATTCAATATGGTTCACCTATGTTTGGTTTCGTACGTCTGGACCTGAGTCATGTATTGTGTACGTATTGTGCGTAAATCTTCATTCATAATTGAGTAAGAATAATATATTTTAAAACAATTGATTATATATAGGATGTTGTAGGAAACATGTCACATCGGGAAAAATCCAGGTCATCCCAAATTTCACGGAATAACAACACATCAGAGCCAAGCTGGAAAAGCACCACATCGACCCTTTTGGTCAACGTTTGAGCGAGACCTAGATGTAACACCTGGTCAACACAGCTGATTAGATGTGCAATAGCGGTAGGGGTGAGCATTCGGTTAATTCGGTTAATAACCGAACCGAATTAACCGAAACCGAAAAAAGCGAATTTTTTTTTACAAACCCGAACAAACCGAATTTTTTTAAGAAACTGAACAAACCGAACCGATAAAATATCGGTTAATTCGGTCGGTAACCGAATTAACCGATATTTTTGAAAAATGTAAAAAATTTATAAAAAATAAAATAAAAACTGATTTTAAAAATATAAAAAAATAATAAAAATAAAAAAATATGGTAGATCGGTTAAATCGGTTAACCGATATTTTTAAAATCAAAACCGATTTAACCGATATTTTAAAAAAATAAAACCGAACTTCTGAATTGACCGAACCGAATTTCCAAATTTATTCGGTTCAGTCGGTTATTTCGGTTAAACCAAAGTTTTGCTCACCCCTAAATAGCGGGGACTTATGAAGGAGGAAATCCTGGGTACGTTACGAGCTGATCGCGCAAGGGTCGTGAGCAGATAATGCTACAAAATTTGCGGACCATAACTTTGGAGAACACCTCTATAATTGCTCCCAAAATACTCAACAAATATTACCAGGTTCTTAGTACAATTTTCATTCAAATTGTGAAGAATCCTCACACCGTGCTTGTTTGATTCTTGTTTCACTTATTTTTTCGAGCACTGACTTGACCATCAGAGTGGCCACGTCGATGATCACATCAGCACCAATCAAACCTTTGTGTTACAAGGTTATACCACGTCAGGACTTATTGTTCAGACCTGTAAGGTGTACGTTCCGCTTACAATCTTGATTGATAACCTGCAATCAAGAAAAGAAGCAATCACGGTATACAATTTCTCAATAAAACTATAAACTGAAATTCTAAACAAGAGTAAGGAATTTGGGCTCAGGTCGAGCAGGGTTTCCTTTCAACGTCGTCACCGGGGAACCAAGGTATCGTATCCAAAAGTTGGAGACACACACACTGCCCGAAGACACTGCCCGAACACACTGCCCGAGAGCTTCAGTAGGAGAAGGCCGAACACAGCAAGGGAAACCACACTAGGGTTACACCAAGACACACACAGTGAGTTCCACCACAAATTGACCACAAAAGCACTAAGCTAAACACACGGCCAACGTCTGGAACCACTCACAAACAGGAGCACAAAGCTCACGGCCAACCACCACTGAAACAGAGACACGAAAGGAAAGGGGGAACGAAAATACACTAAGGATTTTCGGATTTCAGAGTGTTACCTCATCATGGAACCATACCAACATTAATAGCACCGAGGGAGACGAAGAGAAGGGGAGCAAGTCCCAAGGACACGGTCAAGCCAGCCGAAGAGGCACACGCAGATGAGCAGGAAGCTTCTGGAGCATGGGGGAGATGAACGGTGAAGGGAATGAAAAAAAGGGGGGGCTCGGTTTAGGCAATAGAAGAGGGGCCAAAGCCCAATAGCATAAATAAGGTAATGTGCCAAACCCAACAAGACCCAAAAAAACCACTGTTCGTTCACGTGATCCATAACCTTTCAACAACATCAACATCTTTTGGCGGCGCTGATCTACGATATGAAATGAAGCATCTTATGAAATTGGTTCGAATATACTTTTAAACATACTTAAATTATAAGGAGAGACCAACTTAACAAATCGGCTGGAGCCCACATCAGTCAAATTCCTGAACGGCTAATCTGAGGATACTAAACACGCACGAGTTAATTTCGAGTAAATACAAATTCAAGGCCTAAGTTATAATCGGAATCGGAATGAAGCTAGCTACAAAGGGGCTTCAGTTTGCTGCACAGGCTGGGGTATCCGTTCAAGTGAACTTAGCTTGTGTATATCTTTGTACCAATCAAACCATACATTGTTCAGTGCGACAGGTTTCTCGTCATGCCAATGCAATGAACCAATACATCTGGTATTTCTCCTGCACATTAGGTTATATAGTGTCATGCTCGACCGATATTGCATAATTTTGATGTTTAAAAGACATTCCTTGGCTGTCATTTTTGTCATGGAGAACGAGGGCTCCTGAATCGTCATGGTCGATGCGGCGACGACTAAGTCACATAATCCTCCTAACACACCGATCGTAATCTGGCGTATTGAGTACGCATACGACGCTTTAGAACTAAGTTTTATTATGTCATGTTAGACATGGCCACGGTTATAAAATAACCGTGGCCCGGCCCGGACCGTAACCGGGTCAACGGGCCGGTTACCCGTTGACCCGGTTCAACGGTTCGGAACCGTAACCGGCCCGTCACTGTACGGGCCGGTTACGGTTCACGTGTGTGAGGAACCGTGTAACCGGCGGTTCAAACCGCCGGTTGTAACCGGCGGTTCAAACCGCCGGTTGTAACCGGCGGTTCCAACCGCCGGGAACCGCCGGTTCCAACCGCCGGGAACCGCCGGTTACCTTTTTTTTTTATTATTATTTATTATTTAAAATAAATTGTGTTGCTGAGGATTCGAACCCTTGACCTCTGTCATGTATATACAGCTCTTTACCACTAAGCTATTGTCTTGATTGCTTTATTTTAGACAATATAATTATATATACTAAAAGACAATATATATTATATGTCTAATATAATAATAACTATTTTATATTGACAAATAAAAATTATCTAAAAAAATATGTTATGCTCTTAAATAAATATTTTATAATAAAAACATATCTATAACAAAGTAAATATAACAAAAAATATTGGATAAATTAATAAGAATTATAAATAGTGGTTGCAAAATAAAATATTTGAAGCAAATTATTACAAAACAAATATATTATATACCTTTTATAATTATTCTACAAGTATTTTATACTCATTATTGGATTTACATTATATATAATAATTAAATAAGTATATCTTAGTTTATCACAATATAACTTACAATAGAAACTCAATAATGTAATATTTGATTAATTAATAAAATATTTTAATAATTATACTGATTTGGGAACAACGTATTGAATTGATAATTCACTAACTTTATATTATATAAATTAATAACCCCTAACTTTATTTATTTATGATTAATCAATGAAATCATCATAAAAATAACTTTACTAACATTTGTTTGTAAATTGATAGTGACAAATCTTATTATTGACTTTTTTTAACATAACAAGAACTTTTGTGTTGTTTTTTTTATAGATAAATAACAAATAATTCAATGTTATACTCGTCAATTTTATATATAATTAATATCATAATTGTAAATGTTTCATGCCAATATCATTTGCAATTAGTACCAAAGTTGTATCAGTTTCATACCAATTTCATAAGTAATTAGTACCAAAATTGTAAATATTTCATATCAATCTCTTTTGAAATTAGTACCAAAATTGTATAGGTTTCATACCAATTTCATATGTAATTAGTATCATTAATGTAAATGCTTCATACTAATATCATTTGTAATTAGTACCAAAGTTGTATATTTTTCATACCAATTTCATATGTAATTAGTATCATAATTGTAAATGTTTCATACCAAATTCTTTTGTAATTAGTACCAAAGTTGTATATGTTTCATACGGATTTCATATGTAATAAGTATCATAATTGTAAATGTTTCATACCAATATCGTTTGTAATTAGTATCAAAAAGTATATATGTTTCATACCAATTTCATATATAATTAGTATCGTTAGATAATCAGATTCAATCAATTAAAATGACATTATCTTATTGTGGTCCCATCGAGTTTGATAAAACAATGGGGTAAGTTTTGTAAGATTAATGGCATGCGAGCTAGAAAATTTCCACTAGATATACCCACACGTTGAACTAGAAATTGCTAAATGATTCATATGAATATAGAGAGTTAATGACAACTTAAAAAGTTCAAACTCTCCCCCCGTTACATTTTCTTTGTTCTTTTTTATGATTCTTTTATAGTTAGTTTTAAATTGTTTAAATAAAAATTTTAATTTTAATTTTTTTAATTTAAAAAATATAAGGGTCGAACCGTAATCGTAACCGGTGGTTAACCGTAACCGTAACCGTAACCGGCAGTTCATGAACCGTAACCGGAACCGTCTACGAAGGTTAAGGTTAAGGGTCGAGCTCTTTTGAACCGTCGAACCGGCGGTTCTGAACCGTCAACCGGCGGTTCACGAACCGTGGTCATGTCTATGTCATGTATTAAGGTTTCCTAAGTCGTGAACTTAAATGTTAAAACATTCTTAATTCTCCGAAAATAATATAAGTCATTTTTAATAAATTCTAGTTGTTACAAAACATGCTGAAACACATATATAATATTTTGTTTCATTTTTCAAATTCATTATCTTATGACCAAATAATAATAATTCATTTTCATTTCTCTAAAATATATTTTTCAGAGAACAAAAATTATTCCTATTAGATAGCGATCAATAAAAGCTTTGAACTACACTATAAATAATTAATGATGTAAGTTTGTCAAACATGATATGTATTAGGTATGCTTAATTTTATTTCATCAATCTGTGTGCTGTGTGTGTGTGTGTGTGTGTGTGTGTGTGTGTGTGTATATATATATATATATATGTAAAAATTTAATAGGCGCATTAAGGCACACCCGTTTTTGTAAATTGACGCACTCGCGCATCCGCACCCGCATCCGTTTCGCGCATTCGCTTATGTGACCTAGGGCGACGATCGTTCACCCTCTTTACATTAACTTTTATGTATACACTAGTATCATGTAGAGACTTTGTTGGATCCACCACTACACTAAAGCATCTTAGTTCGAAAATTTTATGATCTTTATTTTCACAAGTAAAGGCAAAGTTCAGTTACGTTTTTAAAGACCTTTGTGAATAATAAAATAAAATAATACATCACATCCTTTAATACGATATCCGAAAGAACAATTTCTTCTATATTTATATCCCTCAGTAATAACCATTACTTTTCACATTTTTATCAGTACAAAATATTATTCTTTCTATAAAAAATTTATTATTTTATTATATTTTAACTTAATACATTATATGGGCATACCCAAGAAAATATTGAAATGACATGATATGTGGTAAAATATTTATTTTGAAAAATAAATTAAATATACATCAGGTTATCGAGTAGAAACTGCCAAAAAACATAATTATTTTCACAGAACACCCAAATTTCACATCCAAACATTACCAATTTAATATTTTTCAGTATACAAAAAACAATCTGGTCCATCCAACTCCCTTATATTGCTATCGGAAAGCCAATTAGCCAAGATTTGGTGAACCCATGAAAGTGGGAAGGAGCTGACCAAAGGGTAGCAATATTTGATGATTTAGCTGCAACACACCAAAAAGCTAAAATTGTTTGGGCTTTTAAATCCGAGGTAAGCTTCTTCTTTTTTTAGAGATGGTGGTAGATTACCCCATTTAGTTTTGAAAATAGACATATTATCCTCATGTGGTTTGAAAATAGGCATTTTAACTTACTGTGATTTTGAAAATAGGCAGATTACTCTGTTTGAAAATATACATTTTACCCCCTATGGTTTTGAATATAGACACTTCACCCCCTTTTGGTTTGCAAAAAAGTGGCATCCATGAAGGGGGTATTTTGTAAATATTCAAAAACAACAAGAGGTGAAGTGTCTACATTCACAACCACAGAGGGGTAAAATGCATTTTGTCAAACTAAGGGGTTGTAATCTGTCTATTTTCAAAACAAAAATGAGGTAAAATCTCTATCTTCAAATCACACGGGATAATCTACCTATTTTCAAAGCCATGGGTAATCCGCTACTAGCTCTTTCTTTTTAAGACGAATTTGTTATGTTTACGATTCTTATGCGATACGATAATTGTTTGTCAAGATATAACGACTTGTTTTTTTATGCTATGGCACTTAAATCACAAGAATAATGAACTCGAAGTGTACATTAATTCTCTTTATAATATAATATTTGTTTTGCTTAAATGTTTGAAGGTGACAAAAGTAAAAATGTTATAGATCAAATTATATGTTGACTGAGATTATATAGAGAAACAAATTTGGGTATTTTTCGAACCGAAATTTCTCCATTTATATTTTTAATATTAACTAGATTTCAAATTAGGTCTGTGGCCCCTCCCCAAAATTCAAAGTGGCACAGGCTCTAAAGAAATTTAATACTTTTATAACAGTTCATCCAATTATACAAGTCTTGATTATTAAAGTTTGACCATAACATTTTTTGCCCTTAAATCAAAACAGTCAAGATGCAGCTTCATATAAAATCTCAAATTTTGCGTAGAAGATTCATTCTGTGGTAGCTGAAATTGTTATATATAATCTTCTTTCTTTGTCGATTAATAATAATATTAAAAAAACATTATGATATTAATTATTTTGATACATGAATATTTTTTTTTACATTTTCTTATATTTTTAAGTTCAAAAATTCCTTTTATTGTCTATTCTACGATTAAATTAAAAAAACGACATTTTTTTAATTTATAGTTTTAATTGTATTCATCTTCAATTAAATAAAAGCCATCTGTTACCTCACTTGGTTGCTAAATATTTAGTCAAAGCTCAAAACGCGTTTGACATTTTAAAACCTTTTGAATTTTATTTTTTAATAAAAATGATTATTAAATGTATTCACCAGAATAATATCAAACTATCCTTTCGTTCTTTCCCTTCCCCCAATGAATTTATACTAATTAGTTATTTCTTTAAGGGCAGAAAACATTGAATCCAGGAAAAATAGCTACGTTTTGTAATATCAAACTAGTTTCTCGAGACACGCATTATGTACATATATTTATTATTATAATCTTTAAAATACATTTTTTTTATAAATTAAAACCTACCAATTAGAATTATAATATAAAATAATATATATACATATATATTTGAAAAATATGCTTAATTTTAAAATTAAGCATGAAAAAATCGAAAAAAGAATGCCATGCCCCTACCTGGGTGATGCCTCTTGGAGGCGCCCTAACTCCTCAATTCCTCATTTTATGTCCAAGATTGCATTAAACAGTTTTTTCGTTTTTTCTAAATGGTTGTGTACCATTTCGCTTATAGTTGCGATTTTTAATGAAATAACACTTTAAAAAAAGTCTTATTGATGATTGATGCCTATTAGTTTAGTATGATATAATAATCCTTGAATGAATTAAACACAGTTTTGCAGGATTGAATTCATGTTTTGAAGGGAATGATTTGTGCTTTCTTCATCATTTATTCGGTAAAATCACATGCAAGCGCCGAGCAAGAGATATCCCAAGTAAAAAGCCCCGAACACATATTGCCCGAAGAACATCGATACTTGCTCGGCATACTGGTCAAAGGGCAGCGGAAGACCCGGATGTAATTAACTGACGCAGATAAACGTGTAATAATGAAACGTAGATTTCTCAGACACATCTTGAGACAATAATGCCATGATCAGATGAGATCGTGTTCCAGATTTATCGTTCCAGATTTATCGCATGCCAACCACCAGATCAACGCTATAAATACACGCATATGGTCTCATTGTATGAGGTTGAACTTTCTAGGCAAAAAAACTTTGAAGAGAGCACATCATAATCTGTTCGGTTTTTTATTCTTATATTGTTTTTCGAAAGTTCTTATTTTACGTCTAAGTCCTGTAAACCAAAATAAAATATAGTGATGATTTATACTGAACTAGATGTCATGGTTTTTCCTTCGATTTGGAGGCTTTCCACGTAAAAATTATGATGTCTTTCATTTATTTTTCACAAACACTTAATTTCATCGAACACAAAAAATATCGAATCACATCAATATATATATATATATATATATAATTATTAGGTGAAAGCATCTCTTTAATGACTATCTAAACCACTAAATATAATATTTCCTTTTTTCCAAATATTATATTATATTATTTTATTTCAAAAAAACTATATGACGCCACGAGTCTACGGCACGTAAACATTATTATCATGACTTTGTATTATTATTATTGTTATTCTCGTCATTCTTATTAATAATATATTATAATTGTTACCATAAGATATGGTTGAGTTACACATTAATAATTAAATATGCATCATATTTTTTATATTTTTATATCAAATCATAAAGAAGTCAATTGTAATTTTTCTTATATCTACATGATGTTTATTTATTATTATTCAAATTACAAGTCAAAAGTTATAATAAATCTTTTGATAGCTGTATTTTTCATAATAATAATATTATTATTATTATTATATTTTTTTTTTTGAGTATTTTTGCTTAAATATTCAGACCTCCTGTATTATAATCCCATCCATGTGCATTACTAGGCCATCAAACAATGTTGTCATCGATATGGATAAGCACTCTAATCAGCGGTAGAGGTACTGGCATCCTCGCCCAAATCTGTCCGTACTAAATTCTTGAGGGTTCATTTCAAATCTATTATTCAAATCCCGCTCTTCAAACACAATGAGTTTTCATGGAATGTACGTTTTTTTGGGATCAAGATCCAACATTAATGTGCTATTGGCTGTAGGCATTGTACTACATCGGCTTGATTAATCCGATGGAACTCCACCAATCAATTGGGATAAACTAATAATTCACGTTATACGCATCAGCGTTGCTGTAAATGGAGTACTATCTTCAACTATTCCATGTTTCAGGACTAGAAAATTATTTGAATATCAACTGGACAGTCCACACCTGCATGTAAACCAAAACAAACCCTTGAAAAAATAAATATCATTAGGACCCATTCTGGATTCATACAAATATTTTCCTAAATCTCTTACATAAGAAAAAAATATGTAAATGCCGGGCTACCAAACTCAACCATCGAGGCTTGAGACCACCTACCGAACAGAAGAATTATAATAATTTGTTGAATTGCCTATATTTTGCAAATCTGGCCCAAAATTTGTTAAAAATCACCATCTCAACCACAAAGGAAAATTCAAATCAAAATTTGTGCAAAAATCACTAGGGTCGATGCTTCGAGATTATCCCCCAACTATATTTGAACTCATTAAAAAAAAAAAAGACAAGTGAAATAAAATATCACAGTCAACTTGCCCCCATCCAAGTTCTAACCCACCGATTCACTCGTATATATACATAACATCGAAAAATTCGCTACAATTCCTCGGCTTTGGACATCACAGAGAGCCGGCTCTTCTGCGGCCGGAAATCGGCGCGGCGGCGCAAGCTGTGGGAAGACGGGCGGATCAGAGCCGAGAGCGCCCTCCTCAGTAGATCCCCTTCCACCGTCCCAATCCGAACCAAAGAATTCGTCATTGCAGACCTCCGCATATTCAATTGGTGCTGGCTCGACTGATACGACGTCGTATGATGTGTACTATACCCCGGGGCCAGGCTCCCCTTGTGAAGGCTGCACCTGAAGGAACCAGGGTGAGTTGTAGGGGAACACATACACGTCTTTTTTGGACCCGGATTCAACGATCGGGAGCTAGGTCTCCTGTGGTGGTTGGCGGCGGCGGCGAGTGGGTGCCTCTGGGAGGCGGAAATCCGGACAGATGGGGATGGGGAAACGGATCTCCCGAGGGTGACCCGGGTTGGGCTGGTCGGGCGGGGGAGTATATGATCTGATCGGGCTGGGAAGGTGCTGGAAGAGGAGGCGGAGATGGAGGAGGGGAAGAACTGGCCCGACGGGGAGAGGGAACGCTGGAAGTGGCCCACGAGTGTTGTACCTTGCGAGGACCTGTTTCTGGAAGACGCTTCCATTGGTTGTACCTTCGATTTCTCATAAAATATTTAAAAAAATTAAAAAAAAAAAAGATTGGGAAATTATTATTTATAGAGAGCCGTTTTGCTATCTATTTTGGCAAACATAACCCTAACTGAAGCATCGTTTATATAGGAGACGATGGAGCGCGGTGTTTACGTAAATAGAACGTGATGTGAGGGTAGTTTTGGAAATGTGGAATGGACCGGCCGTTGGTTGAGATAAAAAAGGATGGTGAGTTGTGCCTCACTATCCAATGGGCTGATGGGGAGAGAATCTGTTACGGTCGTTTGAGTGCGTTTACTGGACGCGCTTGGTCTCGATTATGAAAGGGAAGGATGGGATTGGTGCGTGTGATTTACTGTTGTACCGTTGAAGTTGGAGTGCCGTTTGGTGAGAAATTCTAGACGCGCCGAATTTTGCCGCCATATGTCACGACATTATTGAGACAATTTCATGTTCTCAATTATTGAAATAAGTTTCTTCAGAAAAAAGTATAGGAGAAGTAAATAAAAATTAAAGGGCATGTTTGGATGTTTTTGTTTGGTAGATCAAATAAGTTATTCGGAAATGTATTAAAAAATAATGTAATCTATAATGGAATAGAATAATACAACTCAATTGTTTTAAACTTCATAGTTGCATAATCACAATGTTTCGATAAATCTCGTTTAAGGAGCAAATTTTGGATGCCAACAATTCTCGAGTCATCTGTACACATCACGGAAATGGATAGATTTCAGTTTTTTCAATTACCAAAAAATATTATTTTGCGGTAATAATGCAATTCAACCTCTTAAATTGTAAACATCACGTTTAAATTGCTCCTTGAACAGCGCATTGATTGTAAATTTCTTTGATTTTATTGTTGGGACTGTGTTTACCGAACAAGTCATTATGTGCACTCGTGAACGAAGATACGGTCATCTGTCGTCTATTGGCTTAACAGTCTGACTCATTGGCACCTATAGTGTAATGCCTAGATATGAATCATACATTTTTTATTAGATTATTTTGTAATTATGAGATAATTACGGTATACGCTGGTTCGGGTTGAACCAAGTATGAAAGACGAAATAGATTATTTAATAGATGATGAAAGGAATAATGTTTATGTGTATTTGGCAAAGAAATTGTTAGGATCGGAGTAGTGTTTAGAGGGGGTGAATAAACACTAGACTCATTTTGATTCTTCTTTTTACAGCAGACTGCTAAGTACTGCAGTTGGTTCTTAATTGATAGCAAGTCAGCAGACACTAGTAATAGTGCGGAAGACGTCTTCTGAACTTGTGAGATAAAATAACTGAATGATAATATACAGTACGTTATGTTCTGGAAGTTCGAAGCACAACGCTTCTACGTCTCTCTTTCTTCATTTGCATGAATGTTACACTAGAAGACTATGACTTACACTTTACAGTATACAACATTCTTAGGCACTCACACAATTTGGCCTAAACTTCTAGCAATACAATTCTCTCAATTGCTTACAACGTGTTTTACAACACTTACACAAAGTATTAATATCTTAAACTTTAAGTGTTCTTAAACAACAGATTTAATAGGCTTTGATCTTTAGGATTGCAGTAAGGCTTCTTTGCTGCTCTTGCAAAACTTAAGAATTTTTCAATGAACTTAGTACGTAGCTTTGTACTGTCAATATAAGAAAATAAAATTACGTTTTTACTATCAGCTATAATTTTTAGTTTAGTTGTAAATGATTGTTCATTACACTTACTTTTTGAACAAACAAATCTAACGTAGCGACAATATTATGTAATATTTTTATCAGCAATTAATTTTTTGAACAGTATATGGCATTTTAAAAATATTAAATTGTATTTTATTGTGTTATCATAAAATTTAAATGTAGGATATTTTGGTGAGAGATGGAAAAATAAATTAAAAGTAATTATTAGGTTGGGGAGACATAGAAATAAGTTTTTGAAAAATAAAATGATAATGTTTTTGTTTTAAATATATAGAACTATTTTTAAAACATAAAATAAAAAAGCTAAATATTATATTTTTTGCTTTTCAATGACATCACTTTTGGTTAACCAGGGTCTAGGGACATATTATCTTTCCACAAGCTTTTTAAGCAATGACAAATATATATTATAAATAGGGTTATTTATTTAAATAACCCCAATAAAACAAATAATTACAAAAATAACCCGAATTCTAAAAACATTTAAAAACTAACCTTACCCGCCAACTCAGTTGGCGGGTCCAATAGGTCACGCCAACTGAGTTGGCGTGACCATATAAAATATTGGTCACGCCAACTCAGTTGGCGTGACCAACGTTGAATAGTAGTCACGCCAACTCAGTTGGCGTGACCTTTGTTTTATAGGGTCACGCCAACTCAATTGGCGTGACATTATTTTAATAGTGCCGCCAACTGAGTTGGCGGCACTAAATGGCTATAAATAAAGCCGTCCGCCTCTTAGTTTTCTCACCAATTCACAAATTCTCTTTTAATATTTTTATTATATGATAAAATTCTGATTATGCTCTGTAGTTGCAGCTTTAGCTGATCTTCTACATCAGAAAAGATTTTATTAGCTACTAGTAATAGTTTTCTGTAGTTATCAAAATATGTCTATTCAAGTTTTATTTTATTGGGGGGGTAATATTATACAAGATTCTGAGTTCGTCCGATATGATCGTGGTCCATCAAGAGGTACAACTATACGGCGTACAATTAATTTTCTACAATTATTAGATAAAATATATGATATCACTGGGTTCGATCGCAACCAGTTTCTTTTGAAATTATATGCTAGGCATATGTTCAAAGATTTTTCGGGGTTACGTCAGACTGTTTTACCCATAGATGATGATTACAATTTAGCATGGCTACTTGATTCAGAACAGGGTCATAGTTGCTTGGAATTTTATATACAATCAGAACCAAGGAATTATGATTATGTTCCAGAAATGCCAATGAGTGGCAGTTTTTCAGAAGGATTGACGACATCTGTTATTCAAGAGACGTCTGTTGCTCGACATCAAGCTGAGGGTTCATATAGTGGTGGAGACCGAGATGATCATCCAGTAGATGTTGATAATGTTGCCGCTGAGCCACGAGCAGACAGTTTTGCTGATTTTGGTGATCAAATTAATTCTGAACCAGAGGGGATTCCATCTGATGATGAGACTGATGCTGATGATGATGAAGTTGATATTGGTGTGATGGCAGAAGCAGTTGAAAACCAAGAGGAGGGGGCACCAACCATGACAAATGATCATAATCTTTATCCAACAATCCCATTCTTTTCCATGACACATCCAGAAGTTTTTGGAGATTCGATTGACAATCCAACAGGCCGTTGGGGGAGTTTTTATGATTACTCCAAAGGTGAAATCCATCGCAACATGGTCTTCAAAGATAAATTTCATCTGCAGGCAGCTGTGAAGGATTATTCAGTACGTGTTGCAAAACGTGAGTACCATGTTGTTAAGAGTACAAAAACATTGTGGAAAGTAATATGCAAACACGGTACAGAGGATATACCTTGCAGATGGTACCTGCGTGCATGTTTGGATAAAAAAGTTGGGTTATTCAAAATAACCAAATA
The DNA here is from genome assembly GCA_907163345.1 of Haberlea rhodopensis. Taxonomy (NCBI): domain Eukaryota; kingdom Viridiplantae; phylum Streptophyta; class Magnoliopsida; order Lamiales; family Gesneriaceae; genus Haberlea; species Haberlea rhodopensis. The sequence continues at coordinate 5,090,227 of CAJQUN010000011.1, read as the reverse complement.
TGGTGGTCCTCACACTTGTCTGCTCAGTGAGCTGTCGCTTGATCATCCGCTGTACTATGCAAATGGATCCGATTTACCATTAAATGATGACTCAACGCAGACATTAACAAACATGCACCTTTAAAGTGGCCCGGATCTGGTGTAAATCCCAAATGACGATAACAATATTCTTGCCACTCGGGTATTGTCTTATCAAAATTGGCACCTGACACTGCAAGACCATTTATTGGCAGACCCCAAATAACTGCAATGTCTTGCAGTGTAATAGTCGCCTCTCCAGATCTCAGATGGAATGTATGCGTTTCACGACGCCATCTCTCTACTAACGCCGTGATTAGATGAGGGTCAATGGTAATCTTATTACACCTATATACACCATAAAACCCAAACTCATGTAACATACTTACAACACGTGTGTCTAATGGGCAAAGATCCCAAAAATAGCTGCTCGGATTTCTCACACGCAAGGGCCGATCAATATCACCTGCCCATACATCTTCAGAACGATGACATGACTGCAATACCAACAGATGATCATCGATCGGGCCTGGTACATTCATCGGATCCATCCTATTATATGAAACAAAAAATATAGTAGTACATATAGACAACATAAAGTAAACAAAATAAATTAAAACTGATAAAACATGTCGATGCTACCGCCGACAACCACCAGCCATCAGCAACCGGCGGCGGCGGCGGCCGACGGCGGCAGCAGACGGCGGGGGGCGGCGGACGGCAGCGAAAAAGTGTGACAGAAATTAGTTCACGGCGACATGATTTTTACCTCTAAATTCTGAATCTGAAACTACGAAGTGACTGGAAGCAAAATGAGAAAAAAACGATAGTAACTTGGAGGTCAAACGCGAGGAAGAATTTAGACTGTAAGAATCGCCGAAGTTGTTGCCGAAGAAGAAGGGTTGCGGAAATTTTATAACTCCAAGTCACGCCAACTGAGTTGGCGTGACACATGATATTTATTGGTCACGCCAACTCAGTTGGCGTGACCAATAATTATTCACACCAACTTGCTGCAGCTCCAGTTGGCGTGAATAATGATCACGCCAACTGGGTTGGCGTGACCGTAAAAAACAAAGGTCACGCCAACTCAGTTGGCGTGACTAATATATTTTAAATTGGTCACGCCAACTCAGTTGGCGTGACCAAAATTTTATTAGGTGACGCCAACTGAGTTGGCGTGACCAATTGGACACGCCAACCCAGTTGGCGGTTTAGGTTACTTTTGAAATGTTTTTATTTTTCGGGTTATTTTTGAAATTATTTATTTTATTAAGGTTATTTAATTAATAAACCCATTATAAATAATCTATACTTTAAAGAATTGGTATCGAATTTATTTATATATCTCCAATTTGTGAAATTAAACATTGTCAAATAAAGAAAAAACTAGATAAAATGGGCAAACATTAACTTTTATTTATCTTTCGATTAACTTCCATGTCAGATTTATCATACTATCAAAATCTTCTTAGATATGTCGAGTGACTTTATCCTAAGTGGCACCAGCTTTAGTAGGAAGAATGTGTTATCAAAGTTCGAGCCTCGACATTCTCCTCAATCCCTGTACCTAATGTAATACAATATTTTTTTCTTTCTAGATAGCTATTACAGTAAGTACATAAAATTTTAGAATTGACTTTTTTTAACAGGGCCTTCTGTTTTACTATAAACTATATAAAATTTCATTTAAAAACCAGTTTCAATTTATTACAAGAACTTTTTTTGTGAGTTTTTTTAAAATTATAAATATTATAGTCCCATGTGCCAATGTGCATTCAACATAACTCCACAACAAATTTTGAATGGGCATGATTAATGCATTAAAACAAATTAATTAAATGTTCACATGTTTGCTAACTTCCACATAAATGCAATTGGATAGTTTTAATAAATAAATAATCTGTGTCCATTAGTATCCATTGATCACATAATTCAAAGATATAAATCGTATACTAAGCCACTGTTTGATATAGTTGATGAGATGTGATAAATGATGGATGAATAGTTAAAAACCATGGCTCATCCCATTCTTCAAAATGCACCAAATGGTTCCTGAGTATTTTTCATTCACCACAAATCATAAGCAACATTGTGAAGAGAATGGTTAGTTTGATGTTGTACTGGTATCAGCACAAGCATTATTTATGGAGATCGAGAGAAAAAAATGGTGGAGTCTATAATCATATAATGTGTGAGCCGTGGGGAATATTTGATAAACAATATCTCAATATATGTAGACAGTGTTTGCACATAATTTTGAAAAATATTTATATATTTTTTATTTAATTGAGCTAAACTTTGGGTAATTACGATGATTAAAAAAAGTGCAATGCATTATAGAGTGGGAAAGTGGAGTGAATATTTGAATTGCTTTTTAAAAAGTGGCTTTATTCTCCTTTTATTCTATGTTGGGGCATATTATATTTTGATTATTCAACTTTATACCCCATTGTGGCGTAGGTTGACACTTGGCAGCACACTTGATCTTAGGCACTACGACTAAAAAGAAGTAAATTCGATCATACAGAAGTGATATTTAGCATGAGAGTATTATCTTTATACAATATCAAATGATCCAAATTTAATTTGAATATGCAAGGTTCACATATTTACACGGATCTCATATATCCAAATCAAATGTAAACCATTAGATCTAGTATAATGATAATATCGGTATGTTAGGTTGAACTCTCCTCCTACTCTTGGTGTGGTCATAACTAAAAAGAGGGGAAAATCGATCCTATCCTGGAGGACCACCCCAATGGTAGGATCAAGGGCCCAAGCTTCCAAAGGACATGATCGATGACCCAAAATATTGTGTGCGACTCACTCCCCAAAACACATTTGGCCTCTTGATCATAGCATTGGGTAATTATCCCAACGTTAGGATCGAATTTTCCCTAAAAACACTTCGTAAACACTAATCCACCAAAAATTGCTACTACCTATTCTATAAAAATAAATTATAACAATAATATCTTTAATTTTAAAAAAAATTGCCAGGAAAATAAAAAAAATCAATGGATTAATTGTTTTTTTTACCGATTTAGAATATACTGAATGGAAAATTAAAAGAATGTAAAATGGTTGGATTTTATCTTTCTATATTGTGATAACTCAAAATAAATAGAAGTTGACAATATATTATCATATGATCAGGAAGTTACGGGTTTGAGTCATGGACACAATATTTTTACAGTACAAGTAAAATGCTACATATATTAGGCTTAAAGTGGTTTGACCTCTTTCCTACCTTTATATATCGGGTTTACAAGACAGTTGGACTTTGTTCATGTTTACCGGAACTAAAATGTAGATTCTTCCCCCATGATGTTGGAAAATCTAAGTTACTATCTTTCACCATTGATATTCTGAGATCTATTCACAAATTTCAATATAATCCCTTACATTAATGTCGATATTTAATTTAGAGGGTTAATGGGAAATAACAATTTAAATGTATTGACACCCTTCAAAAAAATACTTTATAATTGATTATAACAACTTCCGGAGTTAATGCAACCATGGGCAGAAAGAGGGGTTCGCAATATTTAATTTATTATATTTAGTTTAATATATATAAGAATTTTAAAAGTTGAAATAATTAAATGGGTGCACAATATGCAACGAAAAAAGATGGCTCCTAGAATTTTGTGTATGAACATAATTTAGACTGGGATTGAAAAATTCAACTGTTTGTTGTTTGAAAAAATAGGATGCAATAATTAATTATTAATCGATTATGAAATATTTAGGACATTTTTTATTCGAATATTCTTATACAACTTGCACGACTCAACCTCTCCTTCATTGAATTCATGAGACAAAACCCCACAACTCATGTGCACTACATCCCCGTTTTCTATTCTATTCTGTTCATATCATATAATATATTTATTTAGGCTGTGTTTGGGACGAGAGATTTGGATGGATTTGGATTCGCAGGCCAAATCCACTACTCATGTTTGATAAAATGTGGTGGCCAGTTTCTCTGCTGCCTAAATCCGATATTCACTGCTGTGCCTTTTTTGTGTTTGATGTTTTGTGAGAGTTAATCTTCCATCCCTGATGCTTTCTTTTTCTTTTTTGTTGTTGAAGAATCTCTGGTGCTTTTCACTCTCTCCCCTTTTGCTCGTTTCATACCTCTCATCAATCGTGCGATTTTATTTAAAATTTAGTTTACATCCAAACAAATTATTTAACAAAATTTCGAATTTCAAATATATGGATTTCAAATATCTTGATTTTAAATCCTCGCCCAAATCTAAATCCATATTCCCAAACGCAGCCTTATATTATCATCATCTCACTTCAATATTATAAATATTGAAGTGAGAATATAAAACTAGTCGAAACAATTTAGAATGAATTACAAGTTTTCTTATAGTATTAGTAGCTTTGAAATTAAAAAAATGAAAAATGTGTAACTTAAGTTTACAAAAATAAATTAACACATTTAGATTGTTGTGTTCGGGATTTTTTAATAAATACGTACTATTATTAAAAATTGTATTTTTTTTTATTAAAAATGAAAAATCAAGCAAAAGAGACGAACTATGCCAAAACTTCACTGGTATAATACAACACTAACAATTAAAACAAATACAATGAAAAATTACAAGAGTTTCACCGAAAGTTTGAAACTGAGCTTCCTTATTTTATACTTATACTCTGGGTAATCCTCTAATCATTGTTCTTATTTTTAGGCATCGTTTGATATAATGGACGTTGTAAGGGTTGACCATCTCCATTTGTTGTTCAAACTCCTTAATCCCTTATGCCTCGAGATTTTTCCTACTATTCTTGTTTAAATTTTTTCCAGAAACTAAAATTTAGAATTTTAATTCAGATCCTCCGTATTGCAATCAGATTGGGCTGGACTGCAGCACGAGAACCATAAATAGCTGGGTTGATTTCAATAGACCCAGAAGAAAATAAACATAACTAACTGGGCTGAATTAACACCAAAGTATCCAAACCTTCGACGGCTTGGCTTGGTTAAAAGCCCAGCCTCTTTAGAAAAGTCTCGTTTTCGAGTCCTACAACATATACATAGTCCTTCTTCCTATTAAAAAAAATGCAAATTTTAAATCGATATTATAAAAATTATAAAGTTAATTTTTATTTATTTAAACTAATTTTAATACAGAAGCTGGGAGTAAGCTGGCGGACTGGTTCTTCGCTGATGTACTACTATTTCCGAGAACCTCCGACCCCCGCGCATGGCGGCGATAACCAATCGCTTCCACCACCTCCGCCTTAATACCCGCCCCTTCTTCCACCTTATTATGCACCATGTCTCCACGCCCTCTGATCCCGCCATTCCTCAGTTCGAATATGAAACCCAACCCTCATTGTCCTCAAATTTAAAACAAGTAAAAGCCAGTCTCCGAGAACAACAGCCAAAGAACAACCCTCGTATCCCCCGTGGACCGGTCTCATTCTCTAATTTTACTCCTACACAATCACCGCCTTTTAACATCGCCCCCTTAGAAGAAATCCGCCACAAGCTCGCAGAGTTCCGCCTCCGCTCCGCTGCGCCTCCCCGATCGGATTCTTCCGCGAAGTTTATCACATTCCAGGAGCTCTGCAAAAGAAACGTTATTTCCACTCCATACGACTCGGAGAAAACCTCCGTGGGTTTCGCGGCTGGTGCCATTCGTGAGAGCCTCCGTCAGTTGCGTGCCACGATTCCAGCTTCTGAAAATAGAAATGGCTCCACAGGAAAGACAATTGAACCTAAGTCATTAGCCAGGTTGAAGGATAGCTTGAAGCTGAAAGCTTCAGGAAGCATGTCCCATTCACCTGCGATTACTGTTGGCAGTGGTCATTTACCGTCGTCGATTATCCGGAATGGGAACGAGAATGCTGGGATTGATACGAGGACGGAGCTTGTAAAGTACTATGATTATCCGGAACTGGGGAAGAATCTGGAGATGTTGAGGCCGGAGAAGAGGAAGGGGAAGTGGTTTTCACTGCAGGAGTTGAATGAAAGGCTTGTTAAGTTGAGGAAGATTGAGGAGGAGGAGAGGAGAGACTTGATGGTTGGGGGCGTCACTTTTAAGAACTTGAGGGAGTGTATGTTGGAGGCGCAGCTGTCTGTTGATGAGATGGCAAGGAAGAAAACAAGTATGTTTTGCTTTGTCTCCTCATATATGTTTTAATTAGCCAAATGCCCGAGTTCTGATGCGATATTGGATATAAATTTTCTAATTCAAGCTTGGGAGGCCCTAGAGAAGAATTGAACAAGAGTAGAGTTAGAGGCTTAGGGAGAAGTGTGGCAGTTTTCAATATCGAAACTGAACAATAGATTATTCATAGAATAAAATGCAACTCTCTAGATTCCGTAGTATATATGATAACATTTTTAGTTGGCATGCTATTGGTGACGATTTCATGGAATATTTTATGAGCTTTTAGAATGTCAGGAGAGTGAAGTATATTCTTTTATTGATTAAATGAAAAGATAGTAGTGCAAGTAAAAGTGCGATAAAGTAAAACCGACAAATTCATTGATATTCGAGGAAATGTATACACAACTTCAATGACAGTGTTGAACGTCCGATACCAATCTCTCAAGATGTTAAATAACTTGAAACTCAACCTCTCACGAGCATATTCTTTATGAGCCAACCTTTCTTCGGCAATAACGTCTCAAAAACTCAAGCAACAATATGAAGAATGAAAGGAATGTCAAAACAAAATAAAGAATAGATATGAGGTTTGATGGATACTTCGTTGCTTGAGTTGTAGGACAATGCCGCCAAAAACCTCTATTTATAGTGTTAGGCCAAGGAGAGGCACTCCAATCATTCAATCTATCGTCCCATGATCGAATGCCCGGTTTTCTTGGAGACCGGGAATCTGATAATTGGAAATGTCGTCTGTTTTTTGTGTCCGTACCATAAATAGCTTCACCTGATTATAAAAATTAAAACAGCGAACCAGATGTGCTTATGCATGAACATATGTCTGGTAAGCGAACAGGTGTCCGATATTTTTCCTGGACATTCGCCTGGTTGCTTGATGCACAAACAGATGTTTCATTCAGGAAAAAACATAGTTCAGTGTGCACGAATTATCTCTAGGAACAAGATGTTTTGTGTGAACCTTGGAGTACACACGTGGCATAAACTTGAAAAGGTGATTCAAGTATGAGAACTTATATTTGATCCCAAGAACTGAGGCCTGGTTTCAGATAACAGTTTAGCAGAATGCTGAAGGAACTTGGAAAGTATGTTGTCTGGATTCCTGAATTCCTCGAACGTATATCTGGTACAATGAATGGATGTATGTTCCTAAGGAAAAGATTACTGTTCTTGCGCTCTTCTGAAAACTTTCTGGCAATCTTTACCATGTAACTGAACTACGTGCAGCTTTGACTGAACACGAAGCCAGATGACTGTTCTTGCTAAATTCTGACAGAACTGGCTCTCTTTTTGCTGCTGCTGGTTGTTTTGCTTCATGCATTTGATTGCACAATTGGGGCAGATATAAGTAATAAATGTGCAAGTTTTGAGATTATTCTAAAGATTAAGTGTGTTATCGATTGGGATGATGGAATTGCATTTGCTGCTTGAACATTAGGCTGTCTTCTGTTTGCATTTTTCAAAGCTTTGTAATAATTTTATTTTGGTGAAGTTTCAAAATAATGAAACAAGAATGCATTTGAATTTGATGTTGAGTTATGCATGTGGGAGCCTAGGGAAATGCAAAATATGCGGTCAGAGTGAAACAAAAAACGATGATAATTTTCTATGTGTTTATTCTTTTGTACATCTGCCGTTAAATATCTAATTATGGAATTAAAGCATACACCTTTTAGGATTAGGTGGATGTTAGCATCACTCAAGCACACATCTTTTGATTTTTAATGAATATACAGTGCTACGAAAACTTGGGCTTAAATGCGAGAAATGCTGTAGTGAATCGTAAATACTCTTAAATGCTTCTGTGTGCTCAATATCTGTTGTATATTTGCAGTGCTGAGACTTGATGTTTTGGGCAGCCTAGGTGAAACACAGAGATTCATGGAGTCTTATCCGAAAGAACATTTAGTTGAGAAGGCAAGTCTTGATTTTTTTGTTTTAATCTTGTTATTTTCTTTTTTAGGCCATTTTTCTGAGTAACATGTCTAGTCTACTTCCTTTACCTTCTGTGGCGACATTCTATATGTGATTAATGGTAATATAAAGCTGCATTTTGTAGGAATAATTTGATAAAGTGATAAAAAGTGTGATGCAATTAGTTAAGAGAGAACAAAGATGATTACTAAATTGTTTGGTATGTAATTTTTCAAATTTCTGGCTTGCCTGTCGGAATAAATTGATTTTCTAATCTTCATTTATGTAAGCTTTGCACTGCACTGAATTTCCCTCCAATTTTCTTGCACTTTCTTTATTGCATTAGAAACTTTTGAGGAAAGGCTTATGGATTTGTGTACCTGCTCTGTTCATCATCGATACAATCTTTTTGCTTCCCTTCATGTACTAAATTTTGTAATTTCGGATGCCTTTATGGATTACTTTTTGGTAGTTCGTAAAATGGTCACATTTATTGGCTTAAAAATCTGTTCCCCTTTTTCCGTGACATTCTTTATTAGTATTATACCAAGTGTTGGATCATGAATGCATAATTAACATCAATACAAAAAATTGGTTCTCTTCAAAATAAATGCATGCACTATGATTGTGGATTATTTTCAACATTACTTTTTATTTGTTCTCTGTCTTATTTACAGGTGCAAATGTATCGAGTGGAACCAAATTCCTTGCCTTTCTTTCATATTCCAAGCTCAATTTTTTTAGCTGACTCAAGACTCGAAATACTCTGTTTGAGTTTGGCTCAACTCAAAGTTCAAATCATTTGCTTCGAACTTAGTTTTTTAGCTCTATCAGGCAAATGCTTGAACTTTGGCTTGGGCATGTTTACTTGTGCTTGTAAAAATTAATAAATATATTGAAGTCATGAGTGGTTTGGGAGCTATAGACAAAATAATAATTGGGACTCGAAAACATATTCTAGCTCCGTTCGAGTTCGTTTATTTGGAACACAAAATCGAATAATATTCGAGCCAACTCGAAAAAGCTTGCAGGCCGGTCAATTTATTTGCACCTCTAATCATAATTGATGATTCTTTGTCATACATTTATTACCTTCTAAAATCTGTTCCCCCTTTTCGTAACATTGTTTGTTAGTGTTCTACCAAGTTGTGATGCCGTATCTCTTACTTCTTATGCTTAATATTCTTCATGTGTTGTGCAGTATTTTCATCCTGACCATATGTCGGCTGCTGAGAAACTAAGATTGGAGCTCGAAAAAGTTAGAGCTGAATTTAAAACATCAGAATCAGATTGTGGTTCTGCTCGTGTTCAAGGTAAATCACTGTAGATTTAATTATTAAGGCCGTCAATCTTTTGAGAGAGTATCTCGGTAATACCAAATCACACAGAAATTTTTGTTTAACGAAAGTTCTCTTTATCCAACAAACTATGTAGCATACGCAATGCGATTATGGTATTCTGAACTGTTGTTGTTGACTATATTAATCCAATAAAATATAACAGATTTGGGAAAAATATAAATTAATATCACTTTCTATGTTCGAATTATTATAAAAAGTCTAGATCCTAAATTTATCTAGATAATTAAAGAAGATATAAATTTTGAATAAATTTAGTTAGTACACCAGAGAGACCAAATAAAACCTCTAAAATTGTCCTAGAAAGATATATAGATTTTTATATAATGGAATTTTTGTTAATGAGAAGACTGGAGTATAATATATTGGTGAATTTGTACTTGACATACCAAAAGAGACCAAAACTCCTCCCTAAGGTGCTCTTGTAGTGTAAGTAGAGATAGCTCTGTTACATGCGTGCTGTGTGTATCTCTGTTAATTATGCATCTAACATGTTATTCTCAAATATCAAAATTAATTTTTTCTATTATTTTTGAGTAAAGGATGTATATTGTTCTTTAATGCTAATTCACAATATCATTAGAGAGATGTATTTTAGGAAACAGGACAGCCATACTAAAGAGACTAAGAATGGTTAGTTTAGGTGGTCTTTAATTTATAGTATGGATAGATACTGCAGCTTAGATCGATGAAATTTCACCAAAGTTTCTGTTACCTAAACAAATCATTAAAGACGCACTTGAGTGATAAGGCTGAAGCATAGCTGATCTTGCAACGGTGGCCGTCCTGATTGCAGGACTTGGTTTTGCCAAAATTTCAAATGGTGAGTAATAAATGTTAAAATAAATAATAATAAAAGCAAATGGAGAAGAGCTGCAGGGTGTGATTGAGGTTTTGGACAAAGGTTGTTTGGGACGGATAGAGAATGATTTGTGATCGTATATTCACACATTTTTTGATTTCATTAGCTCTCGTTTAATGCGATATTCCTTTTGTTGCAGTTGCTCAACTCACCACAAAGATCAAGCATCTGTCAACTGTTTTACATAAAAAGGTTAGAAACTTAGAACGCCAATGTACATGGTCGTCCTCTCTTTTGAACTTAGAATAAAAAAGTTTCAAGTTCTCACCGGTTGGTTTCCTATCTCCTGTTTTGTCGTTATAAAATGCAATATTGTAGGATAAGCATTCTGGGAAGGGTCTCCAAGCAATGGTTCAAAGGAGGAAGAAACTGTTGAAATACCTCCGACGAACTGACTGGGATTCTTACAGCATGGTTCTATCAAAGCTTGGTCTACGGGACAACCCAGGCACAAAAGCCTAGGCTAATATATAGTTTAAGAAGTTTTTGTTTTAGGGTAGATTAAAATTCTTCTTGGAAGTTTGATTCCTCTGATGGGTTTGATATAATCTAGTCCTATTACCCATCTTCTTTAAGCAACATGCGACTTGAGCAGCTTATTAATTTTAAAATAACTTTGTAAATCAAAATGTCGATTGTAATTAATATTTAATTTCAGATCAACAATTATCCTTTCAAGCCATAAGTTTATAATGAGTTCTAAGTTGGCATTATATGGAAGAATGCGTCTGTTGGCGTCGTTAAAATATTTGAATTATATTGTATTATGTATTTATTCAGTTCATATTTGAGACCACTCAACTCAAGGGTTATTTAATTAAATAACCCAATTTTTAAAACTATTTAACAAAATAACCTAAAATACAAAACCTTAATTTTCTAACCCATAGGGATCACGCCAACCCAGTTGGCGGGACCAAAACGTGGTTTTCGGGACCAAAGACACGCCAACCAAGTTGGCGTGGCTAGCTTTGGAGCCAACTTTGGTGTTTATTTTTTTTTTAATTTTTTTTTAATTTCAAACATTGTTTTTTTTTAATTTAAAAAATTAAAATTAAAATTAAAATTAAAATACAATACACAAAATATAGAAAGTAACTATCACTTCTACACCGTAATTAAATATTCAACTACTGTAAAAAGTAAGAAACTCCTTACCAATGTAGAAGCACTAACATCTGCAAAAGTTCATCTCAAGTTTTCTTAACATATTGAATTGTGCATTAGTGTACTCTATGAGCTGTCATTTTCTAAATCAACACTAGTAAATATCAAACAACACATGTGATATATATTATACCTTCAAGAAAATGACACATTTTTTTCATGAATTATTGGGGGCTTAGTTATTTAATCATTATTAATTTTTTTAAAAATCACAACAATACAAAAGTTATAAATTTTTTAAAATTATATTTAAGTAGCTCAAAATCAAATTGCGTTTCTTGGTGAATTTAGAAAAAATATATTGAAGAAACGCATGTTAGTCGTGCATTTGTTGGATTTCATTTCTTTTCCGTCAAATTCTGTTTTTAAATTTGGTTCAGGGTTTAGTAATGTTTGGGTTTTCTTGGATACGTGTGAATATTGAAAATAAAATTTATAGACATATACAACTGAAAGAAAAATAAAGGCTTGAAACAGTTGAAATAATATTTAAAGCAAATTTTTATTTTGATATAAATAGTACAAACTGAATTTATATTTATATTAACCTTTAAATATGTCTTTCAGTTCCACAATCACGTCTATGACTCTATTATCTTCTAGATTGCTCTACTAATCATATTGAGTTGATTTATAAGTTGTGCGCAAACCAAGTCCATACAAGTATTCCCCCGCACTAGGCCAGCTGGGCGACTCTTGAAAGATTTATACTCATGTATGGACTTGATAGTTGTTTTTGAAGTAAATGTACATTTAATCACTATGCAGAAGTGATAGTTGATTTCTATATTTTTTGCATTGTATTTTAATTTTAATTTTTTTTATTAAAAAAAACAACAAATGTGAAAAAAAAAAATACAATATCAAAGTTGGCGTGGCCAACTTTGGACACGCCAGCCAAGTTGGCGTGACCAACTTTTAAAAGTTAGTCCCGCCAACTAGGTTGGCGTGATCCTTGAACACGCCAACTCAGTTGGCGTTTTGGGTCAGAAAATTAAGGTTTTATATTTTAGGTTATTTTGTTAAATAGTTTTAAAATTTGGGTTATTTTATTAAATAACCCCTCAACTCAATATATATATATATATATATATATATATATATGCTTAATGCTAAAAATGTCAGTTTACTTTAGTCGCATGGATCATCAAGTTGAAGAAATCACAACCCTTAAATTATCGATTACAAAATATACGCAATGAAATTAAAGCATATGAAATTTATAGAGTTCATTAGTTAATTAAAAAGGTTGTGAATCAGGATCTGGCGATGAAAACTGAACTGGAGGAAACAAAGGAAGTTGCGGTGGCAGCGGCTGCTCCTCCTGCACTGGCGGCGCGCTTATGGTTACACAGGGTTACCTATCAGTGGAGGCGGATAAACAATGGCTGGTACCTGTGGGATCGGAAGTGCTGGAGTCTGGACTAACGGAGGATTTGATATGGGTGGGGGTAAAAATGTGAACGGTATTTCTGGCGGACTAAACGATGGGAAAAGTGGTGGTGCTGGTGTTGACTGATCATCTGTTGGCGGTCCGAGAAGGAGAGACGGTGGCGGAGGAAATACGAGTTGTGGTTCCGGTGGTGGGAAAAAGAACTCCGGTAATGATGGCGGGGGAGAAAATACTAGAGGTGGATTCTCTGGGGTGGTCCCGGCGGGAGGTGATAGCCATGGAATGAGTGGTTCTTGAACTGCAGGAGGTGGTGAGGGAACCAATGGCGGAGGGTATATTATTGGAAGTACTTCAGGTGGTGGAGGGGACGTTGGCTCAGGTGGTGGAGGGGACGAAATTAAAGGAGGTGGCGGCGATGGGGGTGGAGATGGTGGCGGCGATGAAGGTGGAGATGGTGGAGGTGATGGAGGTGGAGATGGTGGCGGCGATAGAGGCACCGGTGGTGGTGATTCAGGAGGAGGCGCCGGCGGTGGTGAAGTGACTACTGGAGGCGGAGATGACGGGATTACTGGTGGCGGGAGAGCAACTATTGGCGGGGGAGAAGGTATCAAAGGAGGCGGTAGGGGAATCAGAGGAGCAGAAGGGGTAACTGGAGATATGGGAATCAGCGGCGGAGATGGCACCAGTGGTGGCAATGGGGGAGTGCGACTAGGTGTCGGCGAGGGTCTTGGTCGAAAGGGGTTGGTGGGTGAATCACGGGGGAACGGCCATTGACCACAACTTCCAAATAAATATAAATACAAAGGGTCGCAATTCGATGATCCCCCGGACCCTCTGCCACCGCCGCCACGTATTCTTCCACCACCACCACCGCCTCCGCCTCTTCTATTTCTTCCACCCCTACTTCTACTTACTCTCGAGCTTCGTCTTTTCTCGTCATTTTCTTTAATTCTTGCTTCTGCCAATGTTGAAGTAATAAAAAGAAACGTAATAAAGAGAAGGACGAAAACTATTTTAAATTTCATTTCCGCTTCACTGATGGATTGCTCTAGCTTGCTTTCTTTTATTTACGCCTTCTTCTTCGTATGAAAAAACCTCAACATTTAATGCAAGAAGATTCTTGATAAGCTGCTGCATGTTGAATTGAGGACAGCTAAATGGTCCGAATTTCCATACAGAGTGAGTAGGTTTTCGATGAAGTTTTTAAGTTGATGTTGGTTTATCATTTATTAGTGTACAGCAGGAGCAGTTGGCAATGGTGGTGTGGCGGCGGAGAATGGGTGGAGATTGAATCGGACGCCTTGTACTGTGTGCCATGGAAGGGGCCTCAAATGAACCAGGTGTCGCTTTAGATTTCCATTTTCTGTAAATTTATAGAGTTCATTTTATCATATCGTCTACTAATTTATAAATAGTTAAGCTTATTAAAGTAATTATCTAAAACAAATTCCACTTTTTGCACCAATTTTAATTTTCGATCCTTTCAATGTTGTTTTGTTTCTTTCCCCAACGAAAGCTAAACCATATATCAAATAAACATTGATATATTCACCATTGACGTGAAATATTACTCCATATCAACCGTGATGATGACTTAAAAGACAGTCCCTACGGCATAGCTAATACATCTAACATACAACGAAAATAAAGCAGTGTTAAATATATCCAAGAAATTCGTTCAAAAAAAAGTTATATATCCAAGAAATCCGTTCAAAAAAAAGTTTTATATCCAAGAAATATATCAACTTCATGTACATACGTACACACACGTATATATGCTTGGTTATGGTCAATTTTGTAGAGAGGAAAAAACCCATAGATCTGTGCAAAAAGAAAGACACTTTCTAACTCAATTCCTCACATAGAATGATGTCAAGTACTCAAACTTTCCGAAGTTTCTACATGTCCAAGGTGCTGCTGCTTGACATTAGGCTCTCAAATCTATTCCGGCCCTTTACTTCCCATGGAATTTTGACCAGATGCAGTATCCACAAGCTTCGTATACCTTCTCTGACGCCTTTCTCTCGCGTATAACACCCAAAGAATCAGTGACAGCATCACTGCTACCGACACCATTACTAATCCGATATAAACGAACCGACTATAACGTTCTAAATCAGGACAATGAGCATCATGTATCGTACTGAACGTGTCTCGAACGAACGTGCAGTCGACTAAGTTGGTGAGAAACGGGCCGTAGTGGTGCAAACCATAGCTCACATTGACAGCGCTGCTCATTTGATCATACATGGTAGGAGTTAAACGGCCCACGGTGGTGCAAATGTTGTTATTGGAAACTTGGCACACATAATTCCTCCAAATCTGCAATCATAGATCAGACATTTTGATAAAACAAGATGGAGAAGGTTTTAATGTATAGCACCAGCGGAGAACACGTGAAAATACTTGCCAAAACAGAGATCAAACTCAATGAGAAACGATTTCAGAAATGGATTTCAAACGACGAATCGCTAGTGGATTTAGAATACATCATAACAATGAGATATAAGAGTTTAAATTGAGAAGAGATTACCTTGAAATTCACATAAATCAAATTCCTTCAAGCAAGTAAGTTGGATTTAAAACCAATTTTTTCAATTCAAACACAGCTAAAGAATAGTTTAGATATAGATATATACCTGAGTTGCGTTACTCAAATCAGCTTCACCTGCTGCACATTTTCTATTTGTTCTGTCGATATTATATGGATTGCAAAGAAGAGGCACAAAAGGGCCAGATTGATTGTAAGATATTAAGGGTGCAACACTAGGAGGAGGTAGAGTTTGAGCATTGGTGATGTTAGCGATTATCCCATTTACAAGCACAACGACTTGGAAGGTCACATCTTTGCTCTGAGACAAAGTTTCTTGAGCCGTGTGGACATCCACACATGGGATAACTTTGTCTAATGCTGTATGAGCAGTTGGGTTCGTAACCCAATCATTCATCGCTACGCACGTATCACCCATCATACTTGGGGACAAAGAAAAATACAAATTAATATTTCAAAGAGAGTATATGAAGAAACAAGTCCAAATAGTCAATGTATTGAATCTTATCTAGACTGCAGAAATGTAACATATTTGTAGCCATACTTGTGGAGAACAAGGAAGACTCCACATAAGATGAATGTGACAGCCACGAGAATCCAACCAACAAAAACCAATCTGCAAAAAGAATCATGTAAACGAAACAGTAGATTCTTGCATAAACATATGACCAAAAGATACACTCACATGTACACAAGAAACTGCAAGCCCAAGATAGATAACACTGCATCCAAACGAATCAAATTTAATCAATTTGGTACTCTATATATTTGAAAAACAGGCGTGGAAGGACTAGTAGGCTTACAGAAACCAAGTAAAGTCAGGGCAAGCATCACAGCCGCTACGACAATGAGAATTAGACCTCTGCATGGTAGAACAATATCCAACAAGTAAAACTACCGCGTAAAATAAGGAGAATACCAATACCGGGATTGAAATACTTACACGGCATCCAAGTAGTGGTATATATCATCTTTATTATTGTTCGTTGCCTCTTCGAGTTGGGTGGCAGCGGAGGTGATCAAGTTGTTGACTTTGTCAATGTTGTTTTGCACGTTCTGCGGAAGGAAAACTTGATCCACTCCAATTTTCTTAGCGGAAGTAAGATAATCGGACACATCATTAAGATTGTTAACCGTGTTATCAGCTTGTCCGATAACGTAGTTTAGCGTACTTCTTGTGCTATCATGAAATTTCCCTTGCCCAGTATATAGAACAACGGCACCAATGCTGACGTACAAGAAGTATTAGACATGAGAATCCAATCTCGAATAGATATAGAATAGTGCAAACGTACCAAATATTGAGGAGAGGCTTACATTCCGGAGATTGTGAATAATGAGAGAAGAATAAGAGATAGAGAATAGGCAAATCGAGAATAGCCATAGTGCCGCCGCCTGCAGCAGCAGATATACATAGAAACCAACAACAAGAAAAGTCCGAATCCAACAAACCAGATTGCAGCAACAAGGAAAAGAGGAGAACCCGTATAAAGTACAGACTGCATCAAGAAATAGAAACTTCAGAAAGAAAACAAAGGAATAGATAAATAATTCCAGTAACAACATCAGAAACTCGGGTTGTATTCACTACGCAGACTCCTAGAAACAGATAGGAAATAATGATTGACAAAAAAACAAGAAAAAAAAAACATATGTTCTCCAAGTTCAGCCATTAAATCATGCCAAAATCAAGAATAACAAATCCTCCAATTTCCAATGAATACATCTTCTTAATATAGACTTCAAGAATTACAAATTCAGAGCAAATTAACGGAAAAAGAAACCCATATTACAAATAAGAAGCCCAAATCATGAAACTACACGTGACAACAGCAAAAACAAAGAATATAACACATCAATCACATAAAAATTCAGAGATTACAGCCAAAGATGCCAAAATCTTTAGAAAGGTGAAAAGATCCCAAAAAATCAGACGCAAGGCTACGTTACACCGGATAAACATACATAATTGATAATACATAATATGGCATCACTCTTCATAATCCAATAATTACACAAGACTGGCATAAAACTTCTCTGGTTTTATAATTAGCACCCCTGAACCAGACAGATTACCCACTTAGTATATTGATCAAATGCTTAAAAATAACAACTTTCTTTAATATCATACAAGGGACTGTAAATAAACTGGTCACAAAAGCAAAACAAACTTAAAACATTCATGTAAAAGTACTAAAACAAAAGGACCAATTAACTCCAAAATTCGAATTCAATAATTAAATCCCATTAACTTAAAAATTTGCAACCCACAAGATAAAAATAAGAAACGAAGAAAAAAGATCCTGGAAACTCTTACAGCTACGTAATGTTCATCGCTTATATTCCATCCGCCAGTATAATACTTGAGATCATTTAGTGGATCCTTTCTCAGCGTTCTCGCTTTAGCCAACACTAAAGTGGTAGAATTTGAATTTACTTCAAGAATAGACCTCCCAAAACCCCACGATAAGGCACCGTTTCCTTCCGCATCTGCCGCTGGGAACACCAAATATCCATTAAAAAAAAGAATGTAGAAAGAATATAACACCCACTTCAGAATTAACAACGAAACATACCAGATGACGATATGAACAACAAAAGAACGGAGATTAAGATTATCAGCATCAGATCAGAAGATGGCTTATTCTTGGAAAAAAACATTTTCACTCTCATATCTCCACCAAAAACGCGAATAAAAATCGTTGGCTTTACAAGATTACTATATGTGTATATATAAAAATATTCTCTCACCGGTTGGTGAGAATGTGGCAGGTTAAGAGACGAACAGCTACAGATGGAAACAAAAATATGTATTTAAATGTTTGGATAGTAGCTTACGATAAAAGCATAAGTGATGCTTCGGCTATACCGTGTTTTGGATTTGTTATCGGAATATTTTTTCCCCTTGAACACTATTTTATTCAGCTCGTGGGACGTGGGATATAGTGGGTATGGGTTTCTTGTCGAAGTGATATATATATATATATATATATATATATATATATATTAGACCATATATATAAGCCACTTAAAATTACTGTTCCAATGAACAGTAACTTTCGTCCTTTTTCTTTTTTTTTTTAAAATTTTTTTATTTTTTATTTCTTTTGTTTTTCTTTTATTTTTGATCATATATATATTAGACGTGTTCTTTTTTTAAAATTTTCTTTATTTCTTATTTCTTTTGTTTTTGTTATTTAGTATTTATTATTTTTTATATATCGGATATTGTTCCCATGAACAATAAATGTCAATCTTATTTTCTTTTATTTTGTTATTTATTATTTTTTTGTATGAGTATTGATTTGTTTGGAAAGATTTGACCCTTGACCCAACTGTGCATCCTCGTCTCAATTTTTAAAATTCAAAACTTGTTGATTTTTGTCAAATATGAATTGATTTTAGAGAAAACAGTGAGTTCAAAATAGGATATCGTTGTGGCAAATTTTAATAATAAGTATATATAATATATAAAATATTTGGCATGATGGATTTGATTTGACACTTGACCCAACTGTGCATCGTTATTTCAATTTTTAAAATTCAAAATGTTTTCTTTTTTTTTTTTAGAAAAAAACTTGTTGATTTTTTCAAGTATGAATTGATTTTAAAAAAACAGGGAGTTCAAAATAGGATATCGTTGTGGCAAATTTTAATAATAATTATTTATAAAATATTTGGCATGATGGATTTTTGGTAGATTACAGGTCGTCAGTTTTGCTTGTTTGTATTTCATTTTTGGTTTACCTACGACCATTGCTAATATGTGCTTGTTCTCGATTACATTAGTTCTGATGTTTGGCATCAAATTTTCCCTTCATGTATAAGAAGATTATCAAATAATTTAGAAAATATTAAATGTTGATTATTATATATTACTTAATTGATAATATTTTGGGTTGTCACATTTACATTCATTATTTGTGAGAAAGTATATAAATAATTATAAAAGTATGATGATTCAATAATAATGAGGCCATAGCAAGTAATATAATAGCAATATCCTAAAATAACAATGCAACTACAATAATAAACATAAACTATAATTTCTCTTATTCGATGCTCGCTCCTGCTATGAGATACCGAACACATATATGCATTATGATATCCGATGTCATCTACTACTATAATGCACTTTTGTAGATGACTTTTATTTAAGGGTCTATTGGGACATACTAGGATATACTATGTTGACTTTTGCTATGGTGCACTGTTGGGAATGACTTTTGTTTAGTACAACGTATTTATTGTTATATATGTATGATTATGTATATTCAATGCGTATGAACCATCCTTTTATTCTCTTGAAATGTCTATTGAACTTGTGTCTACCCTTTGTTGGACATATATACCAGATTATAAGCTAATTGGCACCGCGCCTTGCGTGGTGCCAAATTAACTAGTATATATATATATATATACAAGTCCGTGCATGACTTGACGCTTGGAATTACATTTAACGGCTAGGCATGGAGAATTTGAAGAATCCTGTACGGTTACTACTATGAGAACCCGGTTTTTTTAAACCAAGTCAAATAACTATAGTTTTGTCAACTCAACTACACGGTGATTACTACGAATTTAGTCAAACACAACTACTTGATATCAAGATAATATTATAAATTAAAGGATAATATTGAATTGTATTAAGATAATATTGAATTGTACAAAAGATAATATTTAGTTTATATGATTTAATCTTGTAGAGTTTTAAAACAATAAAAAGTTGATAGATAATATTGAAGAATAATAGATAATAGTAAATTATATATATATATATATATATATATATATCTTGACAAGATATAATATTGAATTATATTATGATAATCTTTTAGATATATAAATATAACCAAATCCGAAGATAAAACACAATCTAAAGATAAGTTGGAAGATACGATTGAATTTCAGAAGTCGTAGGAACCGAGATTCTCTAATTTCAAGCTCTATAAATATAAGACTCTTCTACATAGTATGCAACTCAAAAATCTCTCACAATTCACACAAGTTTCGAAACACACACTATCACACACTAAAAGGTGTGAAATTTTCAGCAAGGAAAGGAGAGGAAATTCATCACGTTTTTACCACCCAAATTCATTGAAACACGCAAGAATCGTTTCCGATATCGGTAAGTGGGTTTTTGTTATTATTCGTTTCGTTTTTGAGAAAATCATATCTATGTTTTAAATTCTCAATCGATATGAATAATGTTGAAATTATGAAAGTATTAATTTGTAAGCACTTTAAGTTTTCGAAATCTAATTGGAAAAGGATTTCCTTCATGGCCCTGATGCGGTGGGATTATAACCGTTTACACGACCTTATACGGTGGTTAACCGTTGTTTCTGGAGTTTCCAGACCCTTTATTCGTGGGTAAGCCGATGTCATGACCTCATCTCTAGGAGGGATAAGTCTAGAGACTGATATCAGTACCAAGAGGAAACTAGATTATTTATTGTGCTTAACGTATAAGAAAATTATGAATGATATGATATGTTATGTTATGGCTCGATGGAACAATTATGTTAAGGTGCATTCATATCAAATTTACGTTTGAATACGGAATATGTTTTGGAAAATTATGAAAAAGTATTATTATCATATCGATTGGCCCCCGCTTGCTGAGTGTTTTCCAAAACGCTCATCCACTCCCCAGATATAAGTGAATCAAAATCGAGAGGAAGATCAAAACAAATTTTGGAGATGGTGAATTAGATGCTATTGTTCAAGATGCCGTTGCCAGTAATTTATGAAGCTTCCGCTGATATTGGTAAGAATTATTTATTTATTTTTGGAATAATAGACTGGTTTTCGTCGAATTCTGTATTACGAGGCTTGTTGATTTTGAATTGTATTTAGAATCAACGCCGGTGTTATCGACCCAGATTTCGGGGCGTGACATTTAAGTGGTATCAGAGCGAACCAGGTTCCATAATCCCGCTGGGAAAAGACTTCTAATTAAGATATAACACTAGATTATAAAACCCAGTACAATAGACCAACTGAGTAAAACGAAATTCAGTTGGGTACGTACGATTTGTTCACAAATAAAAGAATCTTGATATCAATTACTAGTATTTTAATTTTTTTAAATAATAATAATGAAAATAAAAAAAATATAAAATAAAAAAAACATTAAGAAAGATAAGGCAAAAATCGTACCCAATAATCTTTCTTCTAGCCTTGCCGCCGCCGGAACGCCGCCTCCGACCCGACAACATGAACCACCTCCCCTTCTCCTGTCCATATCCCCTACTGTTCGGATCTTGTTTGGGCGAAGCAATTTCTCTAGCAAACTTCCAAATCCATGCCGTCGACCTCTCCTCCCGATCGCACCACCACAGAACACCGATCGACAAATCTGGCATACTATAGTGACGAACAGACATAGACGAGGAAAGGCCATCTTTCAATTTTATTTTCCAAACATCGACCAATGGCCAATTTCGAATCAAAGCTGCGCTTGTTTAAGAACCCTAAGCCAAAAATCTACTCCCTGATTTCTAACTCATCTGAACTCGCTATTCCAATCCGACTTGAGAATTTGATCTTCATAGCATACTCACAGAAACCCCTCAACCAAGTATAAGTTCCAGTCAACGGGAGATGGTCAATTTTTGATCGAATCATGCGCTCTAAAGAGCCCTAAACTTCCGAAAAATCCACCTTCGATTTCTCAGCCACAAGAACAAATATTTTGAATTCCAAGTTGGTTTCGTAATCCTCATGGCACGCATGTACGAAGCCCTTTATCAATTTCGAATCACACTCATCATAAGACAACAAAATTACCGATTTATTTCTCGCCTCAAGAACCCTAGAAATGTCGAAAATTCAACATTCTATTTCTGAATAATCGTAACATTTTTTTTGAATTAAACTTGGGTTTCTGATCATGATTTTACGCCCAAGAAAAGCCCTCTATCAATTTTGAATTAAGTCATGTACGATGTCCAATTGCCGAATTAATTTTTCACCAAATGAACCCTAGAATTCGAAACTTCAATTCCCCGGTTCCTTTACCATTAGTGCAATAAAATCCAAGTCCTTATAACTTCATGTAATACGTCTCATGGACAACTCAATTTCACCATCGACTTTGGAAAAAAATAAAAAAATTTCCCTGCCATACAGTCCAACCAGACCAAATTCCAGACAATATCATTTCTATCATTTTGCGTACTATTGTTAGGGTATTACAACGTAAATACTTGAATTTTTTTTTATATTTTGGGAACACATAAATTAAGCTAAAATCTCTTTTATTCTGGGCATTGGTTATTACGAACTCAAAATTCCTTGTTTTTCGATAATATACCCAAATTTTGATTTTTCTATTTGGGCTGAGTTTGAGGAATTTTAAATTTCCAAAACACTCGATATTTTATTGGATTCATGTTCTTGATTGAGAGAATTTGTTTTTAAAATTTTTCGCTCAATTCCAAGAAACTTCATTTCGAGTGAATCTCGGGCTAATTCGAACAGTCGAGGACACGCCTTCCTTATTATGTTTTTCCTTCTCTTGAGATCCTTAGAACTTAAATAAATGTCATGTTGTACATTTTTTATTGGGACACATAAGATAAGATGCATATATCCTTAACTGGGTGTAGAGTATGACAGTTATTACCTAGGCTAATCTGATCTTTTGGTTGAAACGATAAATGATAGATTAGTCTCTTAAAAATTAATAATGATATCAGGAATCTTTTTCCTTAATTTGGGTGTAACATATGGCAACTCGTGCACATGATTATAATATTTTTGGTACGTACGAGAATAAAGTAGTCGCTTAGAATTTATTAAGGATATTAGAAATTAGCGTTTAAATAATTCTTTGAAATTTGATAAAATTCATTTCGATCAATGAAATCATTTGTCTTTCTTCAAATTCCTTTCGAATATTCTTTTGATCTCGTTTTTTTCACAACCTTGGAACTTTGTGAATTAATAGTGACCTCAGTTCTTTGCGAAAATGTATCCAATATTCTTAAAACATTTATGTTTAGTGAGCCATATAGATTGACAACAACTGACAATAACTTTAGAGATGCGTAACTTACATCAAGACTGCAGTATTGATTTAAACGATGGAGTTTGCATCGGTGAGTTAATTCAGCTGAACATATTAGAGTTCGATGCTATTTTAGGAATGAACGAGTTAGCAAGACATCACGCCTTAATTGACATTGTCAGCTTATTTTATTTCATCCCTAGACATTCCATTATGATTCTGCACTCTATTTTGTTCCTTTTTATATAATCTCGTATTCAAAGTGAAAACACACTTTTACTTCCAGCGTGTTTGAATCACACTCTTTTACCGAAAGAATTGTGACAATCTATTATTTGTATTATGGAGTTTCTTCGTCAATTTTGGAATAGTCTCATTTGTTCGAATAGTTACTCAACTATTGATTCACTTTGAAAGTATTATCATATCCTTATCTATTAAATTGTTTGGATTTTTGAAACCTATCTTATGCACTCCTTCAATCATCCCCCCTGATCTTCACAACAATTTTTTTATCTTCATAATAACCCATTATATTATTTGGTTAATGTGGTTATCATTTTTCATCAAAGCATGATACTTGATCGTTTTTTTGAGACTTCATGTTTGTTTGAGTTTTATATAACCTTGATTTCTTCATATCAAGAATTATTTTCGTCTACCATCTTTGCAAAACTTGTTCTTAGTTGGTCAACAAAACCACATATTTTTTCTTCCTTTTCTATTTCTTGGAATTAGTATTTTTTTCTTCACATATGATTTACTCATAGATTGATGTATGTCATCCTTGCAATTTCTTTTAGCATATGATCAATTTTTTTTTTATTGATCGTCTAACTCACCAAAAGTTTTAGCATTTTTTTTTTTCAGTTCACGTTCTTTTGTGAAATTCTTGAATTGTGTTGAAACAATCTTTCACATATCCTTGATTTGTTTGACAAAGCAAATCCATTCAAATGCCAAACCCTATTCACTCGTTTTCTTAAAGTTAAGGCACTTTCATTAGAGTATGTGGCAAAAGCACGATAGAACTAATATCTGTAAATATAGATTTTGGTTCAATTAGGTTAGAGCTCGGTCGAGACTATAAACCAATAGATGTAGAAAGTTGGTCTCCACAACTTATATCAGCACAACCCAAGATTGGACGACGACTTTGGAAGAGCTTTTGATAAGAGATGGTTGCTCAAGTGACACTTAGTGCCATATATGAACTACAAACTGATGATTAGATTGAGAAGACAATTCAGACACTCGAAGATATATTACAAGCTCGTGCTTTAGACTACAGTGCAAATTGGAGCAAACTTTTACCCGTAAACAAGCTGATGTCAACCTCAACTAACATGATAGAATCGGAAGGCGATGAACGAAGATATTTACTAACGAAAATACCGATCACCTAATGTTGAGACAAAGTAAGGAAGAATACCATCAACAGACTTGGACCCATCCAAGCATTCGTGAGCAAAGTTATAATCGTCAAAGCGACTCAAGGTAGCACAAGATCGTCAAAAGAGCTGAAGTCACTGACAAAGTTTATGAAGGATGTTATTCGGCATGACAAGATAGGAAAAATTGAGTCCAAGATACAAAGGTCACTCAAGATTTTAGAAAATGTAATAACGTTAACGCTACCACCCAGACTATCGAAGAAAATGATGTCTTCCACATATCATAATTTATAAGTACATTACCGACCTGAATCACGTGCTTGAAGCTGGATCTTCACTAGCCCAAGGGAACCTGACGAAAATCTAAAGTACGAAGAAATCTCGACTCGTATCATAGGTTCAAAGGACCAAGTGTTAAGACGAAATATTATTCTCTAAATCAAAGTTCAGCGTTCAACCATACAGAAAGAGAAGCTGCTTGGGAACTAGAAGAATGGAAGCATGACAAACACCCTTATCTTTTCAATATCCAACTAGCTCTCAAGTCATAAATACCCTTATCCTTTATAAGGTTAAACTCGCTCAAGTTTCGAGGACGAAACTTCTAATAAGGAGGGAGGAATGTGAGAACCCGGTTTTTTCCAACCAAGTCAAATAACTAGAGTTTTGGTCAACTCAACTACACGGTGTTTTGGTCTGCTCAATTACTACGAATTTAGTCAAACACAACTACTTGATATCAAGATAATATTATTAAGAGATAATATTGAATTGTACAAAAGATAATATTTAGTTTATATGATTTAATCTTGTAGAGTTTTAAAACAATAAAAAGTTGATAGATAATATTGAAAAATAATAGATAATATTAAATTATATATATATATATATCTTGACAAGATATAATATTGAATTATATTATGATAATCTTTTAGATATATAAATATAACCAAATCCGAAGATAAAACACAATCTAAAGATAAGTTGGAAGATACGATTGAATTTCAGAAGTCGTAGGAACCGAGATTCTCGAATTTCAAGCTCTATAAATATAAGACTCTTCTACATAGTATGCAACTCAAAAATCTCTCACAATTCACACAAGTTTCGAAACACACACTATCACACACTAAAAGGTGTGAAATTTTCAGCAAGGAAAGGAGAGGAAATTCATCATGTTTTTACCACCCAAATTCATTGAAACACCCAAGAATCGTTTCCGATATCGGTAAGTGGGTTTTTGTTATTATTCGTTTGGTTTTTGAGAAAATCATATGTATGTTTTAAATTCTCAATCGATATGAATTATGTTGAAATTATGAAAGTATTAATTTGTAAACACTTTAAGTTTTCGAAATCTAATTGGAAAAGGATTTCCTTCATGGCCCTGATGCGGTGGGATTATAACCGTTTACACGACCTTATACGGTGGTTAACCGTTGTTTCTGGAGTTTCCAGACCCTTTATTCATGGGTAAGCCGATGTCATGACCTCATCTCTATGAGGGATAAGTCTAGAGACTGATATCAGTACCAAGAGGAAACTAGATTATTTATTGTGCTTAACGTATAAGAAAATTATGAATGATATGATATGTTATGTCATGGCTCGATGGAGCAATTATGTTAAGGTTCATTCATATCAAGTTTACTTTTGAATACGAAATATGTTTTGGAAAATTATGAAAAAGTATTATTATCATATCGATTGGCCCCCGCTTGCTGAGTGTTTTCCAAAACGCTCATCCACTCCCCAGATATAAGTGAATCAAAATCGAGAGGAAGATCAAAACAAATTTTGGAGATGGTGATTTAGATGCTATTGTTCAAGATGCCGTTGCCAGTAATTTATGAAGCTTCTGCTGATATTTGTAAGAATTATTTATTTATTTTTGGAATAATAGACTGGTTTTCGTCGAATTCTGTATTACGAGGCTTGTTGAGTTTGAATTGTATTTAGAATCAACGCCGGTGTTATCGACCCCGGTTTCGGGGCGTGACAACTACTGTTGTATTGGAATGGTGAAATAGATTCAATGCTCGTGGCTTAAGTATTCCTCCGGTCGTTTAGCGTACTTTCTTTTATGTACGAACACCGAACATTTGTGAACTTATATAGGTCAATATATAATTCTATTTATCTCCATCATTCATACCGTTTTATCGGCCTTGACTAATTATTAATAATGATTAGCCCATTAAAAGTTACGATTTTGGGTTGGATATCATGTATGGATGTTTATCTATGAGATATAAGCCAACAAAGTAACAATAGCTCAAAAGTATGAATGTCGGTGTGAGATTTCTGGTCTCCGTCTTTAAAACAATATTGTTCAGCAATGGTGCTTATCGTTTCAATAACAAATTGTTTCCAAAAATACAATTATTATGTGTCGTGATAGAAGCACTTCAAATTACAAGCCATTAAATCTCAAGGGCTTAACTCATAATTTCCGTAGGAAATGAATGCAAATGCATAGAATTCTCTTTGTTCTTGTGTTTAATCTATAGAAAATGTGTTTTAATTCAAAGGGATTTGTTATATTTACAGTTAACTGATAGACATAACTAAAAACATCATTTGGTAGTAGCTTTTCATGAAAAATCACAACAATACGCCAAAGGTATACAACCTTTCAAAAATAATGCCTGGAAACATCCCAGGCACAACGAACGGCGCTAGGGTGCTGGCACCTGCTGCCTGGGAATGTCGAGAAGAGATTTCTAATATCCATCCTTAAAACACATTGCCCAAAAATGGTGCTTACAGTTTCAATGACAATTTGTTTACCAAGATACAATGACTATGACTCATGATAAAAACACTTCAAATCACGAGTTCTTAAACCACAAATGATTAAATGCACTCCCAGAAAATTTATATAGGATAATGCAATGCACAATTATCTTTATTCTTGTGTTTAATCTGTAGGAATTGTGTTTTAATTCAAAGAAAGTTGTTCTATTTGTAGTTAGCCAATAGACATCACTAAAAAACATCATTTGGTAGTAAATTTTCATGAAAAATCGCAACAATACGCCAAAGGGTACACAACCCTTCAAAAATAGTGCCTGTAAACGCACAGCCCGGTTTTTCTCGGGCAATGGTTTTTCAGCCTTTTTTTCATCCATTTGCATTTTTTTTTACTTTTTCATGCTTATTCACTAAGTGTTATAGCATCTGGAGAGGTAGCTTACGACTTTGAACCTTCTATAGTGGTATTCAATCGGATTTACTTGGCTTAATAGTGAACTTGTAGTCTTGAAATATTTAGTTGTTGATGTAAATCGAGACAATTGAACGCACACCATAACAATTCTAACATTTGTATTGGTTTATCACGATTGTGTCCATTTTGACATTAGACCATGCTTGGTTTCATAAGTACTTTCTATATTTGAAACGGCAACACTTTGAACTTACGTAGGTGATCTCCTAAAAGAGTATTTCGCTATACTCCAACATATTTATTTATATGTCTTAGGATCATTAAAGGTCTTTGCTTATCATAGTACCCGTTTTGCAGGTTATATCTCTTATCATAAGAATGGGTTGTTGATTAGTCTCAAATGTGTTTCTCCAGTCTCATAATTTGGTTGTCCATTTTGAACCTAGATCTTGGGATCTCTAGTTAACAAGCTCTTGTATCCACTATGAGATTTTGATTATGGGTTTTAATCACATTCCCCTCAATAAATTATATTATTTGATATCTAGACAAACCTTTCGTTAATGGATCCGTGATATTTTCCTTTGACTTCACGTAGAAAATGAATATAATACCATTAGAGATCAAATGTTTAATGGTATTATGTCTACGACGTATATGTCTAGATTTACCATTATACATGCTAATTTGTGCCCTTGCTATAGCAGATTGGCTATCGCAATGTATTTTAACTGTAGTGCAGGCACAAGTTTTTTCCAACAATGAATTTCTTCTAAGAAACTTTGCAGTCATTCAGCTTCTTACCCTGCTTTATCCAGTGCTATAACTCTTGATTGCATGGTGGATCGAGTAATAAATGTCTGCTTGGAAGATTTTCACTATACAGCAGCCCCTCCAATGATAAATACATAACCACGTGTGGACTTTGAGTCTTTCGTGTCTGATATCCAATTTGTGTCACAATATCCTTCTAATACAACATGATATCTCGTATAATGTAATCCAAAATTTATGGTGTATCTTAAATATTTAAGTGTCGTTGTCAATGCTTTCCAATGACTTTCACTTGGATTGCTCGTGAATTTACTGAATTTGTCGACCGTAAGGACTTGTCCAGTTCATGAAATACATTAGACCACCAATTATCATTGAATATTCCAATTGCAAGACAGTGTGTCCATTATTTTTGATTAAATGCAGATTCGCATCGTAGGGTGTTTTTACAGATAATGCATCGTTTGCGAGAAATTTCTCCAACATTTTCTCAACATAATGAGATTGCGTCAACATTCGTCATTCGCTCGTACTGGGAACTTTGATTCCAAATATGACGTTTGCTTCATCCAAATCCGTCATTTCAAAATGTTTTGACAACATTTTCTTAGTTACGTTGATGATTTCTATATTACTTCCAACTATGAGCACACCATTCATGTACAAGCATACTATTACATATGTTTTAGGTGTGTTCGTCATGTAAACACATTGCCACACTCATTAATTTTGAATCCATTTGACAACGTTGTTTTGTCAAATTTCCGTGCCATTATTTTGGCACTTGTTTCAACCCATACAATGATTTAACGAGTCTATACACTTTTTTCTCTTATCCAGGAACTACAAACCTTAAGGTTGTTGCATATATATTTCTTTCTCAAGTTCCCATTGAGGAATGCCGTTTTAATATCCATTTGATGTAATCATCAAATTATTTAGATCAGTTATATTAATTGTCACTCAAATGTATGTTATACTTGTGACTGATGAATATGTGTCAAAGTAATCAAGACATTCTTTTCATCTATATCATTTCGCCGCAAGTGTTGCCTTGTACTTTTCTATTGACTCATCAGTTCTATATTTTCTTTTCTGAATCCATTTGTATTCCAATTTTTGCTTCCCGATGGAAGATCAACCAATTCCTACGTATGATTTTACATCATGGATTCAATCTCGCCAGTGATAGCCTCTTTCCACATAGGAGCCTCGGGGCTAGATAAGGCGTCACTAACCGATCTTTGTTCGTTTTCTATCACATACGTTGTTGGGTTTTGGAAACCCGAATAATCTTGGTTTTGATGTTAACAAAACTTTTTATTGTGTTGCTAACATATTTCATCAAGTGTGCAGTTCATATATCATAATTAAGAGCTTGATGAATTACAAAGAAGTAGCTTGAAAATATCAAGCTGGACCAAGACTGAAATCATGGCAGAGCGGATTGTTGTGATCATATCTCATAGCTCGGATATCGAAATGGCGTGCTTCCAAAGAGGTTGAACAGCCAACTCAAAATACTAAAAGTCATATTTCACAACAGATCGGCTAGTTCGGATGTTATCAAGGAGAAAATACGCCTGCAAGATCGAGCTGTACCGCGAAGAAACATCGAGCTGTTTCAGCAAGCAGCTGTCAGTCTGTTGGGCATAACTCTTAGCTCGCTTATCGGAACGGAACGATTCAGTATGGGTTGGAAAGCTAAGACAAAGATCTACAACTTTCATGTAGATTACTTTGCCCAGAAATCAAATAATCAAGAGCTACAAGCAACAGATCAGAAGAGCAAGTTTGTCAAGCTGTTTTTGTATCAAGCTTGTCTTGCATCAGACTGAACCAGACCAGCTGAGCAGATCAGACTGAACCAGACCAGCTGAGCAGACCAGACTGAACCAGAACAGCTGACCAGACCAGACTGAAGCAGACCAGACTGAACCAGACCAGCTGAGCAGACCAGCTAACTAGACCACCAGACCAGACCAGTCCGGTCCGAAATACAAAGAGCCCAGAAACCAGAATATGACCGTTGTAAGCTCGGGAATGGTGCAGAGCCTTCTCCAACGGGTATATTCTTGTGTCTAACGTATATATCATTACTTGGGGCTATATATACATGATTTGGAAGCTCAATAACAGCTGAATGAAGATCAATCCAAGCCTTCCAAAGCAAACCACTTGGGATTCAATTGAGGAACTTAAAAGACAAAAGCTGCTAAATGAAGAGCACTCCTCAAACCTTTGGCACCTCTTACCTTGCTGTATCAGATTCATTATGGAATCATTTGTGCCTTTGTATTCACTCTATTCATTGTATTTGTGAGCTAAAATAGAAGAGTGGATACCATTGTAACGGTTGATGATTTATCACAACCGATGAGAGGTCTTTGTATGTGAGACATTAAAGAACATACATAGTTGAGTTGCTAGGAGTTCTAGTTGGATGGGGAATTCCCAACTGGATCGGGTTTGTACAACGGGATTATATAAATCAAAGTCTTCTAGTGGAATCCTTCCATGAGGTGGAAGAAGGGGAGACGTAGAAGGATTACACCACCTTCGAACTTCCATAAACAAATGCTTGTTTATTTACTTTAATTGCATATCTTTAAAATGCCTTTCAAATGGGTAATCGGTTTAGAGCGGGTTATGTTGAGTGTCTTCCGCTCGGTTTTGTAACCGAACTCGATATAATCTACCGGTGCAATTATTTCAAGAACACGAGCTATTGAAGCTCAAGTTGGTTGAACTCGGGTGTGGAATGACAACCCACCCCCGAAATCGATCCTGACATACGTTATGAAGTCAGGGCCTTAAGTCTTAGCTACTTTAGTCATCTTGCTATGTTGTGGCTCTTGAATTTCATTTGAGTCATGATTAGCCACTTTATACGTCATTTTCTTAGGACTTATTTCCTTGTTTGTTTTGCAAGGAAACATTTCTTCAAAAAATACTATATTTCTTGATTCAATGATTGTACCTTCATGCACATTACTTGTTTCATACTTGTGTTCCAAAAATGATATGCACTATTATTGCTTGTGTAGGATCGAACGCTTACCGCTTTACCAATAATTATAGTTAAGGGTAATGGCACAATATCAATCTTTTCAACTATACACTGGCACAAGCGCCACGTGTTCCACCGATCACAAAGCAGAGACAATTGTTGAACCCCAACAATCCCTCCCCCAATAATTGCACTCTGCAATTCATGGGAGTCGAACACGCGACCTTGACTCTGATACCAATTGTAGGATCGAGCGCTTACCGCTTTACCAATAACTATAGTTAAGGGTAATGGCGCAACATCACTCTTTTCAACCATACAATGGCACAAGCGCCACGTGTTCGACCGATCACAAAGCAGAGGCAAATGTTGAACCCCAACAGCTTGCATATCCAATAAATACACAGTCTATTGTTTTATGCCCAATTTCACTTGTCTTAGCTTTGATAGTTCTACCTTAGCCAAGCACCCCCACACTTTAACGTATTTGTAGGAAGGTTTGTGATCATTCCACAAATTCTAAGGAGTTTCATCATTATTCTTGTATGGTATTTTGTTTAGAATGTGGTTAGCTGACATGATTGCCTCCCCACAAGTTTTGGGGCAACCAAAACTTATCAACATAGCATTCATCATCTCTTTTAGAGTACGATTTTTACGTTTGGTGATACAATTTGATTGTGGCGAATAAGGGGCAGTAGTTTAACTACATTAATTGAACATAAGTCATCTAACGTTGCTTCATATTCTTCACCTCTATCGCTTCGAACATTCTTTATTTGTTTCCTAAGTTGATTCTCAACCTCATTCTGGTAGTGTTTAAACACGTCCAAGACCTCGTCTATGCTATAAAAAATAGACACAATAATAAATTATCAATAAAAGTAATGAAGCACTTTTCTCACACCTAGTTTGCACAAATTTTAGATCACACAGATCTGTATGAATTAATTCAAGAGGTGTCGTTGTTCTTTCGATTGAATGAAATGGCGATTTTGTTACTTAGCCTCCACGGTAGTCTCACATTTATGTTTTAAGTTACATTCATTGAAGACAATAAGTTTAACTTTACTAATTTGTTAGGTGAATTATAATTTACATGTCCCAACCGATCATGCCATAAATCATAAAACTAAATCAAATAAGTAGAATGGCAAGCTTTATTATTTTCAAACTGACGGATAACCGTTATTACATTCGTCTAGAAAATGTTTTTCTCAATATAGCATTTTCCTACAAAAACTTCAATTTTGGAGAGTACAATTTTTCAAGATTCTAAAACTAGTCTAAATATCGTCTTGGCTAGTACCGATCCGGATATCAGGTTCTTTCAGATCTCAGGAACATGCAGAACATCAATGACGGTCAATTCTTTTTCCGAAGTCATCTTTAGAACCACATTTGTCAATCCAACGACTGGGATGTTGTGGAGTTTACCATAAATAGTTGACGCCCACTTATTGGTGTGTATGTGGAGAACATGGCATTGTCAGAACATACATGTCGGATAGCACTGGAATCAACTAACCATTCTTTGGGATTGTTTACCAAGTTTGCTTCAGATATCATAGCGGTTAGCATTATATCATTCAAATCACTTGAGATTCTATCATCTTCGGTCACATTGACTTGATCATTTGCTTAGCCTCGATCGTCTTTGTTGCCACAATCCTTGGCTAGATGGCGGGCTTTCCACATTTGAAACACTTCCCTTTGAACTTTTTCGCCTTCCCACTCTTGGAGGCTTGACCTGTTAGCATAAATGCCCAGCAAGCCAAACGTTGGCCCGTTGGGCTTTATGAACCATAGTCCAATTTGCTTAACTTATAACCACTATAAATATAACATTGATTCTAGGGTTAAAATAAGAATTCCAATACACTCACTCTCTAGAATAGCCGTCATCACACTAGCACTGGTGCCGGGCTTGTAGATCTGGTCAGGTTGATTGGACTCGAGGATCACCGCCATCAGATTGATTTCGCTGTTAACGGTAATCTCTTTTCGTGCATTAATATTCGATATTTGCATGTTTATATATGAATCAGGCGCGATCGACCGTCCCCGGGTCAGATCTGTTTATTGTATTATTTTCGCTGCGTTTGAATCTGGCGTCGGGGTACGGAAACCCAACAGTGGTATCAGAGCCAGGTTGCGCTTTGATTCATATATTCAATAATTAATTTTTATTAGATCGTTTTCCATCGATTCTAATCGTGTTTGAGTTTTCAAAAATCTGGATTTCGGAAAACATAGAAAATTGGAATAAAATGAGTTTTAATCCGGACCCAAAAACCGACTCACTTTCCGGCCTCTCTCTGGCGCGCTAGACGGCGGCCATGGCGGAAGACGGCAGCACGAAACTGGTTCCTCGTCTGGACGGCCATGGTTTCTGCAATTGTTGCAGACGTAAACCAAGACCTCCATGGAAGCCGATCAGTACAAAATCGCGACCTATAATCTGCATAAACTTCTGAATCGAGAAGCAACGAAAATCGCAACCAATTTTCGGAAATTGTTTCCGGAAACCTGTGACTGCCACCGCGTGTTGGTTGCAACGGGAAACCGTCGGCGTGAGGCTGCGGCGAGAGGAGGCGGCGGCGGCTGCTGCTAGAGGGTGAGGGCTAGGGTTTCATCTTTATTGGAAGGGATGATGAATAGTAACCCTAGGGGCCTAAATGCAATTTTCAAACTTTTTAATTAAAAAAAATTTATTTTTATTAAATCCGAAATATTGGGATATTTTTTGGGTTGAAATTGCATTATTTAATTTTTGGATCCAAATTGTTTGGAGTCCATAAATTTTTTTTGGGTCATTTTAGATGTTTTATCCGGATATTATTTTTGAAATAATAAATCATAATACTTAATTTATTAAAAATGTGATTTTTAATTTATTAAGTGTAAAATGGAGATTTTACATTCAGTTAAAAATTTAATTAATTGAAAATTGAATGAAAATGTTTCAGTTAATTTGTTAATTTTATTTTTGGCTAATATTATGATTTGAGGTAAAATAGTGATTTTACCAAGTAATTAAAATTTAATTAATTAGAAATTAAATGAAAATGTTTCATTTAATTTGTTAATTTTATTTAAAATTAATATGAAGATTAAAAGGTAAAATAGAGATTTTACCAATTTATTGAAAATTTAATTAATTAGAAATTAAATAAAATGGTTTTATTTAATTTGTTAATTTTATTTTCAATTATTGATGCGATTAGTGGGAAACGATAGAATAAATTAATTATTGTGATCTAATTACATGTGATGTAATTAGTACAATTACATATGATGTAATTGTTTACTTTAATGTTTAATTACATATGATGTTATTGCATGATGGATGATTACGGGCCTTGACCAATGTGTTTAGGTGAATGCTTAGGTTTTTATTGTTCATTATAATTGTGATTTTGGTTTTCAGGCCTGCGAGCCTGCTCTCTCTATTTTCTGATGTATCCCACCCCGGATTTGTATCCCTATTCTCTTGTTTGCACGATTTAAATGTAAAATCTTTAGAATTAGTGGGAGATCGAGATTGAAGATGGAGCATCAAGAATCAAGACATGTATAATGGAAGCAAAAATGTAATAGGATTGCATTACATACCTGCATCACCTTAGACAGACTTGTGATCCACGTATGGCTCACGTGGATCAATTAGGAAAAGGCCGTAATCATCCATATTTATTTTTATTATGCATATGATGTATGATAAATGTTTGTTTCTATGTTTTATTAGTACATATGACTGCATGAATAAAACATAGTTGCATGAATCCGGCAAACAAACAAACAAGTACTGGATGAGATTTGAAAATTGTTAAATCCCTCTTTTGAATATGATTCAAAATTTTTAATATCAAATTGTAAAGGGAGCTCAAAGGAGTTTGTTGCTTCCTGTCTTCCATCAACAGTTAAGCCATGAGACGCTACTTGTGTCAGGTGTCTTGTCTCACCCTCGTGGGGGGCATCTGGCATGGGAAATTTGTGTGTTTAACTGCCACTTAATTATGGATAGGGTTCTGTTAACCTTTAAGATTGCTCACCCTCGTGGGGTCTTATTGGCGAACATTACCATCCGTGGGATGGGTTAGTTTGACGTGAGAAGGCATAATTGGCCTGCCTCCGTAGGGTTATGTCAATCACGAGACGAATATCTTGGGGGTTGCATATGATGCAATTGTGAGCTACCTTTAGTATCATGAGGTCGGCTGGACCCTCGTTCGGGGCTATCATGAGCTAGTTGGACTCCAAGCCCACTAAGAAAATACGATTTTCCGTTCATTTGTCATGAGGGTGACGAATTCGAAAAGTTTAGTGGGAGCATTCAATAACTAAAGTCCATAGTTTTTGAATTAATTAATAATCAAACGGTTTACATGTATTGTCTGTTTATTCTCAGTATTGTGATTGCCGTGAATCCGATTGCATCAATTCTCGATATAAACAAAGTAACCGCACCAAATTATTCTGATTGACTATTAATTTTAAAATAGTGCTTGCTTCTAAAAGGTTGCTATATACCTTTGGTGGGAGCCTCCTGTTGAAGTGTCTCCCCGTTCGTCTCATGAAGAGATCGCCACACTTGGGAAGTGGTGGGACGACGATCTCTCGGCTAGGTGCTATATGATAGCATCTATGTCACCAATGAGTTTCAACATAGATATGAGTAACACGCTCATATTGCTGATATTTTCCGACACCTACAAATGTTGTTTGGTGAATGGACGCGATTACTGAGACTCGCGATTTCAAAAGAGCTATTTTCATTTCACATGCAAGAAGGGACTTCAGTCTATGAGCATGGTGTAAGAAAAATATCTCTTCTTGAGAAATTGGAAAAATCTGAATGTGACAAATCCTCATTAACTGGCTGTAGATTTGATCTTATAGTCAAAATGTTGGAAACTCATGTGTCCTTGATTCAAAAGGAGAAATGTGTTCTTCTTGTCGAATCTTCTACCAATGGTAGGAAGAGTTCAAGAATAAAGAAGAGGAAGGGAAATGGTTCTCAACCTCAAAAGCCGAAAAAGGATATAGTAGCAACTAAGAAAGGAGAGGCATCTATGTTTTCACTGCTGGTCACTGGTGCAAAATTGTGAGGAGTACCTAGACTAGAAGCGTTCTAAAAAGGGTATGTTTTATATTAAAATTAAATGTTTCTATTGGTTCTACTTCTTTGGTATATGATGCCAGTTGTACTCGCATTTGCAAAGAGTTGCATGTGATGTGAAGAAGTAGAGAGCCCTAGGAAGGTGAAACCTACCTGAGGCTAAGCATTGTAGCAATAGTTGTTGCAAAGGCTGTTTGAAACATTTATTTAATATAAAATCTTGAACTGGTTAGGAACTGGTTTGAGCAATTATTTATTTGTTCTAGATTTAATCATGAACATTGTTCCTATTTTGATAGAGAATGATATTCTTTTAAATATGCGAATGTGATTTGCAGTATTTT
Source organism: Haberlea rhodopensis (assembly GCA_907163345.1). Lineage (NCBI taxonomy): Eukaryota > Viridiplantae > Streptophyta > Magnoliopsida > Lamiales > Gesneriaceae > Haberlea > Haberlea rhodopensis. Next base: position 5,052,982 of record CAJQUN010000011.1, on the reverse strand, counting down.
TAAGAATGCATGTTTTATTGAATCTGGTGAACTTATGAATGATTAGTATGATTATATTCAAAGAATATAAAAAGAACGATAACTTAAATCCAACATAAATTTAGCATGTGCTGAATGTCCATTGAATTTGATTCATATGGACGTATGTGGAGCACTAAATGTTAGTGCAAGATGATGTTGAGTTATCTTAAAGAGAATGTGATTCTCTCTGAGTAACTCTCTAAAGTTACATATCTGTTGAATATAATTCATACCAAGGCAGTGACCAAAACTCCATATACGATATGGACTGAAAAATAATCCAAATTTTTATTTTGAGATTGTTCTGCTTATGTGAAGCAGCCAGTGGGAGATGAGTTGGATAGTTGATCCATTTTATGTTATTTTGTGGAAATTATATTATCAATTGCAGGCAAAGAGTTTGTTTCGCAAGTGCAATCTTTCTAGAGAAAATGTTTCTATTAGAAATGATGACAAAATAATATAACTTGAAAGGGTTCAAGAACCACAAACCACTAGAAAAGTGAAAATGGTGAAATTAATTTAGTTAATCACAACCTTTGATTTATACACACCAAGGAGATTTGAAAATGTTTCAAGAGCTCCTGATAGAATGAATCTACTCCTTGAAAGTAGTCAAGAAATAGACCATGGATATGATCCTTGGACTTTCAAGGAGGCGATGTCAGATATTGATTCGCAAGATGCCATGAAATCTGAAATGGACTCCATGTACTCCAATAAGGTATGGGCTTTAGTAGATCATCTTTGGGAATTGTTCCCATTGGCTGCATGGATTTATAAGTGAAAGCTTGGAGTGAATGAGAAGGTAGTGACATTCAAAGCTTGACTGGTGAGAAACGATTATTCTCATAGGCAAAGAGTTGTTTATGAGAAAAATTTCATCGGTTATGATGCTATTGTCTATTTAGATTTTATTAGTTATATCTTTATATTATGAATATGAGATATGAGTAATGGATGTGAACACAACATTTCTCAGTGGTGGCATTGATGTAGAAATGTAGCAGCCAGATGTGTTTACAACTTCTTGGAGTGAACAAAAGGTTTGCAAACTCCACAGGTCCATTTACGGGCCTAAGAAGGCATTCCAAAATTTGAACCTTCGTTTTGATAACATCATCAAAGTGTTTGGTTTTGTTAAAAATCCGGAAGTGACATGTGTGTGCAAAAAGGTTAGTGGGAGCATGGTTATATTTGTGATGCTTTAAATCGATTATATCATGCTCATTGTGAATGGTATTGGATTAATCAATTAAAGTGTGATTATCTACTAATTTCTCCATGTAAGATTGGGAGAAGCGTCATACGTGCTTAGCATAAGGATCTATAGGGATAGATCTAAAGGATGCTTGAGATCTCTCAATTTACGTACATAAACATTGTGCTAAAGGGGTTTAGCATAGAATAGTCGAAAAATGAGTTACTTCATAATATGTCATAGTATTCATCTCTCGAGTCAATGTGTCTTAAGATTGATGAGAAGAGAAAAAAAAAAGATAACATTGGTACCTTATATTTCTACTTTTAATAGCATATTGTATGCTATGGTATGTACTTGGCCTGATGTATGTTCTTAGAGTAATGGCAGACATCAGACAGATCCCGGTGAAGGTCACTGGAAAACTGTGAAAATAATCCTCAAGTTCTTGTGAAGAACTTATGATATGTTCATGGTTTTTGGATCTGTAAGTGGAGAAATAAAAGTTGAAGGCTAAGCTGATGCTGGTTTTTAAATTGGATATAGATGATACCATATCGATGTTCGGATTTGTATTTAAGCTCAATGATGGTGATGTCTCTTGGAAACGTTCCAAGCAATACACCACATTGGATTCCACCACTGAAGCTGAATACATTGCAGCATACGATGCAGCAAAGAGGCAGTTTGGATAAGAAATTTCATCCAAGAGTTGGGTGTAATTTCTAGTGCAGTTGACACAGTCTCTGTGTACTATGACAACATTTGAACTATTATGAATAGCCAAGATCTCATCAGGATCCAAACATATATTGAGAAAATACTATCTAATGAGAGAGATGGTAGACGTGACATTATTATCGAGAGAATCGCTTCAACAGAAAAATATAGTGAATCCACTGACAAAGCCTTTACAACGATTGGTGTCTGTCAAACATCTTGGGAAGATGGTCTTGAGACACATGAGTAGTTGGCTTTGGGAAAGTGAAAGATATTGTTGTCATATGTGATTAGTAAATCAATAGTTGATTGATTGTACTTATAATCTTATTATGACAAATCTTTGTTTGAATATTAATATATATGGCACTTCTTCATCTGTTTACCCATGCATCTTGATGTGTTGATGAAGTCCTTGAGATTGCTATAGTCCATAGAATGTGGTTACGCATATGATGGTGACCATGAAATACATTATCGACTGCGATTTCTAAATGTTCCTGGTCGATGAGCCTTCGAGAATGGGATATCGATATATGCTCGTTAGAGACTGGTATTCATGATGTGTCTAGTGTAGTGCGCCGCGTTTCATCGGCGTTCGGCTTGGAGAAGTCAGCACACATGAATAGGTGCTCATTAGGAATGAGTTCACTGAACGACCCTACTCGGAATTCTATAAGTGGTTACCATTTGTCGAGTATAGAATTTCTAGTCATAGTTGTGCACCATTACTCCTCATGACCCGAGGCGTCATTGAGGTCTTGATAGATAGCTGTGTATTTTAATTTAATGACTGATCACATGTGGGTCATAAAGTCATTATTTTGGGTATTCAGTGATGCTGTCAGAGACCTATGATTGTCATTGGGGATTCACCACTGGTCTTGATGAACCAGGATGTCCTATGTGTTTTTCTATATATGATTCGTGGAATCTCTGGCCAGAGTGGGCAGTGCTTGTGAAAAATGAGTTTTTCATATATGCACACAAGGAATCATATAACGTGAAACAAATACATAGTTATTGAAATCATAATGGGTCACGATCAACCAATACCCTTGATTCAATCGGGACATATTGAGTGAAAGGAATGTACTGCACGCTAACTATGCCTGACAGGTTCTCGTACGCTGCTAGTCATTTGTATCTAGGTCTTCGTGAAGCGCAGATGCTAGGCGCTACCCATGATCGGTAGGTTGTTGCTGAAATTGTATTTCGGTCATTGTCTATTAAAGGAGTTTAATTGACAATGAGGCATTCAGGGTAAGCCCAAAGAAGTTGTTTAACTTCTAAAATCACAAAGGTTGTGATCCTACTGCTATGATACACTTGAGCCTCGCTGGGTCACAATCAACCGGCCGCCGATCTATCGATGAGAATTGAGACTTAAATGTTAAGTGCTCAAATTGAGTGATTTAGAATAGATGAATTTAATTTTTGAATGCTCCTAAATGTAGTGGAGTTTCTATATTTGAAAATGTTTCATTTATAGAAAGTTCTAAAATTAAATCGTTTGATATATTTATGTCTCATAATTATGTACATGGATAGTACATCAAGTTGTTCAATTAGATTGAGTTACTTGGATTATGAGTTTGTAGTTTTGTGTTGGCTTTTGGGCAAGTGGGAGATTGTTAGCATAAATGCCCAGCAAGCCAAACGTTGGCCCGTTGGGCTTTATGAACCATAGTCCAATTTGCTTAACTGATAACCACTATAAATATAACATTGATTCTAGGGTTAAAATAAGAATTCCAATACACTCACTCTCTAGAATAGCCGTCATCACACTAGCACTGGTGCCGGGCTTGTAGATCTGGTCAGGTTGATTGGACTCGAGGATCACCGCCATCAGATTGATTTCGCTGTTAACGGTAATCTCTTTTCGTGCATTAATATTCGATATTTGCATGTTTATATATGAATCAGGCGCGATCGACCGTCCCCGGGTCAGATCTGTTTATTGTATTATTTTCGCTGCGTTTGAATCTGGCGCCGGGGTACGGAAACCCAACATGACCATCAAACTTTCGTTTCTTTCCGGCATATTGTTCAACCAAGTTAGCCACTGCTTCTATTTGGTGCTTACTCGCCTTCCTTTCGGATAAATTTGGTAAAATGAGGTTTTTTACGGTTAAGTTAAGATCTATGACGCCTTATCAAATGTGGCTTTTATGTTGTCATTCTGGATTTGATGTAATATGTTATTTCAAGATTCCTTTGATACCAGTCACGACAAATATCACATCTCGTGATGCTTCAGATTCAATTTCTTTTTTGTAATGTTAGATTGAATACAATATAGGCTTCAAGTTCTGAGACATTGATTCCCATTTGAATTGTTTGGTACTACTTGACCAATACATGTATGGCGATTGAACTGTAGTGCTAGAATAGCTTCTATTACAGGGACTATCCAGCTTAATATTGGCCTTTGATTCCCATAATCTTGAGATTTGAGTTGAGCCAAAGCTGTGAGGCTGGACCATCAATAACTTATGACCAACTCCTCTCCCAAACTGGCATTCATTCGTATTCTCCAGTCTGGCTTACCTCTCCCAAAGAATCTTGCCTCCTCTGCAGCATCGCTACTCTCCATCTCAAACTCTGATTCCTCTTCAGTGCATTGAAAATGCTTAAAATTTGGTGATGAACCTTTGAGTGAATATGGTTAGCAAGACACGTTTTGGTTTTCTTGATCTCATCCATGAGCCATAGAGTTGGATATATGAACTTGACTTTTTTGTTCCTCGCTAGCTTGAGATCTCAAGTCGATGTTTTGCTACGGAAACACCCATGGTTTGAAGAATTCCGTGACTGATGTAAGGTATATCATTTTTGGTTTTCGTGAGCTCTGATTTTCAAGATTGTTGGGCTAACCCAATTGCTAGTTTTGGATTGAAATTTGTTTAGCTACCCAGATCGGAGTTAGGTTCCTTGGATGCAACTTGTCTTCATTACGTGTAGCAACCTCTACTCTTAACATTTGAAGGATATTTGCATTGGCACCTCCCTGCGCTTTTAATCTCACCTCTTTCGTTTTAAATAAAAGTTTATATAAAATAAAAGACTTTAATACCTTAATAAAATTAAATTTTATTTATTAACCCCTAATTTTATTTATTATCAAATTTTTTTATAAAAAAAAACCTATTTTCACCATTTTTTTATAACAAAAATCGCTATTGTATTCTATTCAGAATATCAACCATCAATACAAATAAAGGGATTGATATTTTGAATTGATTTACGGGTTCGCAGGGCCTCATACCTACTATGGAAGGGACGCCTCGCGAGCCGGTCTCACCACCCCGGAGATTGTTAACGTGTCATCCACCTCACTCATCTGTAAGCATGTGATCTTTGATGGATAACAACAGTTCTGTATTGAAAATATGTTGGGAGATGTTCCGGCTGCTAACAGGATAAAAGAAGGGCCGTAGAAAAGATCGTTTGAGACTCCCTTCACGGTCCCACACTTCTGGATTTAAAAAGAAAAGCGCTATTGTATTCTTTTCAGAATATCAACCATACACTATTATTGCAATTGATATTTTAGAATAGTAGTTGTTAATCTCAACTAGACAAGTAAACAGACTAAAGAGGGGGTGAATATAACATTTTTTTAAAAAAAGTAACACGTAAAAAAGAAGTGACGACTGATTTAAAAGCAGGGCAGACAAACCATGCCCGATAGAGATTAAAGACTCCTAGTCATAGGCGGACCTACCTTAAGGTAAGGGGCACTCAGAATTTTTTATTTTTACCATATAATTTTTTTTTTTTTTAAATATATTTTTAGCTCAAAAAAATAATATCTGCCCCGACACCCCCCCAACTTTTTTTGACCCCTTAAAAAAAATTTTACCTACATTTTGTATTTTAAAATTTTTGTCCCCTCGTTGTTATTTTTTCTGCGTCCGCAACTGCCCCTAGTTCTCTAAAGTGGATCTTCTCCATAGCTACTTGGAGCGATATTGGTAAGGCCAACGTTCCCGCTTTCTTATATATATATTTTTTAGATTCATATATTATTACGTATAAATATAAAGAAAAGATATATTCACCCGTTAAATTTTTCGAATTTGTTTCACCTTCTGTATGAATTCCTTGCTACAGTAGTATACCGAAGGTGGAGGTGGGAAATGAAGCAGCTTTATGCATTGCCATTCAGATAGGAGTTAGGACTATAATCGAGATTTGACAACATTAAATTATATGAGAAAATTGAGAATGAAAAAAATTATGCAGCTGACATAATGAGATTTAGCAACAATATATTAACCAAACCTAAAAACACCCCGAAAATCTATGATGGGAGATCCCGAAAAAACAATCTCTCGCCCATCGATAGCCAACACAAGAACAGAAGAAAAATGACAAGAACTAGTAATGATCTAAATGTTAGGGGCCGACTTATGGATATGTCTAGCACGCGACCTTCTTAAATGAAAAAAAGAAAAAGAAAAAACATTAAAATTTTGAATGAATCCTTTTTCGAAATGTTTCATTCACCCACTTAAAGATACGTTGAGATGCTCACTTGACAAATCCATGGGTCTTCCCGGCTTCAAGTTGGTTTCAAGTTGTGAAACATTGTTTTCCACTTGATCTCTTCAACTGCAGGAGACCAATATTCGTCACAGTAACCATCCATCTTCTCATCGTCCTTTTGAAAATCATACACTATAGGGCTTGAAAAGCTGTTGATTCTTGGAGTAGCCAACAATATAGGGCTCCCATTTGTGAGCAAAAGTGGAGCTCGGCCGGCCGTGCTACTAGTCGTCACCAGCCTTTTGTTCCTCTTGAGCTTGGAATCCTTCCACCTTGCACTATGACCGCGTCTAGGCACGAGGGCGAGGGCCGGTTCCTTATGATGCATCCACTTGCGCAAGCACTTGGAAAACGACGTCTTTGACCTCTTGATCGCGATCAAAATCCTAGACATGTGATGTATGATGTGTACTTTTTCTTTGCCAGCAATCTTGAGAATTTCAAGCCTATGTTTTGCTATGGAAATTCCCATGCTTTGGAGGAATTCATGATTGAAGTAAGGTATATCTTCTTGTTCTAGCTCATTTTGTGCAAACGCTAGGCCATACACATAGACCAAGGATGGATCTAGGCTTGTTTTCGAGAGCCAAGAAAACCATTCCATGGCCCAATGTGTATGCAAAAAATGACGAGTGTGTTTCAAAATATATTGCCCAAATGTTTTGTGAGCATATATATAGTACGTGGAAAGGGATTTTTGCTTAGTAATTTGACTTTTTTCTTTTTACATATTTATGTTTCTTTAATGGGATGGTAGTTGAAACTTGAGAGTGACTAAAAGGAAAAGAAAATTTTGGGGGGTGTGGGGACTTAAAGTTAATACCTACAAGAATCACATATAATGTGAATCGAACTTTAAAATGAGTAAGAACTAAGAAATCACAGATGTGAGAATTGCCTTGAATCACGCTTGGAAATGAGACACCTTTCACTTTTTGTTTTCTGTTATGCGTGTAACACAATGTTTCAGAGTACTTTTATAACATCAATTATATATATATCATATATTATATACCGCATATCAACCAATGTTTTGAAATTTGGATCGCATCGGATCTGTCACGCTTTGAGATATTGGTCGATAATACCGACGTTGATATCAAATAACAATTCAAAATCAACAAGCATCGTAACACATATCTATTTATTCCATAAAATAAATATTATTGCAAATTTGATATGTCAGCGGAAGCTTAATTAAATCAAAGGCAGCATAATCTTGAATAATAGCATCTATATGAATCATCATCCTCAAAACTTGTATCGTTCTTCGTCTTCGACATCCATATCACATTTATCTGGGGATGGAGAGTAATGAGGTGAGTGCTTGAGAAAACACTCAGCAACAGTAAGTGGAGGGCAATCGTATGTGATACAACATATACGTATAATAATTTTTCAGAAATATGTATCAAAAATCAGAAAAGAATACAGAACAGAAACTGAACAGAAATTGCTCTTCGGAGCCTGAACAGAATAGAACCTTCATATCATAATCATATACCATATACTAAAGTAAGCACAATAAATCATCTAGTTTCCTTCTGGTACTGATATCGGTTCTCTAGACATAATCCTCCTAGAGAGAATGTCAAAACATCGGATCACCCATGAATAAAGGGTCTGAAAATTCAGAACAACGGCTAACCACCGTATCAGGCCAGAGTAAAGGTTACAATCCCGTCGCATCAGAGTCAGAAACAGAGATCGAAATTTCTTACCAATTGGATTTCGATCTTTAATGTGCTTCAAAATTCAAGATTTTCGTCAGAGCATCAAAATTTCATAATTTGAAAATAGTTCACATAAGGATTGGATTTTAAAGCTTACATACAAGTTCAAAGCGAAAGAACGAGGTTAACAAAAGCCAAGTTACAATTATTGATGCTAGGGACGTTGGAATGGATTTTGTGTTGCGAAGATGTTGCGAACTTCTTCATCTTCTCTTGGGATTTTCGAATTTCGCATAGGTTGCAAATTAGTCCGAGGAAAGAAACATTTGCTACAAACAAACCGATAGGATCAAACTTAAACTTTGACAGCACCTTCATAAGGGAGTTAGCTAACTTGTGAACGACAGAGATCGGTTTTTACGGCCTTTTGATTTTGTTTCTGGAGGACGAACATAAGCTGATGTTTTTTCCAGTATAGAATCTTCATAGTCTTCTTGCAAAGGCCATTGACATAAATCTAACCGTCGGATTGGGCTAAAATTTGGACAGCATGTTTAGAACAACTTATAGTAAATTGTGGGCCGTGGAGATCAGATTTTGGTGTATTTGTAGGTGTGATATTTTCGAAATTAAATTGCTGAATTGAGAGAGAAGTGTCGAAAATAATGCTTGAAAATTTTGTTTGCCTTTGGGGGAGATTTTCAAGATTTCTTCATTCTTGGAAGGATATATTCTTAGTGTTTGTGATCTCTCAAATTATTATGTGATGTGATCTCATGATCTTAATTTCCATAATTAATGAACATCTTCATTTGATATAATATTTTAACCCAATTGTTGCACTTTCCTTTGGTGAAGGATTTATTTTCCTTTGGTGAGTTGATTTTTTTGGGTCTTCACATTCCTCCATCCTTATTGGAAGTTTCGTCCTCGAAGCTTGAGTCAGTTCGGTCTTGAAAAGATAGGGGTACTTCTTTCGCATTAGTTCTCTGGTCCTCAAGTGGCTTCTCTTTTCGTTAGGTCTGACTATTGCACTTTGACATACGGAATGATCCTTCGTCTCGATTCTTGGTACTTTATCCACGATTCGTGTTGAGTTTGTTTTGTTTTACTTCAAATTTTCGTTCAAAATTCCTTGAACTACCACGAGTTCTGCTTCAAGAACATGATTCCAGTCGGTAATGTACTTCTTCATTGCGATAAATGCAAGACACCATGAATCCTTAATAGGTTGTGTGGTAGTGCTATTCTATAAGCTAACATTCTTATCTTCTTTAGAATTTCGAAAGGTTCTTCATTTTGGATTCAACTTTTCTATCTTGTCGTATCAAATAACACCCTTCATAAACTTTGACACTGACTTTAAACTCTATTGGTATTCGTATCAAGTTAGTCCAGCTCTTTTGACGGTCTTGTGCTGACTTGGGCTGTTTTCCGGATGATCGTAACTTTGTTCACGACGGCTTGAACTCATTTAGGTTCGTTGATGATCTTAGGGGGATTGGTATTTTCGTCAGTAAATGGCTTCGTTCAGCGGTATCCTGATTCTACTATGCAATTATCTCATTAGTTTGATATTCTGTAATCTGTAAGGTGCCTCCAAAATATCCTAAAATTATGTTTTTCTTACATGTATCCATTATCTTGAAATTTTATTTCTCTAGAATATCGTGGGTAGTTCTGTTTCTCTCGTTTAAGAAGCCCTTTAAATTTTAGTTTCAAGAATGACAACGATGGAATGGAATTGAAAAGACATTTCCATCACAATAAAAATAATTGTTGAAATAAGTTACTAACCACATCATCGTGAACAAAATTTTGGATATCTAGACATAGCTTAACAAATTATAGATATGGTTATGACAACTAAGTAAAACGATTTGGATAACACGAGTACGTTATCGATGTGGTCATATAGATGAGATAATGAATCTGAAATGTAATCGATTTTAGAAAAATAGATTCTCAAAAACAAATTGAGGCATATTAGTTAAGCAATACATCGGCTAAGTCAAATGGTTCATTGAATCAACTTTTTGTAGAAATAGATAACTACTAGTCGGTGTAAATGACATCAACAACTAGTCTGACGAAACTAATAATGTCAAGTTGGTGATAAGAACTAAAAAAAAATAGTGGGTTTTTAAATTAGGATGAACAAAAGTTCTAGCAGAGAATATTGGATTATCAAGGCAAAGAAGTGATAAAATATATTGGCAAATGAGTGAAACTGTGAATGAAGTAAAGTCTAATCATATGAGTAGTAATCAAAAGTGTTCGAATAGACATCCTCAGAGAAATGTCAGAGACAAGATAGTTGAAATAAAATAAAAAATCGAATATTACTGCATAATAGAGTTATAATTGGATTATATGATTTTGATAGTGACATATCATCTAATAAAATATTAGAAAAGGAATTATGTAGAATGATAAAATAAATCATTGAATCGACATGGATAACTGACTTGACGAAATGTTTGATCCAAAAAATATAATAGCTTAGAATGAATGGTTTAAACAAACAGGTGATGTATGCAATTTAAGCATCGAGAGAAACGAGACAATTGAAACCAAAATTTAGGCATAATTTCAAATAATTAATTAATTTCAGGATTTTTAATTCTACCGATATTATTATAGCCTCTTATATCTAAGTCTAATCATTTTCATGGCTTCCAAAGTTTGTGCCGCAGTCATTGGCCTTGCCATAATATATTATTATTTCTTGATTGGAGATCTTCTCTTAGTTCGACATTCTTGTTGTAGCAATCAACTACCGTATGATGATTATCTTAGCAAATCATTCCCAAAAAATCGCGTCGAACTCCAACACAGTCAGCTTAATTAGAAAATTCTTTCACTTATACTCACATTGCAGCTTCGATGTAAGTAACGCATTTCTAAAGTTTCTCTTGACAAGCGTTGTCACTCTATATGGTTCACTATACATATATATAGCTTAAGAATATCGGAGAAAAATTTGCATAGATCTAAGGTTGTTCTTACAAATTCGCAAAGTTTTAAGGTTGTCAAATAGGTTCGTCAATGAAAATGTTCATAAGAATATATGAAACAAATTTGAAGAAAGACAAGTGATTTGATTGATCGAAATAAATTTTATCGGAATTCAAAAGAATTATTGAAATGCTGAAAATGGATTTCTAATTTCCTTAATGAATTCTAAGGGATAATTATATTCTAATTTAAACCAAAAATATTATAAGTCTAAGCACGATTTGCCATAACTTAAACTGAAATTGAGGAAAGATATATATTATCTTATTTGTCCCAATAAAAGAATGTATATATGACATTTACTTAAGTTCATGATCACAATAAGATGAAAACTAGAATAAGGAAGGCATATCATCGACTATTCGAGTTAGCCTGAGATTTTACTCGAAATAAAATTTCTCGAAATCGAGTGAACATTTTTCAAAACAAAATCTCTCAATCGAGAACATGAAGCCAATAAAATAAGAACTAAAAATATCGAGTTGTTTGGAAACTAAAATTCCACAAAATAAGCCCAAAAATACAAAAAATTCAAAGAATTGAGTGTATTATCTCATTACAACAAAAATTTGAGTTTATTTGACCTATACCCAATATAAGTAGATGTTTAAATTATGTATCCAAATATATATATATTACCAAACACATATATTACCAAACACTTAAATTGTAATACTCTAACGATGGTATGAGAAAATATAGGAAGGGTAATTTCAGGGATTTATGCCGGTTGGGAAGTTGTAACAGTCACCAATTGGATTACCCATGAGACATATAGCCTAAGGTTGAAAGAAATTTGATTTTGGTATGCTCGTGGCGGAGAAATTGAGCTTTGAAAATTTCAAAATTATAGTATTCAAGCAGTTGCGATTTCAACCTGAGATTTTGTCGTCTTTTAATGACCGTAATTTTAAATTGACAGAGGGAGTTTATATACATGATGTCAGGATCATAAAACCGAGTCGGATTGAAAAAATATGTTTCGACGGTTGAGAAATCGAATGATTGAATTTTGGCGTAGGGTTCTTGGTATAGGTGTGAATTTGATTCTAAAATTTGTAATCATATGATGATTGTAATTATAATTTGATAGAGGGCTTTTGTCGATAACAACATGAAGATCAGTTACCAAGGTTTGATTTTTAAAAAGTGTCATAAAGATTGAAAAATCGAGGGTTGAAGAAAAGGCGTTCCAGGGTTTTTGGCCTGGATTTCGATCCAAATTTGGTAACAACTAGAGGGATAGGGTTTGAAATTGGAAGAGAGCATTTTACGAGGGTGGGGTTAGGATCAATAAACTCGGTCGATTGAAATTATATGATATGGTGATCGAGAAATTGACGATCGCATTTTCTCCAAATTTAGGGTTTTTGGGCGTCTATTCCAATCGAAAATTGGTAACGATTAGGCAGCTTGAGTTCCAAATTGGCAGAGTAGTTTTAGTTTACGGATGACGAGGTTCACAATTCTCTGTTGTATGGGTCAATAGGTGCTCGGAAACGTCGGGATTTGCAGAGTCGACTGTTTGTGTGTGGCGAGTCTTCCATCGGGTAATTGCCTTTGTAAACAAAGCTCAATCGGTCTAAGGTTTGGGCAGGATAGTCGTCGAGGTGAGGTTTTCCGTTCTCTTGGGTCGTTCCGGTGGCGGCAGGTTCTTAGGGTTCGAAGGCTCCATTTTTTTTATTATGTAATTTTTTTATTAATTAATTAATAAAATTTTTAATATATATATATATATATATATATATATATATATATATATATATTCTAATTCACATGGCTAATGAAATTGGGATTCTTCTGATCGTGTGCAGTTATTTTCCCAACTGCTTTTCGTTTTACTCAATTGGTCTATTTTAACTGGACTTATAATATGATATTTTTATCAACAAGAATTTTTCCCAACGGGATTATGAAACCTGGTTCTCTCTGATACTACTTAAATGTCACGTCCAGAGACCGGGGTCGATAACATCGGCGTTGATCTTAACTAACATTCAAAATCAACAAGTCTCGTAATATATAATTCAACTAAAACCAGTCTATTTATTCCATAAAATAAATATTCTTACAAATTTGAATATAAACTTACAAAACTGGTCTCCACTATATATATGTCAGTGGAAGCTTAATTAAATCAAAGGCAACGCAATCTTGAATAACAACATCTATAGGAATCATTATCCCCAAAACTAGCATTGTTATTCGTCTTCGACATCTATATCACTTTTACCTGGGAATGGAGAGTAATGTGATGAGTGTTTGGGAAAACACTCACCAAGTGGAAGGCAATTGTATGTGATACAACATATACATATAATAATTTTTTAGAAACATGTATAAAAAATCGGAACAGAAACCGATATGAATACAAAACAAAAACTGAACAGAATTTCCTCATCGGAGCCAGAACAGAATATAACCTTCATATCATAATCATATACGATATACTAAAGTAAGCACAATAAATCATCTAGTTTCCTTCTGGTACTGATATCAGTTCTCTAGACATAATCATCGTATAGATAATGTCAAAACATCGGATCACCCACGAATAAAGGGTCTAAAAATTCAGAACAACGGTTAACACCGCATCAGGTCAGAGTAACAGTTACAGTCCCACCGCATCAGGGTTAGAAACAGAGCTCGGAATTCCTTACCAATTAGATTTCGATATTTAATGTGCTTCAGATTTCAAAGATTTTCGTCAGAGCATCAGAATTTGATAATTTGAAAATAGTTCACATAACGCTTAGATTATTAAAGCATACATACAAGTTCAAAGCGAAAAGAACGAGGTTGACAAAAATCCACTTACAATTATTGATTATAAGCACGTTGGAATGGATTCCGGGTTGCGAAGACGTTGCGAACTCCTTCCTCTTCCCTTGGGATTTTCGATAGGTTGCAAATCAGTCCGAGGAAAGAAACGTTTGCGACAACACAACAGTTGGATCAAGCTTAAACTTGGACAGCACCTTCACAAGGGAGTTAGATAAGTTGGGAACGGTGGAGATTGGTTTTTACGGTCTTTTGTTTTTGTTTTTGGAGGACGAACATAAGCTGATGTTTTATTCGGATTCTATGGTATATTATTTTTGTTTAATCTGATCTAAGATGAACATAAACATGTTTATAGAGGACGAACATAAGCTTTAAACATGTTGTCCAAATTTTAGCCCAATAAACTTTTTTTATTTTGTTAAAAATTATAAATCAAATTTTTAGAACACAAATATATTATATCTAATTTATTGTTATTGAAATAATTATAAAATAATATTTTATGTATGTCATATCAAAAAATCAATATAATTCTATAAATGTATCTTGTATATTATATATAAATATGTTTAGTTTCTCATAACTTATAAAAGATGTAAATTATTTCATATTTTTTAAATATTTTCTTATGATTTTGGGACATTGTTTTTTTTTTTAGTATTGCTTGTTGTTTTTGAGGCTTTAGTTTTTTTTTATTATATTGGACATTTGTTTTGATGTGATTTTTGAAATTGGACATGTTATGTTGGTGTAATTATATTTTTCATTGTGAACAACTTGAAACTATAGGAAATACATGATTTATATATTTTATAAAAAATAAAATAGATATTACATAATGCTGATGTCATCAATGGTGGAACCAGTGGTTCAATCGATCGAACAGATAAAACATATAATCAGTAAGGACATCGATTTCATGTTCGTTACCATTTTTTAAAATACCGATATCAACCTAATCATTACTTATGATTTAGTTTTCTTGATTTCCCATGAATACTCCATTACTATATAATATTTTAATTCTTTACATTATTTTTCAGAAAACTAAATATATGTGATTTTTTTTTTATGTAAGGTAAGGTGCAAATGATTTGTACAAACCTAGAACTGAGGAATTCCCAAAGTGGGAATGGTGAGCCTTTACATGCTAGACCTAGAGGATCCTAAATATATATGATCTTACTATCTCTAACCCAATAAATTATTAAATGTCATGACATGTACTTTTTCAGAAAATAAATCACACATCATATTCATCACTACAAATCTACAATCGCCCGAATCGTAGATTCTAAAATACTCGAAAACACTACCAAAATACATGGCTAATTCTTAAGAAGGTTTTGGACGAGGCTAATAACTGGACAAATCATTTTTTAAAACTAAAATAATAGACAATGACAGAGACCCATCTATAGATGTCTGAAGAAAGCTAGTTGGAGTGAATTAAGTAACCTATTTGCAAAATAATTTTCCGGCGAAAACACCATACCCGAGAGTAGCTCCGCCCCCGGCCCTCATTTTTTGTGAAGTTCTCGAGTCCAGCAATCCTCATATCATGTGCAATATTAAATTTTATATCATTTTGACCATGTTTTTCGAGATGATTTCTAACATTATGTTTGCACAAATCCGATTTATTGTCTAATGGTGGTTAGAGAAAGATCCTTTCGGTTAGCGGACCAATCCAATAAACATACAAAAATATACAACATTGACGAACTAATGAGAAAATTAATTCACGAGGTGTAAATCTACTTCTTGAATGAAATTTGTTTATCCTACAAATGTGAAAATAATAAACCAAACTTTTTTTATTCCTTCTATGATTGGTTTCAATTTCCAAAAGACCTCGAGGACATGTCTCGAGCAAAAGAAAATTGAGCAAAGAAGCTAGACTGGAATAATTCTTATTTATCATTTCATTGCAAAGAAACATAAATGATCCTGAGTAGAATTAATATGCATTTAAAACATAACGTCAGTTCAACATAAAAGACACACAAATATGGAAAATGTTTGTGGATCCGGTGCAAGCTCCACCTATGAACAAACTCAATACGATTAATCTGAAATAGTTGTATATTAGTTTATGCAGTAAAACCTCCATAAAATAATACTCGATAAAATAATAATCTCTTCAAAATAATATTTTCCCACGGTCCCAACTTGAACCAGTTTAAAAAATTAGTAATGTTGATAAATTAATAAGATGATAATTTTTTAGAAAAACCCTTGTATAAATTTGTAGTCACATTAATATCATAAATTAATAATTCTCTAAAATTACAAACATGACTAGGATAATTTAGTAAAATAAGAATCTATTGTTATTGTTTTTTCTCGAAATTTTAATATATATTGATTCAATTTTCAACTTTTTTCATTGCATTCAAAGGCTCTGGAATCGTATACTCGAATTGCAACAAAAAAGTTTGAAGACTTATTGCCTCTATGAATGCTTTCTTTCGCGTGATATGATATCGAATGCACTGAATTATCAACTTCATCTTCAACGGGATTTTCAGTGACGAGCCACAATTTCCTCTAAGCTTTTAGATCTCTGAAAATTCATCATTCTCACCAAGATAATTCAATAAGTGATTAGCATCTATTTTATTGCAGTAATATAGATCATTAATTATAATCTCAAGCTCATGAATGCCTCCTTTACAAGATGGTTCATTTAAGTTCCTTGATGATGCTTCACTCTTTAAATTGATAAATTATTAATTATCGATTAGTTATACATCTCTAAATTAAAAAAATTCATGATCCCAACATTATTAATTTAAAGAGGTTTTATTGTATATTATTTTATTTAAAAATGATATGTTTTAATATTGAGTTGGTGTATAAATATTATTCAAACCGAATGCATATACATATTTCGTCTACAAATATGACTTCATCTAATATTGGCAAGGTGTCAGAAATACTGTCCCACATTTAAATCTAAATTTGTCCAGCATTATAAAAAACCATCCAAATCAAATCGAGCTAGTGGCATATAAACAATGTGGTTTGTCAAATAGGTAAATTACCCTCTTGTGGTTTGAAAATATGCATTTTACACCCTTGTGGTTTGTAAAATAAACATTTTACCCCTTATAGTTTGTGAATATGTGTGAAATACACCATACACATAAAATGCATATGTTGTAAACCACGGGGGGTAAAATGCCCATTTTTACGAATCATAAGGGGGTAAAATGCCCATTTTCAAACCAGGGTAAACTGCCTATTTTGTAAACCACAGGGGGGTAAAATGTCTATTTTCAAACCACATGTGGTAATCCACCTATTTCAAAAACTATGGGGGTATTCTTAGGAATGGCAACGGGGCGGGTATGAGACGGGTTTAGCTAGTCCCAGGACCAGCCCCGCTACACATAAAACCCGGACCCGCCCCGCTTAGACCAGTGAACCTGGCAGGTTTACCCGCCCCGGTTCCAAATTTTTTTTATTTTTTATTTTTTTACAAAACAATTAGTTTGAAATCAATTTTGAAACACAAAAGTTGAGTTTTGTGATCAAATTTCATGTTTTCTCTAGTAAATATTTATAATAAGCATTGTAAAACTATCTTTAAGCTACTAAATATTTATTAATTTGCTATTTCCTTCAAAATGCCCAACTTCTTTAACATGAACACACGAATTTTGATATAAATTAAATAATAACACTTTATTATTCAATCAAAGAAGTAAAATGTATAATCAATATCAACTATTTTTTTTTAAAAATAATAAAAATGTATAGTGGGGAGGGTCCGGGCTGGGTTCGGCCAATCCCAGAACCCGCCCCACGCCCCACCTCCAAACCCGGTTGAAGCGGGTCCAGACCCGTCCCGGTCGGTGGGTTCAATACGAGTCCAGGTTTGGACCAATCCCATTAAGGTAATCTGCCAAAAACCCAAATCAAATCTATCTAGTTGTTAGCCCAATTTATTTTAATAAAAAATAGAATAAACTAAAAATATCGGTTTTGTCCGACTAAATTTACTCGGAGATCTTGGGCTTCTGGGTTTTGATTGAAAGCCCTAAATCAGATTAACATAAACATATTACATATATACTCATTTCAAGAATCAAAATCTCTACTTTGCCCCAAGAACAAATCATTAAATAACAAATCATCATACAGTCCACAGGTTCCAAACCAACATTTATTTACAGAAGTTTGTGGAGTTGACAAACATTTTTTCCACAGTTCCACAAGGAAAATGCGTTCAAAGCCATGCCAAAGGAAGTTCTTATATACATTTCTTTCATAATCAGGAAGGAGCGATGAGAAGGAACACTTCACATTTGACACGGAGTGATCGTTATCTACAACTTGTTCTTGTTTTTATATGTACAACTTCTTAGATGCATTGCTTTATTCCAGCCAATTACGTAGATACAATGGTAGAGGTATTTGTTCAGGCTCTATTCCGGCCTAAAACTCACCAGATTCGGGAGATCCACTGACTGAAGCTTCTGTACATCGTTGGCAGTCACTTTGCAGGACTCCAATGTCAGTGATTTTAAGTTTTTAAGTGGCTTCAGATGCTTCAGACCAGATGCTGTTACACGAGAATTCGAGACGTTCAAAGAAACTAGTTGTGTGAGCCCTGCATTTACAAGTGTAATTTATAGTATAAGTGCAACTTACATGGGAACATAAACAGCATGAAAATACTCATACGGGTTTAAGTACCAGAAATTGATTCCAAGCTTTTATCTGTCAAATGGTGGTTCTGGGATAGATTCAAAAGCACGAGGGATGTAAGATCTTTAATGTTCTTCACACCCATATCAGTTAATCCACCACCACATATTTCTAGAGAACGCAGATTTTTGAAAGCTGAAGGGTAAAGGACAAAGAAAACAAGTGGCGATGAGTACTTGCAAGAAAAGAAAACAAACAATACACCGACTCGTGCATGAAAAAGATCTAACCCTCGTCTGCTGCAAAATTTGTACGCCCCCAAAACACTAATTCACAAAAGGAGACATGAAGAAAATGCAGAACAATTCATACATATAAAGTCAGTTTTCTGAGGACAGTCAACTGCAGTAGGAATTGTCAAGGACAGATGATGTTGTCTATTGCCCGGGGAGCAGGGAAAGTAGTAGTGGAAGAAGACAGTTGATATGTGTAAAATGGTTTCATTGTTGCTGCCCTTAAGGGCACAAGCCCTCAGGGGCATCATCCACCATCCATTTGGAATCTTTTTTTTTTCTTTTAAAAAAAAAGATTCCAAATGAATGGTGATGAAGCCCCTAAGGGCACTACCCTTAAAGGCATCATCAAACAAACCGTGTAAAATGGCTTACATACATCGCAAATATCCGGTTCCAGAATCTGTAATCCGTGCTCCAAAAAGATCCAGATGAGTCAACCCAGTCAAATCTGCAAAAGAAAGAGGCCTATATGTTCTTAAATTTATAGAGACGATTTGTCTACTTTCACCAAATGTAGCCCTTTCAAGAAGATGCAAAAACATCAACGAGTTGATAGTGTGGCTGCCTTTGCCGCAGTTACCAATGCTCTTAAAGAAATACAAACTACAAAGGTACAACTTCATCAAGCGACCAACATCATTGGTATTTTGCCCCAATTATCAGCATCTTCAAAAAACTTAAAACTGAACAGACGTTTTTTATTATAGTTACTGAGCATATTGGCTCGATTCACTTCACTGCAGCAATTTCCTTGCAGCCGACACACTGGATTCGATTTACGCTTGATTGCGCCATTATGAAATAAGACATTCAGTAGCATGTGATCCATAATGATTCATAGAAAACACTAAGAATAGGAAATAATAGCCAGTACATCTAGACACGTATTTAGGTTTGGTTGATGTTGTCCTAAGGGGCCGTGTGCAGACTAATCATTGGATGAGAATATTCTGATCCAAGGGTTGCTCCCCCCACAGAGCACTGCCCGCAGGTAGCGCAACTACTCAACCCGTATTTAGCACTAGGAAAAGATGTAATATTTGTCAATGTCCACTATCAATCCTCTGACAAACACAAAAAGAATGTGACGAGCCATAAGCTAAGTTGCCAAAAGATTAATTACGTATAAAAGCATAAAGGTAAACCAAGGACATGAATTTACTAAAATAAGGATCTCGAAAATTAAATCTTACAATTTGAAAATTAACTGCAACATTTTTTCCTAATATATGCCAACAACACACAAATATGCAACCATTATGAAATTGCTTACTTGTAAGAGCAGCAAGGCCAGTATCAGTGATTTGACGAGCATCCAAATTGAGGGATTTGAGTGATGATAAGCTAGACAACTTTCTCAAACCACCATCAGTAACACCGGTGAAGGAAAGATTCAAACTCTCAAGATTAAGTAACCCTGCAACAATGATAGTAACAATGAGTGAATTTTGGGTAACACCTATGTACATAGTATCATAAAATATATAATTCATAAAGGATAATCTCTCTCGACAGAAGGATTGCATCTCACCAGAAAGATGACGTATTCCACTGCTTCCAATATCAGTATCAGACAACTCCAGGCATTTCAGACGTGATAGGCCTACAAATCATTCGCCAGAAAAAAAAGTCAGCAAGAGAGAAACTGGTCACTTGTAACTTCTCTAGACTAGAGGATATGTTTGCCTTCTTTTCAGGCTTTCTTCCCTCATCTAAATTTGACTGCTGTGCCCCACCCCATCACCCTCAAAGAAAAGTACTAATAAAATTGTACAGTAAGGGAAGGAAAATCAAGATAAAGATCATTCTCTCATACGTTCCTCTCATTATCCTGCCCTGCCATCCAGGATTCAAACGCGCACCCCCCCCCCCCCCCCCCCCCCCCGGCCTCTCTTTTCTTAACAGGGGACTAAAACTGAGTAAAAAAACACAGTACCATTAACAAACTCGCACAAAATAAAGGCAATCAACAAGTTACTTGAAAGCAAAAAAAGAAGAAAATGAGATTGAAACACACAAGACCACAGTGCATAAATTCAGTACATTGCCCTATGCAATGAGGAAAGGTAAAACGGTTAACATGAAGGATCCATATGTAAAAGTGGCTGAACCCGAAAATGAGATATCCTTCTCTTGAATTGTTCAGTCAGTTGCATAACAGTGAGACAGCAATCGACGAAATTGTCATATTCGATGCCCTTGTTTTTCCACCACTTTTCTCTAACTCTGAACCAGCAACTCCAGAACCGTGGGTGGCATCGAAAATCCAAGACTAATTGTGCCTCTCTCAATTTTAGCCAATCCTGCCACTCCTGTCCTTATCAAATCTCCCACGTATAGCCCCCCAGTTCTGAAGACAGTAAAACCCTTGTGTAAATTCCTCTGGACCGATCTTTCTCATGTTACCGAAGGTGGAGAGATACATAAGAAGATGAGAAGTCCTGAATCCAAAGCTCTGATTATAAGTTGAAAGTGCACTCTGAATCTTCTTATCATCAATAAACTCACTTCCATCCTGATCCGCCACCTGTAAGCACGCCACCACGCTAGGGTCTGTCCTTGCCGGCAAAGTCGAGGGTGTGAGCGAAGCGAAGGGGCAACCATACAGCACTGAGGGAGGGGGTAGGATAACCTCCGCAGGGCTGCTAGGAAGATTCATTATTATTATTGAGAGGGCGGAACTGCAGGCACCGAGCGTGGAGAGGTAACAATTGCATAAGGAGATGAGTGGTTGGGAGGTGGTGGACCTCCTGGTGGCGGATGGCTGTATGGGGTGGAAGGGTAGGTGTGAGACCGCTCTGTAGGGGTAGCCTGAAAGGTTCTGGTTGGGGTAGTTGGACATGATCTATTTAGATACAAAAATATAAACTGGAATGAGGATTCCAAATGAAGTCTTAAATTCATAGTTCCTCTTATTATCGTTCTCCGCCACCCAGGATTCAAGCAACGTCTTAAATTTAGAGGAAGTTATTTATATTTATATAAACCATGATAAAGCTTGGGATGCGATAAAGAGAGAGCCAAGAATGGTACATCCTATTTTGATATAGCCAAACATCAAAAACAGATTAACCTGCAATATGAACCATCCCTTCATCCTTGATCCTGCAAGAATCCAGGTTTAGGCTTTCCAAATTTTTTAAACCTGTATCACAAAAATCTGCATGAGTAACAGTTTCTTATAACTCAAATAATTCAACTTCTAGCGAGCATAACCTCAGTACTGTTCCACAATCATGATCAAGCATTAAACTAGACACCATTTGATCAAATATGAGAATAAATTTACCTTTTAGGTGTACCAAAATAGCACCTGATATATCATTGAATCCCAAATTCAAAACTTTCAAAGATCTCAGCTCTGTATGAAGCAGAACAGGCGAAAACATTACTTCACATTGAAAAATGAGAACAACGATGCTTAGAAAGTAGCTTTATGTTAGCTTCATAATAGAAGCAGATCTTGAGATAGAATTCACCTGACAATTTATCGCAACCATCGTCAGTCAAATTACATCTGCTGAGATTCAAAAACAATAAGGCACCAAGAGCTGCAGAAACACAAAAAATCATACATCGAACAGCATACTGACAAATATATAGAAACCAAACACAAAATAAACCTGTAAGTGAATCCAGGCATAGAGACGTGACAGGACAGCCCTCCATATTTAAAAGAGAGAGCTTCTTCAATGCTGCAATGCAAATATTTGGATACGAAAAAAAATCATTTTTTCAAATAAAATATAGTTATCAGAAACTTGAAATGGAGAATTCTTTTGTACACAGTGAAATGATTTCTTATCATTGCACTGTGGTAGTAAATTAAACAAAAGAATGACAACATTAGTAACTGCATTAACATTTCTCGAGTCACAGAAGAGTATCATTTGGAGACACAGACAAACCACCAGCTTTCCTTTCACTTCAAGCCATCAACTTCTCAGAAAATGATTGCGGATAATACTAAAAATTTCCGCCCCACCACCGGATTTCAATACAACGAAGGGTCCATAAACAGGTCATTAACACGCAGCATGACTTTTATGTTGAATAAACACAGGAAGAGCCTCCTAAAGAGAAGGAGAGCTCCCATGGGTCAAATTGCTAAATCATTTTGTTTTACTCGAAACATGTTACCTCTTAGAAATGCGACACCATTATCTGTAACCTTACTCGATGCAATTTGCAACGACTTCAAGTTTGTAAGCCCTGCAAAATAGAGAGAAATAAATTTTCCAAACAAAAACACAAAGCACATACATCGTGCTCAGACACTGTTACAACCACACAGACATAGCAAGGAAAAAGATAGAATAAATCAAAGTAACACCCCTGCAGCTACCCAACAAATGATTAACTATATTGAATATTCAAGAGTTTTGAATTACAAGCAAGGAATGAACACTCAAATGACAAAAAGAAAACAACTCTTTCCTGGTTGCCCCCTAGTCAAGCTAGCTCACACTCTTAACAATACTTTTCCTCCCCTGAAAATAACAAATTCCCCACCTTTCTTCTCACACATTATTGGTTCTAGTTAGTTAACTTTCAATTTATCAGTTGGGTTGTTCAGCTGTCAATGTAATCAGTTATCATTGTTACATTCCATTTTATTATTTAAGAACACACGAAGCATTAGTTTGGCTTCTCTCTTGAACAGATATTTTCTAAGAATTCAAGACAGAGACGAATTTTTCTCTATGATGTAATACACATGCTTACTCCAGATGCTTACTATTTGGAAACAGACCACCCCACACAATAATAATAATCCGTTCTAACTGGTGATGAGATAAATTATGATCGAATCAAAACACAAGCTGAAGCATATCCTCTTAAGCAAACCACAGATGAAAGAAAATAAGATGACTGGTGTCTCACAGACTTAAGTATTTTTTTCTTCAGCGTTTCTTAATTGAAGGGTTTATAAACATTGAAAAAGAGCTACCTGACAGAGCCTTCATATCTGAGTCGGTGAAGCAATTGCAGCAATTAACATTCAGAGATTCAAGCTTTGCAAGTTCTGCCAAATGCGAACATAATATATAAAATAATGAGGCATCAACGGAGAGTAAATCGAATCCTTCATACTGACATTTTTTAAAGTATGGCATACAGAAGGCAAACTCGTTAAGTCCAAATTACTAATAATTATGACCTATTAAACAGAAGAATTACTTTAAAAGAACTCATAATATCAAATAAGTATTTTTACTCTTTCCATCTTTTTGTTTTTTGTCCCACTTACTTTTTTTTTAAGGTATGATGCCCCCATACTGTACACACACCCAAACCAAGAAGAAATTTAAAACACAGCACTGATGTTGCACGTCTAGAATTATACATTTGCATTCCGAGTCTTATAAAATAATCACCTTGCAAGATATTAATCAGATTTAAAATGGAAAACTTTCTTTCTTTACACAGAAAAAAATATCGTGTTTCTAAACTAAACATCAATGGCACGCTACATTGAAACAAGTATCGTAGCAGTCCCAGGTGGCATTGTATTCAGATAATGAATAAAACTCAGGAAAATAATTTCCACAACTCCGAAAGAGTTCACAGAACTCACAAACCTTTCAAGTGAATTAACCCTCCATTGATTTTCGGACATCTCTCCAGGTCCAACTTTACAAGATCGACTAAGCCAGATAGAAAACTCATTCCTTGAGCAGTGATCGAGTTGTTTCTTTTAAAACTCAAAGAATTCAGGTTTGAAAGACCTATTAAATAACAGCATACATCAGATAACCATTTTAAAGCACTTGTTCTGTGGTTCTCCACCACAAAGTCACCTCCTGCCCTCACTATTAGAGGGGAAATTACAGTTATACGATCAAAGAATATGTGGTAAACCTGAAACATTGATGTTTGCTCAGAGGACCGAATTTCATTTCAAAATTGTACCATTCGCAAAATAATAAAGACAACTACAGCTCATGAACAGGTTGTGAGATGAATTGTTTTCGACATCGAATAAAAAGGATAGAAAGACTGCTTCCTCCAGCAACACGTGGACAGGAGAGAATAACAAATGACAATAAATAATTATATGCTCGTTATCCATTGTAAGATCTTTGTCATTAAATAAAATCACTCTCTTCACAAACAAGAGATCCTGCCCCCTGACTTATCTTCAAGGTAAGGGGAAGTTGAATTTTTTTGAAGAATATGTTCAACCCTTGGTTAACCCTCAAAGTGGATCTTCATAGGTATGACAAAGGTAATGCAGAATTTTACCATCAGAGCAAATTATTTTGGTTAGGATCTTGAAATTCTTACATAACTACAGCTACCAGTGGAATGGTAAATATGTTAACAAGATATCAACTCAATTAACCATGGTCTCACAAATAAAGAAGTCTTTTTAAGGATATCAATATCGGTGAAGCATAGGAAGGGTCTCATGAACGAGGAATCTTCATCTACGAGCAGAGAAAAGTTACCACTTATCTGTTCCAGGCTCAAGTCCGAAATCTGGTCGCAATAATTACAAGTCAAGGCCTCAAGATTTCTGCATTCTTTGAGACAAGCTAATCCAGAATCAGTGATATCTGAACCAGATAGATCCACAGACAGTAAAGAAGAATTCTGTGAAGAAATAACATCCATCCAACTGTCATTAAGACCCGGGTATACTCCTAAATTAATGTCCTGCAAATAAACCGAAACACCTGAGTCAAGGTTATAAACCTCTTAGCATCCAGGCAATTTTAAACACCACCCATTATGGTAAAGCTTTAAGGTTAACCTGAAGAGCACAATCTCGAAAAGCTTCGAATAAAGTATCAGTTAGGCATTGAGAACAGATCAACTCATCGAAAATTTGTTGACTTATATCCCTTGGCAGCATAGAGAAGTTGTTATACTTGCTTATGTCCTTCAGTGAAACATAAATCCTTATCAACACAATTAAAGTATTTACGCTTCTACTCTGAAACCAATGACTATTAATAAAGAAAACATACTTCCCGAATCTTATATATACACAAATTCATAAGCGATGGACAGCTTCGTTTCCCCTGACTGGTATCCATGGATGATGCTCTAGTAAATGTGGTTCCAAGCCATTTTGAACTCCCACTTTTAATATATCTTCCACAAGCTCCTCTGTGTGAACCATCCTCATCGACCTGTTGGTCTCGCTTCCTGGAACAAGCTCCCCCCATTCAATGCTATTTCTAATTTATTCACATCAATGTCACGGGTACACGTGCAACATCACCCTGGAAAACAGAAGGACTAATTATTACGCGCTTGGATTTTATATCTGAATTTATCCAAAAGTGAGTTTGAATACAAGATCTTTTTGAGCAAAATACTTTTAAAAGCAACCTGTGTTTGGATGCAAAACCTTTATAATCTTAAAAGAAATTCTTTTAGAGGGCGGAAATATAGCTTATGAGTCCTGCTTTAGCTTTACCTTATTTTTTTTACAAAAAAAATTATTTTTCACAGATGTCCCCAAACATTAAACTTGTTTATGCTTTTTTAAAACAACAAAACTGAAAATTTTGTGGTTTTTGATCACAAAGCTGGCCCAAGCCTTCATGCACTTGAACTCAAACTTACTCCATTTCTTTGTAAACAATAACAATAATTATTTAGCCATAGTTTTAATACTTCCAACAGCAGTAGTTAGGACAAGTTATTAAAAGCAAAAAAGACGAAATCAAACATAGAGGACAATGGTCGAAGCATCTATGCCTCATATCCATCAAAACTAACACTTCATAGTGCAAGTTTAAAAATAAGAAGCAAAAGAATGCTTCAAGCTTCTAAAACTATCCATAACGGGCGCACACACACAGTTATAAATGTGATAAACATAAGCTAGAATTTTATCGCCAAGGAAATGTCATCAACCGCAAGATTCACTATTTCTTTATTCCCTCACCAATTAAAGATAGAATCTCAAAATTACTGTTATGCATCGTACATCAAGGATCATGATTAGATTTTGACCCATTCCATGAGAAGAAATGACGAAAAAAATACATTATAAACAAAAAGAAATTACAAAAGACAAAACACTTACCCAAGAATCTCACAATCCAAACGCAGGGAATACATCTTTGTTATTATGCGGCTACTTATAAAACCTTAAAACCATGGCCCTTGGGCTCAAGCAAACCGAATGGTCTTGATCAAAGCCATTCCCGACAGTTACTGCTAATTAAGCCTTAACCCAGACAACACGAATTATTTAGAGACGTAAAACCAAAACGGATAACAAAATAAACTAAAATTAACCAAACAAACGTTTTTTTCATTAAACAAATTGCACACAAATTTACTTTCTTTCACCAAAATATTTAACTCCAGAAGCCCGCGAGACCAATCCAATTACCAAAGAACAAAACCCAAAAGGTCCCACCTCTAACAGAAAGTCATACACTTCAGCTTTAAGATCATACATGAAGTCGAGCCAAGAAGGTAATAAAAACAACCCACTTAATCTCTCCCGATTATCAAACATATCCATCACTCAAATTCCTTAGTTTTATAATTAACGAATGATATGCCGCCGCCACAAAACCCAGAGTTTATTTTTTTGAATACCAAAAAGAATATAAATTAATAATAGCAAAAAACTCAACCAAGAAAAAAAAAACAACCTTTACTCTCCCTAAAAAGAGAGAACTCACAATTCTGCTTTCATCGGAAATCGGTACACAAACTACGCGCCCACATGAATAACACGAATTTATTTTAGAGCGAGGAGGAGGAGAAAGTGAATGTGAGGTGAGTAAAGAGTTGCAGCCTTTCAGCTAAAGAAGAAAGATAGAAGCAGGCGTTTATGGAGTGAAAGTTATTCGCTTCGGTTGCTGCTTCCGTGCCAAATTCCAAACCTACAGATGATCGCCACGTGGTGGAAGGATGCCGATGGGGAAATGATGGATAAGATATAGACTTTTATTAAGTTAAAATTAAAATTATTATAGTTAGTATATTTGCTAACGGGTTAATTAATTAAATAACCTTAATAAAATAAATAATTTCACAAATAACCCAAAAAATAAAAACATTTCAAAAGTAACCTAAACCGCCAACTGGGTTGGCGTGACCAATTGGTCACGCCAACTCAGTTGGCGTCACCTAAAAAAATTTTGGTCACGCCAACTGAGTTGGCGTGACCAATTTAAAATATATTAGTCACGCCAACTGAGTTGGCGTGACCTTTGTTTTTTACGGTCACGCCAACCCAGTTGGCGTGACCATTATTCACGCCAACTGGAGCTGCAACGTGTGCAAGTTGGTGGGAATAATTATTGGTCACGCCAACTGAGTTGGCGTGACCAATAAATATCATGTGTCACGCCAACTCAGTTGGCGTGACCCATTAAAGGTCACGCCAACTGAGTTGGCGTGACTTGGAGTTATAAAATTTCCGCAGCCCTTCTTCTTCGGCAACAACTTCGGCGATTTACAGTCTAAATTCTTCCTCGCGTTTGACCTCCAAGTTACTATCGTTTTTTTCTCATTTTGCTTCCAGTCTCTTCGTAGTTTCAGATTCAGAATTTAGAGGTAAAAATCATATGGCTGTGAATTAATTTCTGTCACACTTTTTCGCTGCCGGCCGCCGCCCCCCGCCGTCTGTTGCCGCCGTCTGCTGCCGCCGTCGGCCGCCGTCGGCCGCCGCCGCCGCCGGTTGCTGATGGCTGGTGGTTGTCGGCGGTAGCATCGTCATGTTTTATCAGTTTTAATTTATTTTGTTTACTTTATGTTGTTTATATGTACTAATGTATTTTTTGTTTCATATAATAGGATGGATCCGATGAATGTACCAGGCCCGATCGATGATCATCTGTTGGTATTGCAGTCATGTCATCGTTCTGAAGATGTATGGGCAGGTGATATTGATCGGCCCTTGCGTGTGAGAAATCCGAGCAGCTATTTTTGGGATCTTTGCCCATTAGACACACGTGTTGTAAGTATGTTACATGAGTTTGGGTTTTATGGTGTATATAGGTGTAATAAGATTACCATTGACCCTCATCTAATCACGGCGTTAGTAGAGAGATGGCGTCGTGAAACGCATACATTCCATCTGAGATCTGGAGAGGCGACTATTACACTGCAAGACATTGCAGTTATTTGGGGTCTGCCAATAAATGGTCTTGCAGTGTCAGGTGCCAATTTTGATAAGACAATACCCGAGTGGCAAGAATATTGTTATCGTCATTTGGGATTTACACCAGATCCGGGTCACTTTAAAGGTGCATGTTTGTTAATGTCTGCGTTGAGTCATCATTTAATAGTAAATCGGATCCATTTGCATAGTACGGCGGATGAGGTTGCTAAATATGCACGAGGTTGTGCATTATTAATGATAGGTGGGATTATGTGCCCCGATAGCTCCGGCAATACTGTAAAATTATTGTACATACAGAAATTAGAAGATATCAGTTCTGTTGGTAATTTTAGCTGGGGTAGTGCTGTGCTGGCATTCTTATATCGTGAGTTGTGCTGGCATGCCAGCGGTAACACTTGATTATTCGCGTCCATGGAGACAGCAATCAACATCTTATGCTGATATTTTACATACAGATGTGTGCCATCCACTGTAATAACTTGCCGACAGTGGCGGAAACCATCTATGCACGGTTGGAAGGCCCAGAAAACATAACTCAAAGTTTTTTCTCTCGGTCTTGCATTATCAAGATGATCCCACTCCACGACTGTGCCTGGGTTCCATTTTTTCAAAGCTCCCATATAGAAAGGTAATTTGTTGACCGAGCTCTCCCAGGTTCCATACACATTCCGTATTGCACGTTTCAAACTATGCCAGCCTTTTGCATATGATATTTCAAAGCCATACTTATCTTTCACCGTTTGAATCACATACTTGATTTCATAAGCTGGATCACGACGAACGATTCCCAATAACAAGCTAGCAATCATATTCTTATCCAAGTTCGAATGATCAAGCGACAGCTCACTCAGCAGACAAGTGTGAGGACCACCATATTTGGTTATTTTGAATAACCCAACTTTTTTATCCAAACATGCACGCAGGTACCATCTGCAAGGTATATCCTCTGTACCGTGTTTGCATATTACTTTCCACAATGTTTTTGTACTCTTAACAACATGGTACTCACGTTTTGCAACACGTACTGAATAATCCTTCACAGCTGCCTGCAGATGAAATTTATCTTTGAAGACCATGTTGCGATGGATTTCACCTTTGGAGTAATCATAAAAACTCCCCCAACGGCCTGTTGGATTGTCAATCGAATCTCCAAAAACTTCTGGATGTGTCATGGAAAAGAATGGGATTGTTGGATAAAGATTATGATCATTTGTCATGGTTGGTGCCCCCTCCTCTTGGTTTTCAACTGCTTCTGCCATCACACCAATATCAACTTCATCATCATCAGCATCAGTCTCATCATCAGATGGAATCCCCTCTGGTTCAGAATTAATTTGATCACCAAAATCAGCAAAACTGTCTGCTCGTGGCTCAGCGGCAACATTATCAACATCTACTGGATGATCATCTCGGTCTCCACCACTATATGAACCCTCAGCTTGATGTCGAGCAACAGACGTCTCTGGAATAACAGATGTCGTCAATCCTTCTGAAAAACTGCCACTCATTGGCATTTCTGGAACATAATCATAATTCCTTGGTTCTGCTTGTATATAAAATTTCAAGCAACTATGACCCTGTTCTGAATCAAGTAGCCATGCTAAATTGTAATCATCATCTATGGGTAAAACAGTCTGACGTAACCCCGAAAAATCTTTGAACATATGCCTAGCATATAATTTCAAAAGAAACTGGTTGCGATCGAACCCAGTGATATCATATATTTTATCTAATAATTGTAGAAAATTAATTGTACGCCGTATAGTTGTACCTCTTGATGGACCACGATCATATCGGACGAACTCAGAATCTTGTATAATATTACCCCCCCAATAAAATAAAACTTGAATAGACATATTTTGATAACTACAGAAAACTATTACTAGTAGCTAATAAAATCTTTTCTGATGTAGAAGATCAGCTAAAGCTGCAACTACAGAGCATAATCAGAATTTATCATATAATAAAAATATTAAAAGAGAAGTTAAAAATATTAAAAGAGAAGTTGTGAATTGGTGAGAAAACTAAGAGGCGGACGGCTTTATTTATAGCCATTTAGTGCCGCCAACTCAGTTGGCGGCACTATTAAAATAATGTCACGCCAACTGAGTTGGCGTGACTCTATAAAACAAAGGTCACGCCAACTCAGTTGGCGTGACTACTATTCAACGATGGTCACGCCAACTGAGTTGGCGTGACCAATATTTTATATGGTCACGCCAACTCAGTTGGCGTGACCTACTGGACCCGCCAACTGAGTTGGCGGGTAAGGTTAGTTTTTAAATGTTTTCAGAATTCGGGTTATTTTTGTAATTATTTGTTTTATTTGGGTTATTTAAATAAATAACCCTTTGCTAACTTCTATAAATTAATAATTAATAATATTAAGATCATAAACTTTTATTAATTTATAGATATTAATAATATTTAGACTAAGTTGAAATTGAAAAAATATTATTTTAAAGAAATTTTTAAATTATAGAATTTAATTTATGGAGGATATTTTTTTGTGGAAGATTTCATACGCTAAGTTTTCAGTTTTTATTGATTAATTAATTGATCATGGGTAGTGCCAAAGCATGAAATGTGCTTTCAAAGTAAATTTTTTATAATTTCATGAATACCCTTAAAGTAATTTGCTAAGCTTGTTTACTTCAAAGCGATTCAAGTGATCTGTCAAAATTGGAATCAGAGCCTAAGTTTATTCTGGAAATACTATACTATTATCTTGAATATTAATTTGTAACTTATACGGAGGAGACGATTCAAGATAACCCGAACGAATGTTCGAAGTGTCATATATATGTGGTACTTCCAGAAATTGGAAGCACTAAATCAGAAGCATATGGCAGAAGCTCAACGCTTCAACCATAAATGGAAACTATTACAGGGAAGATGATTATGCGCACCCGGCATAAACCATTGCAATAAACTCGAAAGGATGGCAAATAGGCTCCATCAAGTAAACCTCAAACTACAGTTCGAGTTAGCAAAACTTCAGGAAGACGATCATCCTAAACATGAAGATGTGGTTCCAGTCTCCAATGATCCAACAGGGTCTGAATCAGATGATTAGGATGTGAGAACCAACCTTTCGAGAAATCGAGTCAGATTCTTCTAAGATATCTCAAGATCTTAGAGAGATTCAGAAGACAGTGCAGCGTTATGGCTACCTTCAATACCATGTCCCTGTATAGATCCATCAGATTCAGAGTCAGATGGAGATTATGATTAAACATCAGGAGGAAATTCTTATAAACCTTCAAGATGTTCAAATCCGGGTCAAGGAATTGGAATTAAGACAAAGTCCTACAGGAAGAAAGAACATAGGATGGTTACAGTCGTCCTACGGAACAAAACCCCTTTTACACCAAAAATGGAAAGCAGAGGAAGTCCAAAGACCTTCGATGGAGACTGAAAAAATGATTGAAGTCCTACGAGGAGAGCCCATACTTCCCACAAAGTAATGAAAATAATCAACCTGGAAGATCTGCGAGATCTTGCTGATTCGTTTGTGTGATTAAATCTCGTAGAATTTAAGACGGGAGAGCATGTACCAAGACCTCCACCACAAGAAAGTTTCGGATCACACAATCCACCCGAAGGTGATCAAAGTACGCCACACAGGGAAGATTTCACCTCAGCAACTTTGGATCCCGCAGTTTGAACAAGGAACCGTTCTCGCAGGCCAGATACACATCAAACGCCTTACGGGAAATCGCAGTTAGATCCAATCCATCCATATAAACTTATGCTCAACATGGATATATTGGATTTCAAAAACAGAGAAGTTCTTAATGATGAATGAGAATAGCAGCAGGAACGCTTGACCTAAGTAAAGAATGATTCATTTTACTTCTTAAAATGAGCCTGGAAGGATCAGTCAAGATTGTCTGGGATATGGGAGACCCAGATACCAGGGAAGAAGTTTTAGCCGGAGAGTTCCTGAAAGAAATCGTGGACAAGATGACAAAATTCTTTAAAATCTGTTTCATTATAGTAAGTTACTTCGAGGGAATGGAGGAAGAGAAGGCTAAAAAATACAGACAAGCTATAATCAGCCTGGAACTATATGATATATGTTATGTAGACTAGTACATCAAAATCTTTACAGAGTATCGATGGAAGGCAAAGATAGAAGAAAAAGATGCAGCAGAACTGTTCTTTGCCAAAATACAGAGCCCATGGAGAGAAATGATTATCCAGGAATTTCTTGGCAAAACCAAGATGAGTAACAAATTGCTCAAACTTTAGTTAGTCAAGAGAGATGAAGAAAATAGTTCATTGAAAAATGAATTAAGTTCTTTGAAGAAATCATTTTGCAAGTTTAGTGAAAGTAGTTTAAAATTGAAAAAATTGCTTGGCTTGCAACGATATAGCGTCGATAAAGCCGGACTAGGCTTTTCAAGCAAATCTAAAACTTTTTCAAACTTGTTGGCTAAAACTAAACATAATTCCCCTACTTGCACTTATTGTTGTAAGGTTGGTCATATAAGAAACAAATGTAGATTTGTTAAAAATCAATACCAACTTATACGACCAGACGGAAACGCCTTGAAAAATGTAAAAATGGCGCTACCAGAAGGTATACGAATTCTGGCTGGGACTATCACAGAAGATGAAGTTTCAACCAGACATGCATGGGGTCTTTGGGTTTGTCTAACAGAAATGGACAAAGTCAAATACTCATTCAAGTTCTTTCAAAAAATTCAGCCAACGGAACTTTCATGATGAATTCCATGACATGAACCTCAACAAGATTTGCCAAAGAACTCTTTGAAACGAAAAGATGAATTCTTTGGGAAAACAAGATTCCGGCGGGGAAAGAAACGTACCAGAAATTCTGGAACATGGCATACGTTGGGCGATGGATAGACCATATTTGCCAAGCATGCCCGGAGCAGAAAGAACCAGAGTTCGGGAAAGGATTCCGATCCAAACCCGACAGATCAGAGGTAGGAAAAGACAAAAGACCTGCTGACAAGAGAGCCTGTTTTCCTAAAGCTCGGGGACAACAAAAATCAATAATGTAAAGATTTCCCGACAAAGGAAAATGTGTGGACCATTAAAAATTAGTGCGGATACTGTTCAACGCACTCAGATAAAATAATGGACCACTCACGAGAAAACGTTGGCATAACCAGACAAAGATGCGAAACCACGTGAAAGTTAATGCGCACTCACGGGTGCACCTAACAATTATCAAGATTTGGAATCCGAAGTTGAAGTCCGGATTCATGCCTATATAAGGGCACTCATTCAGGAAGCTAATGAGATCGAAAATTCTCCATAGTTTTCTGAAAATAAAAATTATAGTCTCCAAGCTTTGTTCTTCTTCAACTTTCATAGCTTGGTAATATTTTCTTTCTTTCTTTTGTATTCATTTGTAATATTGTTCTGTTTGGTTTTAAGTTTATGTGTTCTTGAGTCAAGCCTCATCTTTATGAGAGGCTAAACAAGTATGTCTCCTCCCAAAAGGAGACGTTTTAATGTAATAGATGTTATAAGTATTTCCAGAATAAAAATAAGGTTGTTGCCCATCTATCTCCCAGATTTCTTTAAATCTTTCATATATCTAGTTTTACTTTACGCCCTATGTAGGAAACAAAACAAGGATGTGCTGGCTATTGCTGAAGGGCTCTCTAACAAAACCATCTGTTGCGATCGTGTGGTTGGTGGTGAGGAGCCATCGTAAAACCTGATTGAGTACCCGACAGTAGTTCGGTAACAACGATATTAATTGGTTTGTTAAAATTTTATTGTAATACAGAAGCATGATGTGACGATTCTTTATTTTCTTCGAATCATGAACTGTGAGTCCTTTGCAAAAGTATGCTCTTGGGTTCATTCCAATATGACAGAAACTGAGGGATTTCATGTTCAATAACTACTTGTATTAGAGTTGAAATATGGAGGGGTATAATGGAAAATTCCTAAAATTGCTTTGGTAAAAACAAATATTGATTTGACATTAACATTAGCCATTCATTATTGGAGAGTTTACTTTTGCAATACAAACTTGGTGGGGTGTAAAAGTATTAGAAATTGCATATATTATTTTAAGTATTTGGCTTTCGGAAAATTTTAATGTATGTGCATGACTGGCTTGAAATTCTATTAGGTTGCATATTGATCGATGGATTTAGGGTTAATGATTTCAAATCCATAATAATAAATATATCCTACTTGTTTGGGTACTCAAGAAATCCATAGATTTGAAATCCTTCTCTTTAAATTTTTTACTTATTTATTGGCAAATGTAATAGATTTCAAATTCCTATAAAATGAAGTTATTTGAAATCCTTCCATCAAATCCTTTCATCAAATCCAAATCGTTCGATCCAAATACAACATTAGATTTTGAACTAAAATTTTCTCAACATTATGGTAAAAATGACAACGTTCAACAAATTGTACTTATTGTTGCTGATTTTAGCCATTATATCATAGGAAAATGAATGCTTAAGGTTTTATTTGGATTGAAGGAAAAGATTAGAAATGTAATCATTTGAAATTCATAAATTTGAAATGACATGTAAATGATTATCATTTCAAATTCTCCCAAAATACTCCCAAAATGCAATCAAGAAGGAGGAGGAATTTGAAATTCCCACTTTAATTTTTTACACAAACATAAATGATGGATCAAGTGGGGAATTCGAAATTCATTCATTTCAAATCCTTCAATCTAAGCACGGCCTTTTTGATTTTCAAAGCACCCGTGAAATGGTGCTTCCTTTGCAAGTTGTTCTTTATTTCCTAGGTTCATGTAAAATGGTCTAGCAATTTGCACGGAAAATTCTTA
Source organism: Haberlea rhodopensis (assembly GCA_907163345.1). NCBI lineage: Eukaryota > Viridiplantae > Streptophyta > Magnoliopsida > Lamiales > Gesneriaceae > Haberlea > Haberlea rhodopensis. The sequence continues at coordinate 5,017,152 of CAJQUN010000011.1, read as the reverse complement.
CATGCATCGGGTCTGAATCTCATATATTTATTAATACAAATAGAATAAATTAAACCCTACAATGTTAATCAAACAATTGTAAATTCATTTTCTTTATGTTTTTCCATATGTGTGCCTAGACCCGATTTGCACTGGGGCTATGGCTCGACAGTTAGTAATATCTGTCGGTTACAAATTTTGAATTTTATTAACGTTGCCACATACCTCATTAAGAATGTTCTTGAGATCTTTCACTAAAACAAGTATTATAATTATATACCTAAATTTATTTAGTCACATTTTGCATAATTTAACGTGAAGTATTTTAAGATTTATGGCAATCATCAAGTTGGATTAGCAAGTATTAGTATTAAATATGTATAAATACTTCTAGTATAGTATTGACATTTTTTTTAGCAGCCAAACATTTTTCGTCATATGCGAGACTCGATACCGAGTCAATCTTAAAGGGGAGAAAACTGTTTTACCAACTGGGTTAGACATGCAGCTGATATAGTATTTTCTTTTAGATATACAGGTTTCACATGTAATATATGTACGACATATCATGATTTTATTAATCCAATGATGTATGAAGATTGTTTCACCAAGATTTCTTCAATTGCACTAAGCCAAGAATATAGTTTTTAAAGCATGAATTCATAAAAATCTAGAAAATAACATTCCATTGTCTTAATCGATGTAGGGAAGTAACAAAAGCAAACAACATGCCTCCTTGTCTACCTTCTTACCATTTTATTTTTGCTCATTTTGTAAAAGATAACTTCTTGTACTGGCAGCTGCCAAAGCTGCTATGAAATTAGGGTCCTTAGTTAAAGTTGAAACCATTTGTTCAACAATGTAATGTTTTAGTTCTGATTCATCATTCTTGCCTCTTGAATTTCTTGTTTCTTCGTGGTCCGGTTTCGATCTTGTTAAGTCAAGAGTGATGGTTGGGGCAGACGAAGGCGGAGCCGTTGAATGCGGTGAAGTCCGAGGTGTCAAGCTCCTGTTGGAACCGGAAGTCATCTCGACTTTCAGAGGCGGAGGATGGTTGTGCTCCCCTTCATAAGTTGCCACTACAATTGATTGATCTTCTATACTTCTTTGTACCTGAAAGAAAAGAACACATCAGAAAAAGAATTGTTATTCTACTTTATAAGTTCTTATTATATTAGTTGATGAGTAGACCTTAAAGTCATAAATTATTACCTTCTTTTTGACAGGACAACTTGGAGCAAAAGAACACTTGAAGTAAGCTCGTGGGCAAGGGTTATCCCTGGTCACCTTCTGTCCATATTTCCTCCATTGATATTCATCCTTAACGATCTACAATTTGAGTAAATGGTCTTTCAGTGAAGGAGATAACCAACCAAGACTTTTTAGAATAAAGCAATTTCTTGTGGATTTAAACTGAATAACAAAGGGCATTGAGAGTATTTCATGACAACTTACAAGGCTTGTATCAGATGCTTCTGTTTTTGTGCAAGTATGCGAAATCTTCGTTTGGATTTGTTCTTCCCTTGGTTTCTTGGATGAGTCTTCATCACTGGAGCTGCTTTCAGAAGGCCCAATATTGTTATTGATGCTGGTTTCAGCTTTTCTCTTCTTTGATTCTCCAGGATTCTTGATTGAATACTCCATTAATTGGTTTCTCAATTCTGTGTAGTTCTCACACAGTACTGTTAGCATATCTACCAACTTCTTGTTTTCTGCACTCACTCTCTTTAGTTCTTGTATCAAAGCACCTCTCTGCAAACGGAAAATATCCAGTTCATTAGATAAACCCCCAATTAACCAATAACACTCGTTCATTCGAGCAGCAAAGAGTTCGATCCTCATTAATAATATCTCATGTTCGACTGTCGATGAAGCAAAAAAAACTGGTGATGGGTGAGCTTCTACTATTATGACTATAGATTAGTTTGAACATGAAACAGAACGAGATAAGTACTAACCTCTTCATTCACTGTTAAATTTCTTCCCAACTCCATGAAATCGCTCCCCACTTCTTGTTTCTGCACAAACACCAAGTTCAGTGAGATTCTTCGCTGTATTTTGGATTAAAAAAAGTCTTCATGTTCCATTCCAATCGAATCCGTAAACTTACCAGTATCGGAGCTTCCTCCATAAATCTGAAAGGTTTGATAGTAAGATCCAATGAAGTGTCCAACAGGCTTGTGAATTCCATGACTTCTTGCGTAATATCCTTTTTTCCCTTAAAACAATGCTCCAAATCTGGTCAAAATTGTTCTTGTTTTCTGTGCATATATATGTAATGTAGCAGCAGCAGTACACCAACCAAGGAATAGAAGATATAAAGAGAAGCTTATATAGAACAGAGATGAACACACCGTGTATTGTAGGAAGGTGGGAAGGAAGATGACAAAGAAAACGAATATGAGTTGTCAAGTGGAATCTAGAAACACTAAGCCGTGTTGACTATAAAAAGACAGAACTCATGTCACAATTAATCAACTATATTTTCCCAAAATATCAATATTTTTTTATTTTTTTTCCAAAAAAAACAATATATTTACACGTTTTGCATTCCGAAATTTACTCATTATCGTTTTTTGTTGGTTATTTTATTATTATTATTTATATAGAAATAAAAACTGGAAAGGTGCACAAGAAATTCAAACTTTGCTAAACTCACAGTCAAGCCGACCTTAGGGAAGAACGAAGTAAAAGAGTCTTAGCTATCATGTTGACCAATTTCTCCACACATAAATGTGTTCTGTAATTTATATATATATATATATATATATTCGGGAAATTCTATCCTATCTCGAAAGTGTTATTCCCGATATTGATATAATCATTAGATGATGTTGATTTAATGTAGAGTCCACAATTCAAATTATACCAAGAGTAACACTTCCCATCAGGGGCGGAGGTAGTAGGTAGGTGGGTACCCCATCCACATTTTTTTAAAAAAAAAAAATTACATTTGTTAGGGAAAAAATTAGTGTAAATTTTGAAAAATTTATGTTTTAGCCCCACCATTTGAATCGATATAGTCCGTTAATACTATGTCTAGCTCGACCAGCCCCAGGTACAAATTTATCCTGGCTCCGCCCCTGCTTCCCATGAAGAATAGAATTTCCTATTTTTGGTATATGCAAGATGCGTGCAATAAATAGTTGTTAGAATTTCGGAACATTATTATAAAATTTAAAATTAAATAATTAAAATATAAGAGAAAAAGAGATAATTTAGAAATCTATTATTTGATATTTATTAGATAAATTTAATTAAAAATAATTTTTTGTGATAATATTTTATTACAATGTGAAGAATTTTGTCCATGCATTTAAAAATACAATTAAGTTACTCTCCTTTTTATATATACTAGCAGTCATCTACAAGTGTTTATTTTGATAATATTTTCAAGATTTAAGTAGGGTAATTTATTTTATTTTAACAATTTGTGGTAATGTGCAATTATTTTAAATAAAGATAATTTTTTACTTGGATTTGATTTTGGTGAGATTTATAACGTCTCACGCTTTGTTTATAGTATAAAATAAGTGAATCTTGGGATATAATTTCTGCGCATACGTTAAACTTAAGAAAAACTAACGTGTTTTGGAAACTAAAATTAATTAGTATAAAATTCTAATATTTGATAATATAATATAGAGCGTATATGTACAAATACTAATGAAGACTAAAAGCAAATTAATTTTTTTTTTGATAAACCAAATATATATTAAATATTGGATTACAAAAGGTACTCCAACCCATTTATTAAGAGTACAAAGACATTACAAAACGTAATTAAAAGCTCCTAATATACCAAATTAACCTAGACAAGACACTGGATTTAATAACCAATCATTAACAGAGAAACAAAAATCCGGTTGCTTTGCTTTAGTCCATCTCCAAGGGTTTGTTGGTTGCTGCCCTAAAGGGCACTGCCCTTAGAGGCATCATCCACCATCCATATAGAATCTTTTTTTTCTTTTAAAAAAAAAAGATTCCAAATGAACGGTGATGATGCCCCTAAGGGCACTGCCATTAAGTGCATCATCAAACAAACCATCTCCAAGTATTTATTTTTATGAGCTCGAGTGTTTTATCCAAATTTATATCACCTCCATCAAAGACTAACCTGTTTCTACATTTCCATATTTCCCAGTTGACGCCATACCACAATGCATTCCAACTTCCTCTTCTTTTAATCTTGTGAAGTAATTGAGCATGAGATAATAAATTCTTCTCTGGTCCATGAATAACTGTAGCTACTCCCACCCAACCATAACACATTATCCAAATTTTGTGAGAAAAATTGCAAAGTAAAGAATACATGGGACAAGTTTTCTTCTACGTCTTTACACAACACACATTTTCACCTCATCCGTTAGGCTGCCATTTATAAGAATCGAAGAAGAGGCTGCTGTTGACACACATTTCATTTGTTTCATCATTTCCTCTAAATAACACCACTCCACTGTCCACATAGTCGTATGCCTTTTCAAAATCGGCCTTAAATATAATGTACTCTTTATTTTTTTTCCAGCTTGGCCTCTTCCACCACTTCGTTTGCAACTAGAACTCCATCTAGAATTTGTCGACCCCCTATAAAATCTGATTGACTTTAAAAAATTACCGACTCTAGAACCTTGCTGAGTCTATTTGCAAGAATTTTTGCCAGGACTTTGTACATGCTGTTTATCTGTGAGTTGTCCTGTTTTGGCACTAAAACAATGAATGAGGAGTTGGATCCCTTTACCAACCTTCCATTTTGATGGAATTCCTGGAAGAATCTAAAGAACTCTGGTTTAAAGATATTCCACATTTTCTTTATGAAATTAAAATTGAATCCATCATGTCCCGGACTCTTTGTTTCTTCGCAATTGCACACTGCTTCATAAATTTCCTTCTCACTAAACTGGGAAGTGAGGAATGTGTTATCATCAGCGCTGACTTTTTTCAAGTTTGGGCCCAAATTTTTTTAGGCCTATTCCAATTAGATCTCTTAAATCGGACTTGAAAATGATCCCTTATTCCTCGTTTGACTTCTAATACCGAATCAAGCACCTGTCAGATCCCATGTATCATAGATTTTCTTCTCCTTTTGTTAATATTTGCATGAAAGTATGCATCTCCGTCTTGTAACCAGTTCATTCTGCTTTTCTGAAGTATGTAAACTTTCTTTCGAATGTAGTGCATGTTTCAGATTCACCATCTCCTCTCTTAAATCTGCTGCTTCACATTTTTTATCCAACTCTTCTAACCTTTCTTTTTCTTTTCTGTAATTCTAATATTCAGAAACCCAAAGGTCTCCTTATTCCAGTTTCTGAGATAGTTTTTTCAGGGATTTCAAAATATTTTGCATCAACAAACGTTTTAACCTCTTATGTTATGTGTTTATTAAATAATTCTAAATTCCTTCAAAATTATATTTCATCTACTTATCTATACTATATACCATATTATATTATTATTATTAGACCAGATATAATAACGAAAATGACCATATCACCCCTAGATAATCTAAAAAAAATCATAAATTTAATATATGTAACCATGATTCTAAATGTATACTTAAATAAATATTCTAATTAATTACAAAAAAATTTACAAAAATCAGTCGTCCCTAAATTTTTTATATAAAAAAATTGTACATACAAAATCTACTCGTTTTCACACCACAAAAAGTCAACATTGACTAACGTAATGCAAAATAAAATTATGTGGACAAAAGATTATAATATTGTCGTTCAAAAAAAAAAATTATATTATTGAATTATCATATGTTTAAATTCATTACATGGCCGACATCGTGTGAACAAATATTGTCTATTATCACATTTAAAAATGGTATCTAAAATATTAACTTTTAAAATGAATATAAATATTCATAAACCATTCTAAAAACTTCTTATTGAGTTTTATGATGTCCTATCATCTTTATCACCTGGTAGATAAGATTACATCATTTATCACAGCCAATCAGTTGTAACAAACGGTGTTATGGTATCGTTCAACTGTTTGGTACAATGCATTAGATATGATAAATGAGAGATGAATAGTTAAAAATGATGTTCATCTTATTGTTATAAATATACCAAACTATATCTATGTGTATATAAAGTCGGAAAGGACGAATCTATTTGTTGGGTGAGGGGCAACTGTCTCTAAAAAAAATTTATTATCTAAACGTGTTTTTTTTTTAAAAAAAAATCGTATTTCACCCTCCAAAAATTATGTTTTGACTCCACTTTAATTTTTTTTGCTTTTTTATTTTTTATGTTAATATTTTTTATCTATGTAAATAAAATTCTAAATTCGCTATGGAATTCAGTATCATGATGATTGATGATGGATCATTAGATTTCAAGGTATTTGTGGACTCAATGGGGTGCCTATTCGAGTCAACTGAAAACTTCCATCCAAGTAGTTTGAAACATGAGAAACACTAGGTTTACAACTTTGACACGGATTTCCTTTTTTTTTTTTCTTTTCTTGCATTTACTTTTTAGTGAAATCTTCCACTTAACTATACCAACTACCCCTATGAAACACAATTCAAGATTAGGAATAACTTTGCTCTTAAGAAAATGATGTTTAGTGAATCTTTTGACTCAAATAAACTTTTGGAGAAGATTGACGTATATACGACACTCGATTTTATTCCTTCTAAGGTTTACGTGGCCCACCATAATCCATTGTAATTAAAGACTTAGCAGTTATTATTGTTGTTGTACAGTTTGTTTGGCTATATATAGAGATATCAAACAGTGCGGATGATATGAGGCTAGACACGTTACGGAGCGGTACGACACAACCCATTTTGCTACAACTTGTGACATAGGTCGTGCCAGGCCATATGGTGCCGGCACTGCACGACATTGTACAATTGTTTTTTAATATAGCGGTCGATCGGCAGTTATGTGCCAATCGATCGGTAAACCAAAAAAAAAAACTTGAAATGGGTCGTGCCGAGCCATGCCTATTGTGGAAATGGGTCGGCACGTCACGACCCGTTTCTAAATCGTGCCGGCACGGTTTGGAAACCTATATTGCGCGTTTGACACCTATAGCTATACACCATTTTGATCTATCTTTTTACAAAGTATTAGAAAATTCCCTAGGCTGATTAATTTTATATGTTTTTTATCTTGTGATAATTAATCGTTAAAAAGAGGTGCAAATGCTTAATTTTTTTATGTTGCATTTGTATGGAATAATTTGATTGAAGCAAATGATTTCAAATGATACGTGGTTGGTTGTTATTTTCAATCAGTCTAAAATATAAAGAAAATGCATCAAAATAAGAGGGCTAAATTTGAAATATTTAATTCAACTATTTACTTTTGACAAAAATGACACTAATTTCAAATTCTTTGACACTTAACAATTAAATAATATATAGTACTTTCTTGACGTAGTTATTATATGTTTCCATATTTATTATTTAGGACCAAAACCGTTTTTGGTCCCAATTATTTGAAACCAGAATTATTTGTCCATCATCCATTAACACTTAGCAATTAAATAATATATATTACAATGTATAAATTATGAGACATTATCGGTACGTCGTTAACAAGTAGTTCAAAATTTTATAGTAAAATTCAAAATATTCTTTAAGATACAATCGTTGTAAATTAAGAACCCTCTATTCTATGCATGACTTATAATACTTCAAACCTCCCTACCATTTATTGTGTGTCCTATAAATTTTATGAGGAGTCCACGCATGTTGTCATATATATATACGACGTTCTTTTTTTTTCGATAAGCAAGAAAAATATGATTTGTTTGGTGTTATTATTAAGGTCATTGTCCTCAGGGTAGTATCAAACAAATCAAATATATGTGTCACGCTCTGAGACTGGGGTCGATAACACCGGTATTGATTTCCAAATAACAATTTGAAATCAATAAGCCTTGTAATATATATATATATATACATGAAATGATATCTTAAAAAGGAAATAAGTTTTAGTAAATGAAGTAAGCAATCTCCTTTGGAAAGTTTGCATTTGGAATGTTGCTCTGTCCCAATAAATAGTAACTAAATAGAAAATTTTATTTTAAGTTATATTAAATATTAAAATGTATACCGAAAATATAAAGAAATTCCATAAAAAAATATGCATATATATATATATATATAATATAAAGAAATTTTTTAATTTATTATCGGATAAATCTGTCTGTCTAATTACTGAAATAAGAGAATTTCACCGGATTAAAAATGGAAGATTATGGGGCGGATTTCATGAAACAAACTTCATGATTCTGGTCGCATGATAAAATTCATTAAAACCAAAAATTCTAATGTCACTCGTTCGATTTGGAGCTCTCAAGCTTACGTTCAAAGTGACGCGTGTTCAGAACTTGAACCGCTAGCAGGGAAAATCTCGGGACAAAATGTGAGTTTTTATCAAAATCTTATCGTTTGTTCAATACCCATTTGTTTTTTTCTTCTTTTTCCCAATCGATATCTGCCGATGAATCTAAACTGCTATTTTCATAGTTTTCTTGGATCGCCGCTCGCCGTTTTCTCTTTTTATCACCACATGCACAGTTTAATGAAACTGTGATACGAATACACTGTAGTGATTTACTTATAATGTTTAACACAGTTGAATTTTGATATAAATTTATACTTATTCTCATGTATTTTCCCTGTTTCTTGAAACAACAAGTTTCGGAGAAAATGGCGGTGGCGGCCGCAACTCAACAGCCTCAATTTATGAGCAGTAACGGCTATGGAAATAATCCCAATGACTCGCTCATTGAAAATATTGAATATGATCAAATTATCGTTGCTGATGTAAGTTTTTTCCTCTCGGAATTTGAAGTTATGATGTGTTCACTTTTTTCCATGCCAACTTGGTTTCATTTGGATTGATCAATTGTGTTGTGTGGAGTATATTTTTGTGTACACTGATGACATAATAAATACAGTTGAACACCCAAAAATTTGGCTAAGGTGTGACTGGATGTATTTTCGAGCTAAACTTAAATTTTTTCTGAAAAAAAACTAGACATGGTAACCCTACTCCTTCGGCCTTGATTGAATCATGTTATTAAAATATTTTCTTGGTTAATTTAATTTGAAGTGGTGGGCTGATTCAACCTTCAATGTGATATCAAACAATTTTCAGATATTAATATAAGTACGTTAGCTTGTCAAATATGTTTTCGTTATTAAAGTAGGTTGCTCCATGCCTCACAGCAAAAGACATTCTGCGTAGATCATACATACATCATTGGATGCATTATAATATATGTAGGTTCTACATGTATTTCACATGGAACCCATATATCCAATGGGAACTGCTATACGACACGTGGAGTATTTCTTGCTATGTTGCTATACTAAACCTACATAAAGCAAAACATTGTCCTTTGTTCATTCTTGATCCTCAAGTAATGAGTTGCAGATGTGACAGTTTGATCATCTACATTTTTTTCATTTGACTCATAATGGGATTGGGAGTGGTTTTGTGATCACATGTCTAGATTGTATGTAGAACATTTTTAGCACATAAATATAGTCTAATGATCCATGAGATTATACACTGGATATTTACAATGATAATGTCTCTTGATTTGTGATACTTGTTTTGGTTTTTGCAATTTGTTGGCAGGAAAACAGCTGGAAGAACTTGTTTGCATATATGGGTCCTGGCTTTCTTGTTTCCATTGCTTATATTGATCCCGGAAATTGTAAGCCCCCTGAACCTTGTAGCAGCGAAGTATTTTCCGTGGTTGATAAATATTTTGTCATTTTCGAACAGTTCAGACAGATTTGCAGTCCGGAGCACAATACAAATATGGGGTGAGTGTACTTTATTACCTTTCAACTTTCATGCGTCATTTTCTCTTTGTTGACAACAGACCAGCTTTATTTTGTTTTACATAAAAAAAATTCTGGATTTCTTACATGTACCATTTTGTGATCCATTATCCATACACTTTTTCTTTATCTACAGCTGCTCTGGATCATATTGTTGGCTTCATGTGCTGCTCTTATCATTCAATCCCTGGCAGCAAACCTAGGAGTCGTTACAGGTTTGTTATTTCTTGAAATGATACTTGTTGATTACTGCATTTTTGCTCTATGATGAACTATACAAATTGGTCTGCAGGGAAGCATTTAGCTGAACACTGTCGAAAGGAATACTCAAGGGTTCCAAATTTCATTCTGTGGATTCTAGCTGAAATAGCCATAGTTGCATGTGACATACCTGAAGGTTAAGGTTCCCTGCCTGAAAATGAACATATTCTGATGCCATCTGCTATGGAGTCTCTTGGGAAGTCTTTTGAAATCACTTATCAATGTCTACGCACTTTGGTCTTAATGTCAACATTTGGAAAAATTGATTACTCTAAGATCATTTGGTTCAGGATTTATTCAATTACAGCAGTCATTTGACAAACATCACATTTGAATGTCATAATTTATCCATGCTACTGAAATATGTTATTTTCCTTCAACAAGTACCCTTTACCTCTGCTGCCCTTCCAGAAATCAAACCTGATTTTCTATGTTTTCTTCACTTCAGTCATTGGAACAGCATTTGCTCTAAATATGCTCTTCAAGATACAACTGTGGTGTGGTGTACTTATCACGGGACTTAGTACATTGGTCCTTTTATTACTGCAGCAATATGGGGTATTTACATGTCCCTTTTTGACATAAATTAGCATTGTCTATATCATATCACTAAAGTAATCGAATTGGATACTATTTGTCCATTGATGTAAGACAAGTATGATTTTACCCGATTCTGACATTCCTCAAGACTTCATGCATTGTCTAGAGTGCTTTTGAAAGTGTGGAAAATTTTTCAGGTCAGGAAACTTGAAACCTTGATTGCTTTCCTCGTCTTCATGATTGCTGCCTGCTTCTTTGTGGAGTTTGGATACGCAAAGCCCAAAGCTTCGGAAGTTTTGAATGGCTTATTTGTTCCGCAACTCAAAGGAAATGGAGCCACTAAATTGGCCATTTCACTCCTTGGTGCTATGGTTATGCCGTAAGTTTAAATTATGTGCTTTCTTCAACATTTGGCTATAGTTCATCTATACTCATCTAAAAGATCACTTAACCCTACTGTAGGCACAATCTTTTCCTCCATTCTGCACTGGTGCTTTCGAGAAAAATCCCACGGTCTGTCAATGGTATCAAAGTAATATTTTCTGTCTTAAGCAGCTGCTAAAAATCTTCTAGTTTCTTTTGTCAGTTCTACTCAAGCTTTATTGAAATTCCCCTTGTTCTTTATTATCTTAAGGAGTAATAATTTCTCTTGTGTTGGTACAGCAGACTCTAAATTCTCTCTGAATAATCTCCTGAAAATAAGTATGAATAAGTCGATAATGTTGCTCCTTTTGTAGGCGATTCTACTTTCTAGAATCAAATTTCATTAATACACTTTTTCACAATTGTCTTGTTTTTTTGTCGTTAGTAACAATTTCTTCAACATACTAAGGCATTGGAAGACTCATCATCTTATTTACAGGAGGCATGCAGATTTTATTTGATAGAAAGTGGATTTGCTTTAATTGTTGCCTTCCTCATCAATGTATCAATTATATCAGTAAGTGGTGCTGTTTGCAATTCGTCAAGCATGAGTTCGAAAGACATTGAGAGCTGCAAAGACTTGGACTTGAATGAAGCTTCTTTTTTGTTAAGAGTAATGCTACCAAAATAGTCATCCTGAAATATCCTTTATCATTGAAGTCAAATTTTTCGAGACTGTTAATTATTTTATCTATAGAATGTTTTAGGCAGTTGGAGTTCCAAACTTTTTGCGATGGCTTTGCTGGCATCAGGTCAGAGTTCTACAATAACAGGAACTTATGCTGGGCAATATGTTATGCAGGTTTTCTATGACATTCTTTATGATCTTTTTAATATATTTTATCTGGTTTTAAAACGTTTCCTGCCACCTAATTTGTTTATTTTAGTATATTTACTCATAACTCAATCAAACAAAAGAATGACTAATTCCTTAACCAGATAAGCAAACAACAACAACTAAGTCCTTAACTAGAGATGCAATTCTTGCAAATTCTATTGTGGTTTGTTATCTAGCGCTTACCTGCTTCTTGTTTGAATAGGGATTTCTTGATTTACGGCTGAAGCCATGGATTCGGAACTTTTTAACTCGTTGCTTAGCTATTGTTCCTAGTCTAGCTGTTGCAATTATTGGTGGGTCTGAAGGGGCTGGAAACTTGATCATTATAGCTTCGGTAATGTACTAAAAATTGCCATTGTCAACAAACTCTAATTTGTGTCGAATCATGTTCATTTGTACCGGGTCTTTTCCCAGGTTTCTAGAGCACTTAAGCCATTCATTGTCATGTTGCAGATGATATTATCTTTTGAACTTCCTTTTGCGCTAATCCCACTTCTGAAGTTCACAAGTAGCAAGACAAAGATGGGGTTATACGCCAACTCTCGTGTGGTAAGTAGTTGTCCCTCTCTCTATCAATCATGTATCCTATCATTTTCGATCAACCAATCAACTTAAGTGCATTTTGAAATACAAAATTGAAAAATGTATACGCGAGTAATCAAATTACATATGGATGTTTTCTTAATCCTGTGTACGCACGCATGCACAAATACATTTATATCCCTTTGAAAGATCTGCTAATGCTTTTCTTTTACAAATGACAGATTTCATTAACAACTTGGGTAATAGGCTCCCTAATAATGGGCATAAATGTATACTATCTCGGAGAAAAGTTGGTAACTTCTCTTCGTGATAGCCATTTGGATGTTGTAGTCACCGTACCATGTGGAGTGCTGGGATTCTTGGCCATGCTTGTTTATTTGGCTGGTATTGTCTACTTAGTCTTGAGGAAAAACAAGGAGGGCACTCACCTTCTCACTTTAACTGCTTCGGAAAATCCAGAGGGGGCCGATACTTTAGGTAACGCATCGGTGTATTGTCTGCCTAGAGAAGACATAGTTGATATGCAATTGCCTCATAGGAGAAGTGCTTCGGATTTCGAATGAAAATTTTATATTCAGCATGTTTTATGTGGGAGAGTTGTTTCTTTCTGTTTCTTATATATATGAAAGTGTGATGAACCATAATTTTTAGCTACTCACATCTCACTTATCACATCTCATCTATAATACCGAACAATGCTTAGAGTTTTTCGTGTTTTATCAGTTTACATGAAGCTCTTAAAACTGTTGGATATGGGTTGAATCTTTTAATTATTTGAGAATAATAGTTTTAACATTCAACATTTGATGCTATATATTTTTGTAAATTAGTTAGGTGTTTTTGAATTTTTCGCTCATCAGTTAGATGTTCGCTACATTCCTCATAGTACGACGTAAAAAAAATAGTAATTTTGTGTATTCTTTCTTCCACCTCGATAATGTTAATTCATTCCATGATGATAGTACGGATTGAGAAGATAATACCAAGTATTGCGAAAGCACAGAAAGACAAACCTGTTTTTTTTTTGGAAAGAGCAACCGTTTCAGTCAGATCAATATGGCAGCCCGTTTACTAAATCTTTAAACACTCATCAAAGTGTTAATAAAATCAAGACATCTCTACCAATAACAAAATGAAGCCAACTCGGGACAAAATTCAGGCATGTTTTTGTGATATCTCATTACCACATCCTGTGTCGCATTAAAGCAGCTTCACCTCGCTGAAGCTCTTGCACTCAAGGATGAATGGTAATTGGTGCTTCTCTGTTTCCTATAAGACGAGTAGACATTGTCATATTGGCTTGGCTCGTTGGGATCAGCTGTTGCACCAAGTCCCAACCTGCCAGAACTACTTGATCCGGGCTTTCGCTCAACACTTCCGTCACCAAGATTCCCGGTATCAGGGTCGACACTAAGGCTGGGAGGTGGAGGAATGCAAGCTCCACCCTTACGAACATGAAGCTCTCTATCAGATTCATCTTCCTGGTAATCTCTTGATTCTGATGACTTCATATGTCCTTCTGAGGGGTTAACCTCTCCAATGTCTCTAAAGAACTTTGACACTCGCTCGAGAATTTCTGATGACGAAACATTAGATGGTGGAATGACGGTTGGAATATCTAGAGGGCTCATTGGAGAGTAAGGCACCCCACTACCAATCTGCATCTTTCTTACCATTTCTGGGATAAGACCTGGCGGGAACAAAGGATATGGTGGCGGTTTTTCCCCAACTGTGCCAGGAGTAGGTAGTGGGGGAGGCGGTTGGTTCGGCTGCGCAACAGAAGCTGGGGCAGGGATAGATCCCGCAAACCCACTGGAAGGGACTGGCGTGGGATGAAATTGTGGGGTTGCTACAGATGGTAACGAAGGAACTTGTTTATTTGCATATTCTTGATTTGGTATATTGGGAATGGAGCTGTGGATATCAGGTTGCCACTGTGATGACTTATGGTTTGCCAACTGGTGTAGGCCTATAACAGACACAAAATCGTTAAGGAGATGTAGGATGTTGAAAACGCATGAACTCGTACTGATGGACTAACATGCAGGTTAAAGAGTTAGAAATTAGAACCTTTATCAAATGACTCGCACTCAAATACTGCTAACTTTATGCATAAAAGCTACCTGGGGCAGCAGAAGAACCTCCTACAACAGCAGATATGCCTCTGTAAGAACCTGGAAAATAATTCGGTGGCAGCCCATTCATCGTCTCATTTTCTAGCCCACGGATAGTATCCTGATCATAAACTTCTTTGGAGGCCCAGAAGTGTAGAATTTTCTGAAGTCGTGACTGGTTTTCCTCCTTTTTCTGTGGGTTGTGGTATATCCTCACCAACATAGAGCCCAAAACCGGCTTAAATGCTAAGGCCTCATTATCAAGCTCATGAGGATTGACCCGCCTTTGCAAGCTGTATGAAATATCCACAAGTAAATATTTGCCAGTAGAAAGAGTTCTTAAATAAACGCAAAGTTACAGAGAATATCCTATCTTTCTCAAGTAACAAAATACACTTCATTTATGTATTTTGGAATTCAAAGATTCCACACAAACCCGAAAGGGATAGTTGAACCCACTCCTGTCAGGTTGTTCTACTAGTAAAATTGCTTTTTTCGGTTACAGTAGAGAATTTAAGCATTATTCCACCAGAGAATACAGCAAGCTTTTAAAAATTAAAGTAAATATATGGTAAGCACTTGCAAGGTTCATAACTTCAAATTCTAGCGAGCATCAAACAAAAAAACAAATTATTCCTAAAAATTCCTGCAATCTTCCAGGACAATATACTACTCAACAACCATCCCCTCAAAATTGTTTCCTCAGCATGAATATAAATCTATATTACTCCATTTTTTTGTCATGTCCATATGTGCTTCTTCAACACAACTATTCCATAAAAAACAACATTCTTATGGTAGACAACCACACCATCAAGCTTCTTGATCATTTATGCTACCACCTTCTAATATGAGGATAATAGGAATTAACTAAAATTCCATGTTCACACATAATTTTCCATGTCCGGAAGCGTCTAGATTGCACATTCAAAAGTTCTAATTATTGCAAAGCTTAGATGATGCTTTGCGAGTCTACATATAGCAATAATGTTAGGAATTTATGGTAATACTATAGGTTTTCAATTGAACCCCACTTGTACATGAAACCTGAAACGGATTGTTCGTCCAATTCCACCTTCTATTGGAACTAAACAGATGGTGTTGGACCGTGATTAGACCTTCTTCCAAATTAAAAAAGAATTCAAGTTTTTTTTCCCGATTAGTAAGATAGAGTCATTGATCCCTTTGCACAGCCATACCCTCTTGAAATTTTCTTCCTAACTCATGTTTTCATCACCGTTTTGGTAACTTTATTTCACCTTAATATTCAAAACGAGTAGCATGATATGCTAATAGAAACTCTATGGAGAACGTGCAAGAATAAAAACAAAGGAAATGGATAAAGTGTTCTAACAATTGAACGTGGGCACCCTATCATTGAAATTTAAATTGGACAGTTCCTGAGAAGTTGATAGCTTTTAAACAATGAATGCTTACCTGTCAAAGAGAATGTCATTCACAAGGTAAATTATATGCAATTGTCCCTCAGAATCATCCAAGACAAACAACCTATCACGAAGTGCCTCAGCAAGGGCTGCTGCAAAAGTAGATCTCTGCATAAACCAAGTCTTCGTGCTCTTTATTGACTCCTTAGTCCCAGTAAGATTGTTAAGAACACCGTTCAGCTCTATCTCAACATCAGAAGGAAGGGGTCTAGATAGACCTTTAAAAGGCCGGTAAGGCTGATCATATTCAGGGTGACTATGACCAGTAAAAGGCTGGTGAGGCTGTAGTTGTTCATAGAATGGAGGAAAAGGAGGTTGCTGTAAGTGATTAGCACCAAATGTTGGAGCAGAGACCGCCCCAGCATTTGGAGCATTCATGGGCGATAAACTCATCATGGGATTTGGAGGATGCATCACTGGCATATAAGATGGGAAAGGGGGGTTGAAAGGAGAACTAGGATACCTCGTTGCGATCCAGAGCTTATGTCGGTAGTAATTATGGCCTTCACCGCCAAAAAGGAAACTATAAGAAGGATTATCATGCTCTCTTTCACAAACAACGGATTCAAACTCAGGGCCATTTTTGACAGCGTATTCAACCAATTTGTCAATTCTCTTTTGCAGCTCGAGATCAGATGGAGGTGGAACAGGGGGTGGCGCGGAATCATATGGTCCAGGGAAAGACAGAGGAACAGATTGAGGAGGCATGTGTGGTGGAAAAGTAGGTGGTGGTTGTTGATGAAGATGAGGGTGGGGAGGTGGATGAGGATAAAGCTGTGGTTGCTGCAATGGCCGAGGGTAAGGAAACTGTTGGAGAGAAGGATGAGGGGGCAGAAACGGAGCACCGTGAACAGATGGAGGAAATTGCTGATGCTGCGGGTGAAAACCATACTGTTGCTGCTGTTGAACGTGACTTGGTCGCTGCTGTTGAGAATATGTCATTGGAGCACCATAATCATGAGGCTGCTGGTCCATTGTCAGCTGAAGGTAGCAAAAGCAAGTTAAGAATGAAACAGTTAGGTACGCCTGAAAATTTGAAATCCTCGATCAGTGATATCCTAGCCCACTAGCAAGCACACAAATCCACAAATTCCACCAATCAACCTCTATAATCCAACTTAGATTGCGTATTTTTAAAAAAAATTACAAGTTCACAGTCGAATAATAACAAGTTTCGGAGGATTATCTTCTCCCAAACATATTTAGCTACTGTACAAATTATCGCCCTTATTTAGCTAAGTAATCTCGCAACGAAACTGCAGCACCTAGTCTATAGCCAAACAAATATGCACCTTTTTCATATTAAACATTGAAACCCAATGATGAATAGAGACCAAACAATTTGAGTTAAACCCTAGGCTTATTTCTTCCTTTGTCCATGTAAACAGCATACCTTAATCGAGAGAGGCTTCAATTGCAATTGACCTTCCTCTACTGTGATGGTGGATTGTACTGGTGCAGGCGTTAGAGCTAGTAGCCCCACAAGGTGGGGTGAGGGGACGATGAGGTGCTTCAATTGTTGTTTGATTTAGGTTTAAAATCCATTAATTGGGAGGATATCATTACAACAACAACAACATTTTCAAATGTCTGGTGTGCATAGAATTATAATGTATATAGATTAGGCGAATGGGGGAGAGCTTGGAAGAAACCGTCAAGCTTCATGGGCTTCCTTGTTATAAGAAAAACCTGTAAGCATGATAGTTTAATTTCGTAAAAAATACCTAAAGTTGAGAGATTTGATTCGATGAAAAATTTTGAGGAATGTATTTCAAATGATATTTATTTATCTCGCGTGTATTTAAAATCTATCACAATTATTATTAAAATTATTTACCTTTAAATAAAATGAGTTTGAAATTCACATTAATTTTGTACATTCAAACAAGTCAAATATATTCGAACACAACCTAAAAATTGCTAAATCATAGGTCGTTTACAAATCTTATCTTATATTGACTATCATGATAACGAGGTTTGGTACATTGGTTTGATCTACGACTAAATGATCATTATATCATTTGGTACATTGACATAACCTGCGACTAAACGATCATATATCTCCGATGAGAGTTTAGAATTTTTGTTTATGTGGTAAAAATTAAAATAGAGGGTAAAAATATTATAGAGATGCCAAAATATAATTTTAGGAGGGTAAAATACAATTTTTGGTAGAGAAAATATAATTTTTTTAAAAAATATTGTTTAGGATATATATAGTTTTAGTTTTCATTGCAAGAAATGGGAGAGCAGCGTATTCTGTTTTAGGACACAGGTTGTACGGTGCACTGGATACATGAGTTTGCTATGGGAGATTGATTAGGTATTAAATGGGAGATTGCTATATAAACTAGCAGATTTGGCAAACGATCCATGTATAAATATTAACTTTTAATATATAATTGAGTTTTATGTAAAATAACTTGTTATTAAAGCATAGTTATATAGGTTTATAAACTAGCAATTTTGGACTTTTATTGATTCATTAAAAATCTAAATTGAATGCATCTCGATTTTTAAACTCCACAAAAAAAATTTAAAAGTCTATAACAAATACACCCCCCTAATTGTTTCATACTCAACTCCCAATTTTTTTTTCGTCTCACACAATTAACAGAATCTCAATAATACGATGATTCTTTTAGCTTATTGTGTTTAGTTAATCAATGGATAATAAACAATAATGACGGGGCATATGAGTTTCCAATATTCTGGTGAGCGATCAAGGGCTTCTCATCTCATTATATCACATATTAATAAAAAAAATCATTACTTTCTGGTAATAAACCATCTCTTCTGATCGTGATATATTGCATTGATTTTGAGTAACATTATGATATCATCAATTCTCGATTGAAGATTGGGAAATGTTAGAATAGTTGAGTATCGTTTGAAGTTGTTATTATCTTTCAAGGTGAAAAATATATCATTATTTGCACGAATCTAACCATGTGTTTTTTTTTTTAATCAACTATTACAAGTTTACAACTACAGATGAAATGAGATAGGCGATGAGGTTCGAACTCGAGACCTCGAATTTCCATAAAGAAGTTGATGCCGACCAAGCCATAAGACATTCATGCTTCAGCTATGCAACTATGTGTTAATCACGCGCTCATATACATATACATATATATATATATATATAACATAGAGACATCAGACATGCATTTGTCGAATGATTTTATAGTTATTTTTTTCTTCTCTAAAACGTATAAAGGCAAGTCAGCTCGTCGTTCATTGACCAAATTCAAATAAATGAATCACATGAAATCAATTTTATAATTAAAATTGCCATTTAATCGAATCGATTTTCCTCTCATTAAATAAACATTTGACTTTAAATTTATCAAATATTACAAAGTATCATTATCCGAAAAAGTCAGTAAAATTAAATTAGAAAATTAAGCCCTTTAAAATGATAAGCCATGAGAGACTGGCATTAGCCGGATAGTAAAAAATAATGTTTTTTTGGAATAATTTAACTTCGAGTCCAAATAATTATCCAAAAAACTTTAAAAATAACTATTCTCATATATATATATATATAATAATAATAATAATAAGGTGTGATTTTTTAAAACAGTAACTGAAGGAACAGGTAAGGTCAGCTTCAGTTAATGGCTTAATGCAGTACTGACGCGTACAATGAACTAATTGTAACTATCCACGCCAGCACGTTTCCACGTGGACGAAAACCATTGGTTGTAGACACGTCGAATACCAACATACTTTAATAATCCATCAAATTTATTTGTGGAACATAATTGAGATCTTAATCGAACTCCGACGTCCGATCCAACCGTGGCTCCCTCCGGCCAACACAACCTCACTCGCAGGAAACCCGCGGCTACTTCCTCCGTTTCGAATCCAACCAGAATAGTGTACAGAGAGTCCGTTACACCGTCGTCTGATTCGGATAACCTTCCCTTTTGGCTGAGGTCTTGGTTTGTAGCGTTGTTGCTGGTCATGGCTGTTTCGTTTTTTGCACTAGCGATTTTCCTGTACTTCACACTTGACTCCGACTACGCATCCGCTCCTGTTTCGGCCGCTTCCGAAGGGGTTCAGGTAATTGATCGCGTATGTGCGATTGATTTTTTTGATAATGTTAGTAGTGGTGCGTAGGTTGGTTATAAATTTCAAACTGTTTCTTCCATGTTGCTAAACATCCATCCTATATTGCGGGAATCCATTAAGAGCTCAACTACTGTACCAGCTAGTTGGTTGGAAGTTTCTTCACAAATTTATGGTTAGAATTTGTGCAATGCTTGGTTGATTGGATACCAATGATTTTTTGGTTGTATAAATGGGGCAAAGAATATGTATATATGCGTAGTTGGTAGTGACAATATGATTTTAGGTTTGGTCTATTTTGGGTTCGATAGTTCTTTTGACCTTTTTGTATATTATCAAATTGTTTGTAGGTTACCTATGGCTCTGTCATCAAGCTTATGCACGAGAGGACAAAATTTCGGCTGCATTCTCACGATGTGCCTTATGGGTCTGGCAGTGGGCAGCAATCTGTTACTGGTTTCCCCAATGTTGATGATTCTAACAGCTATTGGGTATGTCATATGCTATTGATATAGTTTAATGTGTTACCTAAGTATCTGATGTTTTAAGAATAGATATTCATGTTTTAATTAGAATCATTTCTGTATTGAAGATTGTGAGGCCTACACCAGATTCCAATACAAAACAAGGTGACGCGATCAAAGTTGGAAGCCTTGTAAGGCTGCAACACATGAGGACTAGGAAATGGTTGCACAGCCACTTGCATGCATCCCCCATATCGGGAAATTTAGAGGTTGGTATTTGTAGGTTTTCCTTAGGTTTGTTCATATTTATTAAAAGCGTATAGGGCTTGCACCTAGCCTCAAGCAATGAGGCTCCTCATTTGCGCCTAGACTCAAGTGAAGGCTCAGCCTTTCAGTTAAGACTTAAGTGCGTGCGTTGCTTATGAAGCATTATCATTGAGGCGTTTTAAATGCTCAAGGCATCCTTTAAGTGCGCGTTAACTGTAGAACTGACGAATCTTTGTTTTATTGTTGATCAATAGTGTGTAAATCACACATTATATGATATGTGATGTACTTTTCTTCAAATCTTAGATTCTTGTTTATTATCTTTAAGGGCACCTCACTACAATAAGTCAAGTGCTTCATGTTACTCCTTGCTATAGCTCTGTGACGTCGAAGCACTTTAATGTGCTTGTGGCTCTAATTTGTTTGCTTGCATTTGAAGCTATATAAATGCACACAGTATATTTTTTTCTCACTAGTGCATGTGCATTTTTTTGTAGAAAATGAAGCAGCCAATAACTATCTTTTGCAATCTTCATTGAATCTTGAATTTGAGTCTCTTTACTCCGAGACTGTCTTAGCTATGGGATTTTTGTCGAAAGTATGAATTTGAGTTTGTAATACTCCTTTTTTTAAAAATAATAATAATAATAATAAGTTATTAATTTTATTTAATGACAAGGGTCATTATGCATGTAAATTTTCTCACCCACTCTTGTCTATTTAAACACACTAATATTGCACAAATTTCGTGCAAAATCATTGAAAAAAGTGCAAAAGAAAATGTTAGCATATTAGGCTAAAAATAGTTCAAATTCAGAAAATTATCCGAAAGCTCTCCAAAAATTCAGAAAATGTATCCAACCTTCCTTATTAACTCAGAAACAAACGTTTGTGGGTGGTGAAGCAAAATCATCCTCCAAAATCGCTAAAAAAATTCTCAGCCGTGAAAAACAAGCACTGGAATTCTGCCCAGAAACTTGTTTTGAGGTAGTATATTCAAACCTTCGTTTCTTGCTTTTAAAACTGTTTTAGGTCATGAGTATTAAATGAAAATTTTCTCAATTTTGAGCAACCATTCCTATGCATGATGAGCATCCAGGGTTCCGTGGAATTTAGGTGGATGGAACTTCAGAAATCGTTCTAGTGCTCGGTCTAAAGGTTTTTCATTCCTCATAACATTTCGTGGTGGATTTTGCTGACAGAAATGCATGAACTGTTGTAAAAGTTCCATCGAGTTCCTGTTGGGTAGCTCTTGTCGAGGATGCTGCTCTTCTTGCTCGTCGTTCCTTCTTGGGTTACGTACTTCCTCAGGAGAATTCATTTCATCATCGTGATTTGAGAGCTATTGTGTGAAAATGACATCCTATCACATAGTTATAATATATAAATTACGAGATAATATAAGTAAAATACCACCGAATATACACAAAATTGCATATTCTATGATATGTATAATTTTTACATTTGTACATCTATCATCAGAAATTTAGTTCATGGTTAGAGCATTCATCATTTAACAAAAGAGCAAAAATAATAATGATGCTAACAAAATGATCGTTAACCTACAAAAGACGACTATAGCTAGTGATCATACTAAATTTTAGTAGAGACAGGACAATCTAATCATCATCAGATACAACAACATAGTCAGGCACACTGGCTCTCGCTGCAGTGAAACATATCCCCATATTTTGACTTGGATGGTGTGCTTTCTAACGTCTCGGTCTCCTTACTCAACCCAGTTCCCATCTTAACTGGCATCGATGATGTTGTGATAGTAGTGGTCAGTGGCACTGTCAATCATTCACTCGGTGCAAGCTCTTTGAATTTTATTCCCTTGGTTTCAAAATCAACAATAAGGATATTATCGTCAAACACTATCAATGGGTCGAAAGAATATACTGTATTTGGAAACAGGGGATCTGCGAATTGATTCCCACTAAGCAGATCCCTAGCCGGGTCTATTTGTGGAATGAAAATACGTGCAGTGCGACAACGGGCTGGAGCGCTCGGCTCTCATACTTCAAACATAGTAGTGGGTACTAAATTTTCCTGCGGAAAATCCTGAAAGGCGTTATCGAACATATATCGACCTGAAGCTATAGAGTTTTGTATCAAATCCGCAGGCAACCCACTCAGTAAACACCTCAGCCTACTGTCATAAAACTCATGCATATCAAACAAGTGATATTTCAGTCAATTTCTTTATTCCTGGTCTCGTCCTAATTCTTGTTCATTAATCCTAATTTTTCCAGTTAAGATTTCTACTTCCTTTCGTTAACTAGTCACCTCATTTCGCAATCAAGCTGACTCGATTTCCTTATTTACCTGAGGAAGGCAATACAGAGCTGACATCTATGAAACAATGAAACGAACAAAATATGAGTTTACAGAAAATGTGTATAATGTATTACTAATACCTAGAATCATATAAACCAAAACCTGGCTCTGATACCACCTTTAGGGGTGGGAAACAGGTTCGGGTATTCGGGTCCCGACCCGACCCGATTGGGTATTTCCCGATCGGGTCGGGATAATCGGGTTCTTCGGGATAATCGGGTAATGTCGGGTTCGGGACGGGATTCGGGTAGGGGTTTGGGAAAAAAAGTGTTCGGGTTCGAGTACCCGAACCCGATTTCCTTTTAAAAATAAAAAAAAAAATTTTAGGCACAATCTGTGCAGCATGTTTTTATATAAAAAAAATCAAGGTTCGGGTACCCACAATCCGAACCCGAATTTCGGGTACCCGGAACCCGAATTTCGGGTACCCGACATATTCGGGTTCGGGTATGCTTTTAGTATACCCGATTACCCGAACCCGAATATCCCGATTCCCCGAAACCCGTCCCGATTCCCACCCCTAACCACCTTTGCGGGATCCGTCTCAGAACATATTACTTTTGTGTAGTATATATATTATAATTAATCAATGTTAGCGGAAGCGTTTATATAAACTATTTAACAAAATATAACTCAAAACAACTCCTTAAAATGGCTCGATACTCAAGCAAAAGATGAAATACTATAAGTACTGGTAAGCTAACATGTTCATTTTTTCCTAATTTTCCTCTGGTTCTGGCTCAGGTTCTTCTGTATCTGGAACTCACAATATATAACAAGAAAATCAGAGGTTAGGTCTTTAAAGACTTAGTGAGAGAAAAACAATGGTTTTTATTAATGTTATTATAAAATAATGCAATGTGCCAATATGATATGTTATGTAACAAAAGAGATAATACTGTAATCAAATAAATTATCAGTGAAACAATGATGATTTAGGACTTTAGAATGAATATCGTCGGCTAAATAGGTAGGTGGCTCTCACCCGACGGTTAGGTATATCACTTTTCCCCACGTATAAGATCTGTACAATCGTTCATTTGTGAGCCAATGTGAGCCATTCTCGGAATCGTAAAATACCGCGCGCGTTGCTCA
This sequence comes from Haberlea rhodopensis, assembly GCA_907163345.1. Taxonomy (NCBI): domain Eukaryota; kingdom Viridiplantae; phylum Streptophyta; class Magnoliopsida; order Lamiales; family Gesneriaceae; genus Haberlea; species Haberlea rhodopensis. The sequence goes on along the minus strand of CAJQUN010000011.1, from coordinate 4,992,946 downwards.
GATGGACCATATACCCTGACTGTCATCATTTGTTCATTGGACTCAATTAATAGGGCCGAAGCCACGTTGTCATGTGGACTCAACATCCAGACATATGTTCGTTATCCATGGCTTCAATCAGTCATTCAATCATTCAAAGGAACAGACTAGATTAGGAAATCGAGTTAGCTCGATTGCGAAATGAGGTGACTGGTTTCGAAAGGAAGTAGAAATCTTAACCGGAAAAACTAGGATCAATGAACAAGAATTATGACGAGTCCAGGAAGAAAGAAATCGACTGAAGTATCACTTGTTTGATATGCACGAGTTTTATGACAGTAGGTTGTTGTGCTTATTGAGTTGGTTACCTATGGATTTCATACAAAACACTATATCTTCAGGTCAATATACGTTAGATAATGCCTTTCAAGATTTTCCGCTGGAAAATTTAGTACCCACTACTATGTTTGAAGTAGGAGATCCGAGTGCTCCAGCCTGTCGTCGCACTGCTCGAATTTCCATCCCACAAATAAAACCGACTAGAGAGCCACTTAGTTTGAATCAGTTACCAGATCCTCTGTTTCCAAAATGCAGCATATTCCCACTGGTAGAGTTTGACGATGTTATCCTTATTGATGATTTTGAGCCAACCCAGGGAATGGAATTAGAAGAGCTATTACCACAACACTCTCGATACAAGTTAGGATAGGAACTGGGTTGAGTGGGGAAATTGAGCCGTTAGAAAGCACACCATCCGAGTCAGAAGGTGGGGATATGTTTCACTGCAGCGAGGGCCCGTGTGCCTAGCTATGCTGTTGTATCTGATGATGATTAAATTGTCCAGCCTCTACTAAAATTTAGTATTATCACTAGCTATAGTCGCCTTTTGTAGGTTGACGGTCATTTTGTTAGCATCATCATTCCTTTTGCTCTTTTGCTAAATGATGAATGCTCTAACCATGAACTAAATTATTTATGATGATTGTACAAATGTAAAAAATATGCATATCAATGAAATATGCAATTCTGTTTCTATTCAGTGGTATTTTACTTATATTCTCTCGTAATTTATATATTATAACTATGTGATAGGATGTCATCTTCACACATAGCTCTCGCACGGAAAATCACAATAATGAAAGGATTTCTTTTGAGGAAGTACGTAACCCAAGAAGGAACGACGAGCAAGAAGAGCAACATCCTCGACAAGTGCTACCCAACAGGAACACGATGGAACTTTTACAACAATTCATGCAATTCTGTTAGCAAAATCCATAACGAAAAGTTATGAAGAACCTTTAGACCGAGCAATGGAACGATTTCTGAAGTTCCATCCACCTAAATTCCAAGGACCCCCGGATGCTCATCATGCAGAGGAATGACTGCTCAAAATTGAGAAAATTTTCACTGTCCTCAATTACTCAGATGAACAAAATGTCAACTTTGCCATCTATCAATTTGAAGACGCGGTTCATCATTGGTGGAGAGTCATAGATCACCATGGAGGAGAAATCAAGCCCCGAGAACCTGAGCAAATTTTGTTTGTGCATTCGAGGAAAAATATGTTAAGCAAGTGATAATGAATACCCGTGAACGGGAATTCATGGAATTGGTACAAGGAAGTCGTACGGTAGAAGAATACGAGGCAGAATTTCACCGATTAAATATTGACATCCGTTGCGCCACACTATCCACTGAATCCACAAACTATGTTTTCGCAATAAATCAAGCACTACAAGTTTAATATGACATCAAATCTTTGATCCAGAAATAGAAGAGGGAGAAGAGGGCCTATTACCCAAATTTGACTGAGATAAACAAAAACAAGATAAATCTTGGAAAAGAGAAGATTCGAGAACCAAATGGACAGAAACCACGAGGAGACCCAGTATATAATAATACACAAAAAGTATAGTTATTGTAAACTTCCCAATCATGTCGAAGCTAATTGCTGGAGAAAGAATGGAAAATGCTTGATATGTGGAAGTGAACAACATTGTATCCAAAATTGCTAGAAAAGAACTCAGAAGACACCTCCGCCACAAAAACCAAAATTCCAGCAAGAGCTTATTCTAATGGGAAATAAAGAAGTTATACCCACTACAGTGGTGGAAGGTACCATTACTTTCAAAAATTGGAAATGTATTGTTTGACCATGGAGCTATGCATTCCTTCGTTTCTCCTACTTTTATTTGTCATTTATCTATGCCCTAAGAACAATTACCCTATAATCTAGAAATTAGTTTACCGATAGGGATTAAGTTAATCACTGATACCGTCTATAAGAATTGTCCACTAAAGTTCCATAGTCGAGAATATTTAGCAGATTTGATCGAAATACATATACATGATTATGATATTATACAGTGCATGGATGCATGGACTGCTTGTTCAAACATCAAGCCCATGTAAAATGTTATACAAAGAAATTAACTCTTCCAAACATTACTACACCAATCATCGAAGGTCCCAAAAATCCTATAGGACCAATGGAAGTAGCATTTACAGAGTTTGTTATTTTCTTAGTTGTGGTCAGAACCTTCTACAAGAATGGGTTAAAAGATACAACTTTTAACAATAAACTGGTTTGAACAACAATCAATAGATTCTCCCTTCTCATCTTACTGTGCAGTATTATCAGGAATCGTTTAGAACCATATTCATGATGTGTGCGTAAAGGAAGAAAATCTAGCTATTAAATTTAGTGCATGGAATGTGACGCCATAGCACTGCCGCTGAATATGGTGAACTCGTACAGAATAAAACACGGTAACGCTTTTTGAACTTGCTGATACAGAAAATGGTAGTATAGTCTCGATTGTGCTGCATAATTAAATGAACAATTACGTACTGCAGCAGATATAAAATCTGACCTTACAGGTGCAGTTTTGTTTGACAGTCTTCTCTTCAACTGATAAAAAGATTTATTGCTCCTAATATGATACTATCTGCCGTTGTAATATTGTCAAATGTGATTTGTATGCATTGCTGTGATATTCTAACTCACAAATGCGAAACATTTAACGTTCAGGTTAGTTGCTTTGGGGCTGACGGTGATTCGGATACTGGCGACTACTGGAGGTGATTTTTTTGTTATTAATCTCCAAGATTTCATCATTAGATGTTCTTGCAAAATGTGCTGATCATTTTGATTTTTTTTCCTTGTGTGCTTTAGCCTTGAAATCGAGGGAAGCGGGAAGACTTGGAGGCAAGATCAAAGAGTAAGACTTCGTCACTTAGACACCGGTGGGTACCTGCACAGTCATGACAAGAAATATACCCGTATAGCTGGTGGTCAGCAAGAGGTAAGAATCAAATTGTAGTAATAATTGCCACCACTCACCAGCAGCTTTCCAGTCAGCGATCCCAGAAAGGAGTTTCACAGATAATCTACTACACCCAGCATCTTTAATGATGATCGAGTTGCACCACAGATAATCTACTATACCCAGCATCTTTAATGATGATCGAGTTGCACTTCGTCTGCAGGTTTGTGGTGTCCGTGAAAAGCGCGTGGATAGCATTTGGCTAGCAGCAGAGGGTGTATATCTCCCAGTTACGGAAAGCAAGTAAAAGAAAAATCGCCGAATCATGGTATCACTGTCTAATCTTATTTTTGGAGAATTTAATCTGTGAGGATTGAAGTTCAGGGTTAAAACAATTATAATATAACCCTGTGTAATTTTGATATAGGGAAATTAATATTACGACGAATTCAACAAGTTTAGGTAGGTCCTCAGTCGTTTGCTTCGTTTTTGGATTTCTTTTACCTTATTTACCATACAATAAATTGTTAGAGCAAGTCCTATAAAAATCTGACATCATCATATATCTTCGAATACCATTGCCATGTGCAAATCATGGAAACTTATAAATTATATTATATACATGATCGAAAAACACGATAATTTGCTAGAGTAAACTGCTCGTTAAGATAATTATTAAATAGTTCAGTAAATAATTTTTGACATGGAATGCCATTATTTCATCATTGGATTATACTATTTTCGATCTGATCATTTGGAGCCAATATTTTTAGATGTGAGAGGTAGATAGCTTGCTTTGAGAAGTTTAGAAAACAACACGTCTGGTTAAAATGTTGGACTAAAGGTACTCTAGACCTAGTAAGGGGAAAATGTTTGTTTGCCATGGAATAAATTAACCTGGAATAAATTAACGGTGTAAACTAATTAAATCGAGATGAATATGAAGAAAATATTGAGGCTGTAATTAGATATATTGAAGCTCGAGTTTGATTTGAAACTCGTAATTAAATATTTTTGTTTGAATTTGATCAGTTCGACTCGAAAGAGTCGAACATGTTTGCAAGTTATTCGAGTTTCATCACCAAAATAATTTTTTGGTAATCTCTCGGGGTATGGATTTGGAAGAGAGTTTCTTTAGAGTTCTGTAGGTTGCATATGGATTAAAAAATTTGAAATTAAAGGATTTCAAATCTCCACTTGTTTAAGACTCTTGAAATCTACCGTTGTCGAATCATTTTGTTTACACTTTTAATTTGTTTATTAATCAATATAATAGATTTTAAATTCCTACAAAATAGAGTCATTTGAGATTCTTTCTTCAAATCCAAATACTTCAATCCAAATAAACCTAAAATGAAATGTCAATTGAAACTTTGTTGGGACAATTTCGAGCTGACGCCGATTGGGAAAATATTTTTTGGCACAGCCCTCCGAAAAAACATATTTTTATATAAGTCTATTTCATATAAGTCTATATAAGTCTATTTTCTGTTAAAATAACAAAAATAATCATACATAGTTACGTACACCGCTTAACCGTACATGTTGGGTTTACCCGCACAACCCTTTTTCAAGGGAAAAAATATTGAACTGGTGCACACTCAAATTTACCTGTGCACCGATGTATTTGAGCATGTCACCCGGTGCATTTGAGAAAACGGTGCACGTTAAATTCCTTATTCGGTGTACGCAATTCCTTACCCGGTGAAATTCCTTACCCGGTGCACGCCATTCGGTCAACTTACAACGCAGTAACAGAAAGCATCAAAATGCATTTCGATGCATTCAATCACCGATTCATCAGATCCTACAACCGCGTTCAAACATGTTTAAATTCATCCTCGTAATCCTCGTCCTTGTTTTCCTCGTTAGAACCACAGACTCTCAGAAGCCGCACATCATCAATTTCCGTTGGCTGGTCCTCTACCCGGAGTCGTTCACCTGGGACCCCAAGTCTGATCACTTCGTCGTGGGTTCAACGCACCCCCGCGAGCTCATCTCTGTCTCCGGCACCTGTGTCACATCTACCCTTACTTTCGAATTCACCATCCCTTCCAACTCCTCCTTCCTCGGCGTCGCCCTTGAACCCCGCCACCACCGACTCCTAGCCATTGTCCACCGTCCTGTCCCTCTCTTCAACGCCATCGCATCCTACCACATCCCCACCTTCCCGTTTCTCTCCCTCATCCACCTCCCTCAATGCCCGGAAGTCGCACATCATCAATTTGTTGCTTTAGGTTTTCGTACGAAGTCGAAGGAAGGTAGAGAGAAATTGAAGAAGTGAGAGTTTAGTTGATGAAGGAGAGAAGCTTCGAGGGTGTGAGGGTTTTTAACGAAAAGATTGGTGGTATTTCGGTAAAAATAAAGTACGTAATATATTAAATATTTAGGAATTGGACTATTAGAACAAATTTCTTAAAAAGATAGATTTATATGAAAAGCTATTTTTTGAGAAAATTTACTTAATAATGTTTTCTCAGCTGGTATCTTTTTTAAATTTTCCCTTCTCCAATTTGAAATTTGTTGATTTTGATTTAAATAGGAGAAACTAGTAATTTTGTCTCTTCTTAATTTTTTATAATAGTTATGTGAACTTATTTTGTCGGGATAATCGATCACATTAATAATGTATTTTTTCTTTACTATTTTATGTAAGTATAATGATAATTGTTATAATCTGAAATGCACATAAATATATTTCATTTTAAATCCATTATCAATAAATCTCTATCTTCAAATAAAATTTATCTATCCAAAACATAACGGAGTTTTTGAAAGCATCATTTTATCTAAATTGGATTTGTTTAATTCAATCAAAGCCAGATTAATGTTGAATTTTGTTGATTTATAATTTAGGGTAAAATAATAATTTTGTTAAACAAAAAGGCACAACAAAAATTTTACTATTACATTATCTCTTTTTTATTAAATTGATTGAGTAAAAATAAAACAACAATTAAGGCTTTAATCCTAATGAATTATGGTAGCTACATGAACAATAGAGAGAATCAAGTCGGATCGGATACATGAATCAGTCTTCTCCAAAAATACTTTCTCAAATACTTTTATTGAATAATTGATATAAGGAGTGAATTATAAGAAAATTATTTCAAATAAAAAATTTATAAACTAAAAAAAAGACCAAACATATAGAATGGGTCTTCGGATCCCCGCCAGACATTAAGAATCACTTCATTCATGGATAAACGAAGCATCAGGCAGACCCATGGCATTTCTTACAATTCTTAGGAAGCTTAAGCTGTACAAATCACATCCCATCTTGTGCTTTTCTTCCCCATTTTCGCATTTTTTGCCTCACCAATTCGTTTCGCCTCAGCGTACATTGCCGTCTGCTCTTACTTTCTTCTTTCAAGCATTTCATCGAACAACCTTCAGGACATGCAAACAGACACCTCATTTGGGCAGTTTCTACCACTCCCAAAGCGAAATGTTTTACCAGCTTATCAATTTCAGCGAACACATTGACGAAAATCATGGAAATATGCAATTCAAAGTCAATGAAATCCTTGAACGAGTTAAAAAAACGAACGACTTACTTTCTGGGGATGAAGCCATTGCTTTTCTTGATGCTTCTGATGTAAAACCCGATGAAAATTTGATTATTTCTGTTATTTGGGCTTTGAGAGAAGAGTGGAAGCTTGCATTCTTGGCGTTCAAATGGGGTGAGAAATGGGATTGTTTAGTTGAGAAGACTTGGTGTTTGATGATCTGGTTACTGGGTAACCATGAAAAATTCAGCACTGCCTGGGCTCTAATTCACGAGCTTTATAAAACTTCAAGGGATACTCAACAAGCATTGCTCATCTTGATTGACCGGTGAACATTGAACCTTTGCTTTATGCCCCTTTTTTTGGTTTGTTCTATAAAATTTTGTTTCATCCATATATTGTGAATTGTATTTCTTGGGCAACATTCACCTCTCAACTAAAATCTTGGAAAAATATAATTCATACAAAGAGGATTTTTAGTACGAATCGCTAACCATTTATTCCAAACTAAATGCTTCTATGGTCCGACTGGATACCCAAATTTTTAACATATTTTTTTGTGTTATATGTTGTGTTCTTGTAGACAGAAGGCAATGAATACTTTGCTCCCCCCTTGTTGTATAATGTAACTGTATATGACAGAAGAGAATGCAACAAGTATGTTCAATATTGCAAATACGATGTCCCTAAGTAGTAAATTTTCAGTATGACCCAACTTATCGGGTGAACGAATTAGCTTTTGTTCATAAATTTTGATTCAACTTTATATATAATTTATGTCATTCATCTTTTTACTTTATGTTTGACTTGATAGTTATGCAGCTACAAATCATGCAGACAAGGCTATAGAAACATTTCACATAATGCAGAAGTTCAAGTTCTCTCCTGATCAAAGGACATACTTCACATTCTTGAAAATTCTTTGCGAACACGGGAACATTGAAGAAGCCGAAGAGTTTATGTTTGTTAATAAGAAGTTCTTCCCATTAGAGACAGAGATCTTTAACATAATTCTCGATGGCTGGTGCAACATATCAATTGATATCTATGAAGCCAAGAGGGTTTGGCGGGAAATGTCCAATTGTTGTATTTTGCCCGATGGGACTTCGTATACCCACCTGATTTCCTGCCATTCGAGTGTCGGTAATCTTTTTGATTCGTTAAGATTGTACGATGAAATGAAGAAAAGGGGTTGGATCCCTGGAGTGACTGTGTATAATTCTTTGATTTATGTACTGACTCGTGAGAATTGCCTAAATGAAGCTATAAAGATTTTAGATAGGATGAAAGAAATGGGTTTGCATCCTAATTGTACAAGCTATAACTCTATTATACGTCCTCTTTGTGAAGCTTCAAAGTTCGAAGAGGCGAGAAATTTATTAGCTCGGATGTTAGGGGAAGATATCAACCCTACTATAGATACATACCATGCATTGCTCGAGGGTGAAAGTTCAGAAGGAACTTCGGAAGTTCTTAATCATCTGAGAAAATCTGGTTTGGGGCCAACCAAGGAGACCTTTCTGCTTACCCTTGGTAGGTCTTTTAGGTCGAGTCTACCCGAAAATGCATTAAACATTTGGTTCGAAATGAAGAATTACAAGGTTACACCAGATCATGCACATTATGAAATTATGGTGCGAGGACTGGCAAAATGCGGGTTAATTGTCAAAGCTAAAGAACTCTATGATGAGATGATATCTGTTGGGCTCGCAGTTGATCCGTCACTGAGGAAGCTCGTGGAAGAACCTCGAAGGACCGATTCAAGAAAAGAAATACGACAGATGACTGTTGTGAGATGCATCAGAAAGAGTACAAATTTCAGGCATGGGAAACGAAGTGTCATCAAAAGAAGAAGACATGGTAAGCATTAAGTAATGTGCAAAGAAGTTGACAAGTGGAACGTCATATTCTTGGCCTCATCTCTGATTCTGGACTCGATCAATTTTACTTCGCTAATTTCGATAGTATATACTGATACAGATCAAGGTAACAGAGAGCTAAACCTTGCTGCTGAAGTTATCGTATGTCATATTTATAATTTCTTTGGCAGGTAGAGAACATCGTGCTTCTCGTTTGCAAAATATTTGAACCGGTTGTTGTCAAAAATTTCTTATTTGGGTATAGCAAGTAATGTCACAATTGACTTTGATTGTCAAGGTAAAAGTTCGACTATTTATCCTTGAAATATTTGCCCCGCTATGGTACTAACGGTTCAGTGACAATTTGTTTCTAAGATAAACGACTATGATTCGTGATATAAGCACTTCAAATCACGAATCCACAAACCACAAAAGTTTAAAGGCACTCAAAACTTGAACAAGAAATAAGATGGACAAGATGCACGTAGTTTGTTTCTTAATCTTGTGTTTTGATTGAAAAATATATTCTAAATTCATCCAAGGATTGTTCTATATATACTAAACTAAGATGTGTCATTAAGAGATACCATTTGGAGGCACAAATTCATGAAAAAACGCATTTTAAGGCGAAAGGGCACACCCTCCTGCACAAACTACACAGATCGCGCCCTCTTTCAACGAAAATGATTTTTGTCAATACGATGTTCAACAAATATAATGTTTAACATATATATTATGCATCTAATACATCTCATCATCAAGTATAATGTTTGTCTATTATGTCCTTTGGAATCTAAATCAATGCCCATGAAGTGTAATCTGACACTAACAGAAGACCGTAAAATTCAAATTCATCTATAATTGTTTAATAATAATATAAATTTCACAAGAAGACTATATTATTAAATTGTTACAATAGATGTCCATCCTTTCTCAAAAAATATAGTTTTTGATATTATAAAAATGTCGGTGTTGTATTTAAAATTGTTGCTATAAAATTAATTTGTTAGAATAGATTTTTTAAGTACTTCTTTGCTTTAAGTTGTCCTTAAAGTAAGTACCCTTTTCAGCAAAGAAGTGTGGGAATATCTATAACGTCCTGAGATTGAATGAGACTTCGGTGTTGCTTCCAAACATAAATTTGAAAACAACAAGCCTCGTAATAAATAAATGAATAAAAATCAATTTTATTCCATCAAAATATACTATGTTCTTATAATTCAAACGATGATTATGAAATTAGAATAAAGTGCGAGCGTAGAGATATCATTTTTTGCGATGAACATTGTCAAAAACGATTGTGTAACCGACTGACTTAATGATTGCTTGGTTACATATATTGGAAAATAAGTTTTTGATGGGATTGACAATGAAACTATTATGCAACGATAACGTCGAGAACAATGGTAATTGCATTGTAATTATCTACATATTAGTTTTTAACAATAATGTTTAAACTTGGATGTTCATTGTAACCTTTATGTTTAATTTATATGTCATAATTTTTGTCCCCTCAACAAAATTTCTAGATTCTCTCCTGCCCGAAACATTGAGCTCTCTTAATATAGCTGATGTCAGTTAGGTCACAATGCCTTTCGTCATTTGTGTTACTTTTAACAAGACACGATATATATACAAATTCCTAATGTCATGGCATGATATTTACAAAAGAAAAATGATATTATTTTTACAATATCAGAATTTTTACCAATCAAGCATAACATTAAAAATTTAGGCACCGTTTAGTACATACCGTTTTGTACATGATAAGAGTGAGATGAGCATTACTTTTTAACTATTCATCCCACGCTTATCACATCATACCCATTATAACAAACGACAAATGATTAAATGTAAGGGTTAATGTGTGAGGAGTAGTCTCTAATTCCAGCCCCTTCCCATCCCATCCATTCTTCCCAAAGGTCCCAATCTTGATCGTTCAGTCCTCTCATCATATCATCATCAATCTCATCATTGTCGGATTCCATCTCGGATTGACTCGGTTTCTCTCTAAAACTACTCATCACAATCTACAATTTATCATTAAGTAAGAAATCAAATAATATTATTCAAGAAAAAATTTAGAGAAATATTTCTGATCTGACTAAAATGCTCATAGAAGAACTTCTCAGTTAAATAAATTAATTTGCAAAGAAAAAATAAATAAATAATTTTATAAATAAATAAAAGATTTAATTAAAATTATTTGGAGTGGTGAAACCGAATAAATGTTTGCTTAACTTCTTCAAATAAGTACAATGTTTTCTTTTCGAACCCATTTATTTATTTTTGTTAAGGATGGGTAGGGCCAGTGTTTGAAAAGGACTTCTTTTAAATAAATCATCACATTACGCAATTAGTTATATATAATATGAAAACATTTGGCATAAACAATTAAAAATTATGACTCATCTTATCTTGTCGTCAAGAATTAACAAATGGTGCCTATGAATAATAATAATTAGTATGCAAGATTATACTTATCCCAAGATACTAATTCAGATATTAATATTTTAGAAATGTGCTCTTCATTGTATATTTTTTTAATGCTTTACTGTGGACCAAAATTAATCAACTCCTAGTAAAAACAAATTAACAAACATAAACACATCACAGCATCAAACTTTAATTTCAATCTATATAATGTGTATATTTACATCGAAGAGTTATTATTCTTTAAGGGTAGTGTCGATGAGGATAACAACCAATAATCGATAATGCCCTTAAAATTCTATCTCTATTGGAAACTATAAATTACTAATTTATTTATTTATATAAATAATTTTTAGCTCCAATGATTGATTATAAAAAATTTTACGTATACGTTACACAAAAATAATACCAATCAAATCACAATCATAGAAAGAATTGTACATCACGTAACATACACTTAATTTTTTTATTTTTTTACAAGGTATCCAGGCGAAAACTAATCCTTGTATGATGGAACCGACCCCTCAACGCCGCCACCAGGTAAATTGAGGGATGTGCCCGAGTTGACAGACATCTGTGGGAGAGGACCTATAGGCCACGACTCCAGAGCACACCCCTACAATATTTCAGCAGGGAATGTGCTCCACACGGGAATCAAACCTGGCGTCGAGGGGTTACCCTACGTCACCATAGATCTTACCAACTCGACTATGCTCCTGGGGGCAACATGCACTTAATTATCCATATTCGAGGTGTGTTTGATGTTATTTTTAAGAGTAATCAAATCCTTATAAAATATTCGTCATATTTATCAGATCAAAAATGGTATCAGAGCTCACTTGTTCTCAAGTTTGAGATCCCTCCACGATCTATGTATAAAAAAAATCCTAATAAAATATTCCATGCTATTAATCGAGAATATTCCATTAGTAGCATAAAAAATTCCAATAAAAGATTAGTTGAAGTTGATAAAGTAACTTACATCGTATGCTTCATTAATTTGTTGAAATTGGATGTTACAATTGCTTCCCCTACACACATCTGGATGATACTGCCAACAAATTCCAATTTTAAAAAAAATGTCACGCATTAATAATTAGAATTAATTGGTCTAAAAAACTATACAATTAATGTAATGAAAAATATATTATGTCAATATTTGTTTTTAAATTTTATTCATTGATTTTTTTGTCTTTTACAAAAAATTAAACAATACGTCTGTAAATATATATGATAATAATTTAACTCTATGACGTGTACTGTAAATATATGGTTTGACGTGTAAGAAATTACTTAAAATATATATCGTAATATAAAATTAATATTTGTTTTGGAGTGACGCATCAAATTTTATCCGCTCCAACACTGATATTATTTTCAATTGATCAGGGAAATATAGAAAAATTCGAAACTTATTGAAAAATCATTTTAAAAACTAATGCGCTTTATACGGCTTATTTCAAACATTTGTATATTGTTTTTATTTAAATAAAAATATTGAGTGTTGATTTTAAAATAATAAAAATTTTATAATAAATTTAAATTTATTATAAAATTATCATCGTTTAACTAAAAAATCAGAATAATCTGATATATTGTTTATCTGATTCAGCTTCTACATTTATGTACATACAGTTTAAGAAACGAAGACATGAAAATCAAACATATATAAAATATACGTTATTATCTTCTGAAAAAGCAATCCAAAATACGGCCTAAAACTCACATGAAAGACAACATTAACCGAAGAAATAACCAATTAAAATAAAAAAGAAGAAAAAAACCTGAAGAGCAAGCTGTCTAAATGCCTTCTTCACCTCTAATTCGGAGGTACCAGGCTGAATCCTGAGAGTCTTGTATGGATCACTCACAGCAGAAGAAGAAGAAGAAACACACGAAACCCTGAATCCATTCCTATTTTCATTCCTTACTTTTGTTTTTATTAAGGAATTCTTCAACAACACCCAAGAACCCACTGCAGAGGCCATTAAATTTTTTTTTTTTTTTAAATTCAAATCTCAACTATCAAATTGAAAAATACAAGATTCAGAATACCCGCAATGCAAAAAGCAGTTGTAGTCTGAATTCTTATAATAACATCAAAGAAAATGGTGCTGGAAGATTATTTAGGAGACAGCGTTTGAAAATAATAATGGAATCCAAGGAAAAGGATGAAGAAGTGTTCAACTGAGAAGCTCCGTTATATTCTCTATCCATTATTAAAGTGTTTGATGGCATATATATACATATTACATACACGGGAGTCCTATGTGGAATAGGATTATGATTAATAATATTTTTGGTTATTGTTATATTATGATCATCATTATCTGTGTATTAAAATTTAAAAAATGCATAGAATGAACAGCAATTATATTAACTAATCGACAAGTATATAGAAGTTCCGACTGAAGCCTAATAGACACGATAATATAACTGATAAAACAACAATAAAGATATGTCTCGGATATGGAAAAAGACTAACCAACACCTATGTCAAGGCGTACTAAATGGACTAATGGAAGTGTGATTACAATACCGAGATCTGAAACGTGTAGGGATCACCAGAGCCAACTCGGGTCCCCTCAAACCATGATGTCCAGGATGATGTCAAACAAAGGGACTGTCTTTCAATATAACCGAAGGTACAAATAAGGATAAATAAGTGACATAAACTGATAAAATACATACAATGGAGCAAGTCCTCGTGTCTGAATCCCATGCTGAGAACCATAGACCAATAATCATCACTGGATGACATACGAAACAGATAAGCCAGTAGTCAAAAGCAAGCGTTGCCTTAACAGTGAAAAACCAAATAGAGTCATCACAAAAACACAAATATAATGCCCAAAAAGGTTGCACCACCAAAATTGATCAAAATACTAGAGAGCATAGTAAAATGGAGGAACAACCAATCAATAACATCGCCAAACAAACTAAGCATCACCAACTACGATACATCAGTAAGATTAGAGAGCTAAGTAATATAGAAGTAGATGGTAATACCAAAAAAAAGGGAAAGCTCACGAAGAGGCATTCACAACCAGTATAATGCTTGAGTTACTTTCAATACCCGAGCAAGACAACTGAGGATACTCATGGTAGTTGGTGGGGTTGCCTTGCAACCTCCGCCAAAAAAGAGCTGGATGATACCTTTGAGGCTGAGGAATTCAATCTAGTAGAACTTGAAGAAATTGAGCCCATAGTTCTTCTCTTAAGCACTGGCTCATTCTCGATAGCTGGATAGTGAGGAACATCAAATAAAATTGTTTCATCAGAAGCATGGAAATCCAAACAACGTTTAGTTCCCCAGTGTAACTTTGGATGTCCCTTTCACATCAACTGGCGAAGACTCACCAACTATCCGAGGAATTGGTTCGGGGAGAGTATGTTGAAAGGCACCAATTAAAGTGGGATTATTAAAAGAGCTCGGCTCAAAATCAGCACGCATCCAAGGTTCATATGGCATATACATTGGTTTTACATCCTCAGAAAAAGGGATGTGAGTCACCTTCTCTGGCCACATGACCCAAATCCCACAACTATAACAATAGTCTGACATATGTTCATATCAAATGGGAAACAGGGTAAGATGTGGTTGGATACCTAGAGAGATCTTTACAGCTCTGCGTAATTTGTTTAGTAATGTTGATAAGAGACCGAATTCGCATATAAGGACCCAAGCAACACCCTTTATATCAGTGTCCATAGTGACAATTATACCAAGGGCATCTCCAATAATCATCCCCACATATGAAATCATAGCTTCTAAAGGCATATTGTAAGCCCTAATCCAGAACTGGGTGGAGTGAAAAGGGCCCAAGTCTAGAAAAGCCTTTAGAAACTTGTCAAAGCTTGCACAGATAGTCGTAGAAAGCCTTCTTCTTTACCTTTTTTTGTGTAAGAAGCTTACCTGATAAAACCATGTGGAGCTAAGTGACGACCTTTCACAATAAGGGACTCAGTAACAACAATAACTTCATCTTCGTCGGAAGTAATGACAAGAGATTCCCATTTACCCAAAATGAGCCTATGGTAAAGAGAATCGTGAGGAAAACAAGTGGTAGCAAACAAAAGTAATGAAGCTTTCAAGGAAGATGGTGAACATTGGAAGACTCATATATATAGAGAGAAATTTTTTATTTTTTTTATTATATATAGTAAAGTTGAAGATAACATGTGTGATGCTTGAAACTTAACTATCTAAATAAAATTGAGTTTAGTGTGACAGTTAAGGGGTAATTATGAATTAATGTCATTTTTCATTTGGACTCGATTTTGAAATAAGTCGAGGGTGGTTGTGAATTATGTTCGAGTCATAAATAATGAATGAGTAATGAATCATATGAGTTATGATGGTAATTTTGAGTTTGAAATTGTAGGGTAATTATTGAAGTTGAACAATAATTAATGATTTTGGGATAAATAACTATTGGGTAAAATTTGTAGTGTGGATTGAAGTTGAGGAACTAAATTGCAAAATGTTAGTAATATAATCACTCCTCTCTTCACACACTTCAACACCCCCCCCCCCCCCCCCCCCCCAATACCCACTAAATCCATACAACCCTTCTTTTTCTCCCATTTTTCAATTTCTTTCATTAGGTGGAGAATCAACACATGGATTCATTTAGATTCTCAATATTGTGATCAAGTGAGCTTGAGTAAGCCAATTTCTTACCTTAGTCTTGATTTTAATTGATTATTGAGTTGAAAATGTAGATAGTTGGATTGATTATTTGATGAAGATTTGGGGGGTTTGTGTTTATGTTGTTATAATGAAGTGTAATGATGGTTATTATGTATTTTTGTTGAGGAATTGAAGGATACGAGGTGTGGTTATTTTTAGGTTGAGTTTGGAGTGGTTTGGAAATGTTTTGGGATGGAATTTTTGAAGTTCAGAGCTTTGCGATCGATCGCGGTGTCTCCGCCGATCGATCGCGACAGAGCGTAACCAATTATGAAAAAATTCATAGCCCACAATTGATCTCGAGCATTGAATTGATGTATTTGATGAAGAATTTGGGGTTTGTATTTATGTTGATATAATGAAGTGTAGTGATGGTTATTATGTATTTTTGTTGAGGTATTGAAGGATATGGGGTGTGGTTATGTTTTTGGTTGAGTTTGGAGTGGCTTGGAAGATTTTGGGATGGAATTTTCAAAGTTTAGAGCTCCGCGATCGATTGCGGTGTGTCCGTCGATCGATCGCGACAGAGCATAACAAATTATGACAAAATTCATAGCCCGGGATCGATAATCGCGTGCCGATCGATCGTGAGCTAGCGTAGCAAACCAAGGCTGGTTTTGAGCGAGCGATCAATCGCGGCTGGGTGTCGATCGATCGACGCTGCTTAATTTTTGAAAAATGTTTAGTTGTGGGATTTCGACGTGTGGTGTGTTATGGATGATTTTTATGGTGTTTGTGACATTCTAAGGAAATCTTGAACAATGGAATAAGATTGCATGAAATGAACTTTAGAAATGAATATGCTACTTGATTGATTGAGTTAAATGATAACTCAAGTTAATAAATGATAAAATGGGATGCTTTGAGTATTATATGGAGTACGATTAATCGTGACTGATTATGATAGGAAGCATGACGAATTTGTATGATATATGTGGTATAATTGTGTGAATTATTGTTGAGATATTAATATTGAATTGATATTCAATATAGATACCGTACAAGCCTCCGATTGTCGAGGACGCTTAATCATGTTGTCGACTTTAAGGTACGGAGTGACGTACAAGCGGGTATATACTATGAATTAATTACATATTCATGTATTGCTAAATGTAATGAATGAATATGTGTGATATGCGGTATAGTGTATACGTAGTTGTACGTAATCCGACCATACAACTTAATTATTGATGCCTTGATAAGCATAAATAATATATTTGAGTGTATTAAATGAATCGTACTCATGAGTATCATGTTTTGAATAACAATACTGAATTTTGTTTTATGAAAGTATGTGAGATCGAAATAGGAACATTTCATGATTCTGACATTATAATCTTTATGCATTATTATGAGTATGATTATTGTGATAAGGTATGCTCACCATGTCTGTGGCTTGTTTCTGTTGAAACAGGTAAAGCAGTTACGACATTGGTTTTGGAAGTGAACTCAAACTAGTGAATGCGGATGTTCTTAGGAGTGAGGTACACGTATTGATAGCGTGATTGATACACATAGATAAACTTTTTATTTATTAAATATTCGTTTGTGAGCATAGAGAGGTATTTCCTTTTTAATTGGGCATTGCATGTAGTTGATTTAAGATTAAAAATGCATGATGGATTTGAGAATATAATTAGTGTATTACAAATGATATACATATGTGAAATGAGTTGTATTGGGTAGAGGTGGGCAATTTAATTCAGATATCAGGTACTCGATCCGACCCGATCGGGTTTTACCAATCGGGGGGGTTAATATTTTTTTAAAAAATTGGATATATTTGTTTCGGGTACCCGAAATATACACCAAAACCACCGAAAAGTTGTATGGTTTTAAAATACAGAATACAGAATCCCATTTTATGTCATGACCCAAAACTTTACATGATCATGCATACGCATCATGACATTTATGAAATCATTCATAAGCATAAGGGCATTTAGTTTGACATTTTTTATGGGCATTGGAAAGCATAGATGTTGTGAATAGAATAACATTGAAAAATAAATAAAAATAATAATATATATTAAATAGATTGTAAAATATTGAATATATGGATTAAATTTAATGAATATATTATTATTATAAAAGTAAAAAGAATATATATATATATATATATATATATATATATATATATAAATATATATATATTGAATAAAAGTGAGTAGATGGTGAATAAATATTGAATATATATATAGCATAGATATTGAACTAAATTGAGGATAGTGAGTACTTTTAGTGGATAAAGTTGGAGGGTAGATGTGTAAATTTCGAAATTGATTAAAAAAATAATAATAAAAAAAAATAAAAAATAAAAAAATAAAATAAAAGTCTGGACCGCCTCGCAATTCTTGATTTACACACAATGACACTTTAGAGTAGGTGTAAATGCCGTGAACTTTGAAAGTGAGAAGAGAAAAATAAGAATTCAGGGTTTCGTTGATTTTTGGACTTCGAAACGACGTCAAAACTCGAAAATAAGTACATATCTGGAATCCTCGCCTCGTTACCTTCCTTTTGAGGTAGTTTTTATTTACTTTTTCTTATGTTTAGGGTATGACTTAATTTGAAATAATGCCCAAAAATTATGAAATTCATATATGTGATAGATTAAACAATGATAAACAATATTTAACAAGAAACTTGAGATTCTATTGTAGTTTAGAATTTATACAAATTTTATGGGTATAAAAACGTCATGTGCATATACTGGTTACACAAAAATGAAATTGAGAAAGCATAATTGTAACTGTGAGAAATAATGAATCGTAGAAAAGTAAAATTTCACCTGATACGAACATTTCATGCATAACTATAATTAATTCATATTAAAACATATGATATTGAGTTTGGTTGTGCATTTGATATGCACTGATAGGTTCTACGCTTGATATCGGCACCAGTAAGGCGAATTAAGCACTTCCTACGAGATAGGAGTATCGCTAGTGAGTATATCCTTATAACTTGGTATTTAAATTTATATAAGTATGTGATTTGTGTTATATGAGTACCTGAAATTGGTGAATGAATTGCAGTGAATGCAATATGATGTACAAGAACTAAATTGAGTTCTGACATGTATATGTTGAGACATGGTGGTGAAATGTGATGTTATACGTTCTATGTATGATGTTATTTACCATATGATTTGATGTTATGCATATGATTATGACATGTGCATTAATAAGAGATTAAAGAACTCTGTTATGGCCACTAATGACCTTGAACCATGTGTTATTTCATTCTGAGTACGGTCAGAATTACATAATCAAAAAAATATCGATCCGAGTTAATTGAGAACTCAAAAGGGGATCTACAGAGTGCCGGCCATATCGTGATCACGGATTGTTCTTGGTATTAGTTGGGTCATAACAGAATAACAATACAGACATACATGTGCATTATTTCATTGTATATGAATCATGAGAACTGATGTAACGATTATGATGAATCATGTGAGTATATTCATGTGCTTATGTGGATATGAATTATATGCTTATGTGATGTGTAAATATTAGGTTATTTGAATATGCTCATTGAGTTTGCAACTCACCCAAATGCAAATGTTGTTTTTCAGTTGCTGTAAATAAAAGTTGACTCTACAAGGTGTTTCTACGTAGTTGGAAGTCATGGATCCAAGGTCGGGTGGCTGACTCTAGTCCTTCTCCCTCAGCTCATCATTTGCATATACTGTATAGGTTTTTGGTTGGGTTGTGAGGGGTACAACCTTGGCAATTTTGTGGCATACTGCCTTGTAAATTATATTTTGATACATGTCTTGATTGCATGATGTTATGAGATTGAAATTTCCGCTGCCATTAAATATTATGTTATATGTCTCATGTGTATGTGGTATATGTGTTATATGTGTAAGGGGTGTCACGGTTGATTTGGTATCAGAGCAAAGGTTAGAGGTTCTGTAGACTGTCACATGTGCATTGTCATTATTTGGTAAATGGTTGCATAAGTCAGCATTTATGTCATATAGGTTTAATGATGAGCAAAGTATTCATGGAGGGGAAGGATCAGCCGAGCCTGAGTCACATTCATCATTTTCACTTCCACCTCATGCACAAAGAATACCAGTTGAGGCATATCGACAGTTTCCACCTGTTTATCCTTCAGAACCACATGAAAGGAGGTATGATAAATTAAGAAAAATGGGAGCTGTTGTCTTTATGGGTACTACTGATCCAGCTGAGGCAGAGACTTGGCTGAAACGTACAGAAAGAATTCTGAACTTGATGAAATGTACATCTGATGAGAAATTTGATTACACAGTGTCACTTCTTCAGGGGAATGCTTATGATTGGTGGGAGACTATTCCACATAGTACTGATCAGCCATCTGTGTTGACATGGGATGATTTTCTGTTGCACTTTAATGATGCTTACCTACCTGAAGTTTATAAGGATCAGAAAGAGAGAGAATTTCTTGATCTTAAACAGTGGAATCGATCAATAGCGAAATATGAAGTACTCTTTAACCAGTTATCTCATTATGCTCCACATATGATAGCCACAGAAAAGTAGAAGTGTAGCAGATTTGAGGCAGGACTTCGATTTACTATTCGTGATTGCGTCACACCTACAGACATGGAATCTTTTAGCAAGTTGAAAGCTGCAGTAGTACGTGCTGAAAAGTTGGACGCTGAATCAAAAGCTTTCCAATTAAATAAAAAGAGACAAAGTGAGGAAGTTGGTGGATTTGGAAGGAAGAAGGGATTTAATGTACCTACACAGAAAAGTTTCCCCAGTGGTTCTAAAGGTGTCAGTTCTAGTGGTGCAACATCTGCTGCTAAAAGTTTTGGTTCTACACCGTCGGTTATGACTTGTGTGCAGTGTGGTAGAAATCATTATGGACAGTGTAGAATGTTTACAGGAACATGTTTTCGATGTGGAGAACCTGGACATATAGCAAGGAATTGTTCAAAGCCACGTGAAGAACCTACAGTTCAGCAAACCAGGTCAAGTGGTTTTACACCTAACAAAGGCAGAGATCGAGGACGATTTGGTATGGGCAGAGGGACCAGTACAGAGGAGAGTAAAGCCAATAATCAGGCCCGCGTTTTTGCTATGACACAGGAAGAAGCAAATGCAGCACCAGCAGTGATTACCGGTAATTTATCTATTTCTGGTTTAACAGCTTATGTTTTATTTGATCCTGGTGCAACACATTCATTTATATCACAATTATTCATGATGCATTTGCATGAAACACCAGTATCATTGGGTTATGATTTATTTGTTCAAACCCCAGTAGGGAGCATGATTGTTATAAATACTGTGTATCAGAATTGTAAAATGTTCATTGGGAATACTGAAATGCATGCTACTTTACTGGTTATGCCGTTAAAGGATTTTGATTTGATTCTGGGTATGGATTGGTTAACTGAATATCATGCTAAGTTGGATTGTTTTACCAAAGAAATAGTACTGCAACTTCTTGATCAGTCCCAGATAGTATTTCAAGGAAAAAGAAAAATATTGTCTACATGTGTAATATCTGCATCTACGACATTCAGATTGGTGAAGGGTGGTTGTGAAGCATATTTAGCTCACATTATAGATAGTAGATTATGTGGTTTGAAACTTGAAGATATTCCAGTGGTTAGAGAATATCCCGATGTATTTCCAGATGATTTACCAGGATTACCCCCAGATCGAGATACTGAGTTTACAATCGAAATACCAGTGGGTACAGCGCCAATTTCTATTTATCCTTATAGAATGACACCTATTGAATTAAAAGAATTGAAAACTCAATTACAAGAGCTACTGGAGAAAGGATTCATTAGACCGAGTGTTTCACCATGGGGAGCACCGGTATTGTTTGTTAAAAAGAAGGATGGTACTTTGAGGTTATGCATAGATTATCGGCAGTTGAACCGTGTGACTATAAAGAATAAATATCCATTGCCTAGAATTGATGATTTATTTGATCAGTTGCAAGATGCTACGGTCTTTTCAAAGATTGATCTGAGATCAGTATATCATCAGTTGAAAATTGTTGAGTCTGATGTGTCAAAAACGGCTTTCAGAACCAGGTATGGCCACTATGAATTTTTGGTAATGCCTTTTGGTTTGACTAATGCGCCTGCTGCATTTATCATTGATGAATGATGTGTTTAGACCTTACCTGGATAGATTTGTGATTGTCTTTATTGATGACATTTTGGTATATTCTAAATCGGCTGAGGAACATGAACGACAATTGAGAATTGTGCTACAAACCTTGCGTGAGAAACAATTGTATGCAAAACTCAGTAAATGTGAATTTTGGTTAGATCAGATTGTCTTTTTGGGACATGTTGTTTGTAGTGACGGTATTAAAGTTGATCCAGTAAATTGAAGCAGTAACTAAATGGGAGTGTCCGAAAAATGTTGCAGAAGTTCGTAGTTTTCTTGGTTTAGCTGGGTACTATAGGAGATTTGTTGAAAATTTCTCTCTTATAGCAACTCCATTGACAAAATTATTGTGCAAAGGTATTTTGTTTAACTGGACAGATGAATGCCAAAAGAGTTTTGACGAATTGAAAGAACGACTCACTACTGCTCCAGTTTTGACAATACCTTCAGGTACTGATGGTTTTGTTATTTATAGTGATGCTTCTTATCAAGGTTTGGGATGCGTTTTAATGCAACATGGTAAAGTTATTGCTTATTCTTCTCGGCAACTTAAACCATATGAGATGTCTTATCCTACACATGATCTTGAACTTGCCGCAGTTGTTTTTGCATTAAAGATATGGAGACATTACTTGTATGGTACCACATTTCAAATCTTTACCGATAATAAAAGTTTGAAGTATTTATTGAGTCAGAAAGAGTTGAACATGAGACAAAGGAGATGGCTTGAATTGTTGAAAGATTATGATTGTACTATTGAGTATCACACTGGAAAGGCAAATGTTGTTGCTGATGCGTTGAGCAGAAAATCATATGGTACTGTTTCTTATCTGTCAGTGCATTCATTACCATATTTGTTAGACTTGAGAAAGATGAATATTGCCTTGAATGTTGATGAGCTTGGTATATGTGCTTCACTTTGTATCCGTCCAGTAATGACTGAAAGGATTAAACATGCTCAATTTAGTGATGATAAACTAATCAGTATTGCAGAAAAGGTGAAACAGGAAAATAGTACAGAATTTGTTATCAATGATGATGGTAGTTTATCAATCAATAATCGACTCTGTGTTCCTAATGTGAATGACATAAGGCATGAAATAATGGAAGAAGCACACATTGCACCTTATGCTATGCACCCTGGTAGCATAAAGATGTATCAAACATTGAAAACCCATTATTGGTGGCCTAGAATGAAGAAGGATGTAGCTGAGTATATATCGAAATGTTTGACGTGCCAACAGGTTAAAGCCGAACATCAAGCACCTGTGGGTAAATTACATCCACTACCAATTCCAGTTTGGAAGTGGGAGCGTATAACAATGGATTTTGTTTATGGGTTACCGGTAACACCAAGGAAGAATGATGCAATTTGGGTGATTGTTGATCGATTGACAAAATCAGCTCATTTCTTACCATTTCGATGGGGATCAACACTTGACAGTTTAGCAAGAAGGTATGTAAATGAAATTGTTAGATTACATGGTGTGCCTTTATCTATTGTATCGGATCGAGATCCTCGTTTTACATCAAGATTTTGGGGAAGTTTACAAGAAGCTTTAGGTACTAAATTACATTTTAGTACAGCATTTCATCCACAAACAGATGGACAATCAGAAAGAACGATTCAGACATTAGAAGAAATGCTTCGATCATGTGTTCTTGATTTCAAAGGTTCATGGGATGAGTATATTGCTTTGATGGAGTTTGCTTATAATAATCAGTATCATAGCAGTATTGGTATGGCACCATATGAAGCCTTATATGGTAGGAAATGCAGAAGTCCAGTATGCTGGGATGAAGAAGGAATGCGAGTATTAGAAGGTCCAGATCTCATTCAAGAGACAATTGAAAAGATAAAAAATGTGAAAGATCGATTGAAAGCAGCGCAAGATAGACAAAAGAGTTATGCTGATCAACATAGACGAGAAATGAATTATCAAATTGGTGAAAAGGTATTTCTTCGTGTTTCTCCTTGGAGAGGTATTCTCAGATTTGGAAAGAAAGAAAAATTGAGTCCGCGATACATTGGTCCCTATGAGATTCTTGATACAGTTGGACCGTTAGCTTATCGTCTTGCCTTACCTCCTGAATTGTCCCAGATTCATAATGTGTTCCATGTTAGTATACTTCGGAGATACAGATCAGATCCATCTCATATCCTGCAAAATGAACCGATTGAAATTTCTGAAAATTTAAGTTATGTTGAAGAACCGGTTGAGATATTAGAATACAAGGACAAACAGTTAAGGAACCGCACAATTCCTATGGTAAAGGTTCTGTGGAAGAATCATTCTGAACGTGAAGCTACGTGGGAAACAGAGGAACACATGAAAACACAATATCTGTGGTTATTTCCTGATACATGTATAAATTTCGAGGCCGAAATTTTCTAAAGGGGGGAGGAATTGTCATGACCCAAAACTTTACATGATCATGCATACGCATCATGACATTTATGAAATCATTCATAAGCATAAGGGCATATAGTTTTGACATTTTTATGGGCATTGAAAAGCATAGATGTTGTGAATAGAATAACATTGAAAAATAAATAAAATAATAATATATATTAAATAGATTGTAAAATATTGAATATATGGATTAAATTTAATGAATATATTATTATTATAAAAGTAAAAAGAATATATATATATATAAATATATATATATATTGAATAAAAGTGAGTAGATGGTGAATAAATATTGAATATATATATAGCATAGATATTGAACTAAATTGAGGATAGTGAGTACTTTGTGGATAAAGTTGGAGGGTACATGTGTAAATTTCGAAATTGATTAAAAAAATAAAAAATAAAAAATAAAAAAATAAAATAAAAGTCTGGACCGCCTCGCAATTCTTGATTTACACACAATGACACTTTAGAGTAGGTGTAAATGCCGTGAACTTTGAAAGCGAGAAGAGAAAAATAAGAATTCAGGGTTTTGTTGATTTTTGGACTTCGAAACGACGTCAAAACTCGAAAATAAGTACATATCTGGAATCCTCGCCTCGTTACCTTCCTTTTGAGGTAGTTTTTATTTACTTTTTCTTATGTTTAGGGTATGACTTAATTTGAAATAATGCCCAAAAATTATGAAATTCATATATGTGATAGATTAAACAATGATAAACAATATTTAACAAGAAACTTGAGATTCTATTGTAGTTTAGAATTTATACAAATTTTATGGGTATAAAAACGTCATGTGCATATACTGGTTACACAAAAATGAAATTGAGAAAGCATAATTGTAACTGTGAGAAATAATGAATCGTAGAAAAGTAAATTTTCACCTGATACGAACATTTCATGCATAACTATAATTAATTCATATTAAAACATATGATATTGAGTTTGGTTGTGCATTTGATATGCACTGATAGGTTCTACGCTTGATATCGGCACCAGTAAGGCGAATTAAGCACTTCCTACGAGATAGGAGTATCGCTAGTGAGTATATCCTTATAACTTGGTATTTAACTTTATATAAGTATGTGATTTGTGTTATATGAGTACCTGAAATTGGTGAATGGATTGCAGTGAATGCAATATGATGTACAAGAACTAAATTGAGTTCTGACATGTATATGTTGAGACATGGTGGTGAAATGTGATGTTATACGTTCTATGTATGATGTTATTTACCATATGATTTGATGTTATGCATATGATTATGACATGTGCATTAATAAGAGATTAAAGAACTCTGTTATGGCCACTAATGACCTTGAACCATGTGTTATTTCATTCTGAGTACGGTCAGAATTACATAATCAAAAAAATATCGATCCCGAGTTAATTGAGAACTCAAAAGGGGATCTACAGAGTGCCGGCCATATCGTGATCACGGATTGTTCTTGGTATTAGTTGGGTCTTAACAGAATAACAATACAGACATACATGTGCATTATTTCATTGTATATGAAACATGAGAACTGATGTAACGATTATGATGAATCATGTGAGTATATTCATGTGCTTATGTGGATATGAATTATATGCTTATGTGATGTGTAAATATTAGGTTATTTGAATATGCTCATTGAGTTTGCAACTCACCCAAATGCAAATGTTGTTTTTCAGTTGCTGTAAATAAAAGTTGACTCTACAAGGTGTTTCTACGTAGTTGGAAGTCATGGATCCAAGGTCGGGTGGCTGACTCTAGTCCTTCTCCCTCAGCTCATCATTTGCATATACTGTATAGGTTTTTGGTTGGGTTGTGAGGGGTACAACCTTGGCAATTTTGTGGCATACTGCCTTGTAAATTATAGTTTGATACATGTCTTGATTGCATGATGTTATGAGATTGAAATTTCCGCTGCCATTAAATATTATGTTATATGTCTCATGTGTATGTGGTATATGTGTTATATGTATAAGGGGTGTCACATTTGATGTACTCATGTTATTGTAAAATACCCATCTACTCTCATTCCTAAATACCCAATCATGCCACTTCATCATTGCCCTACGGTATTACCCATCTACCCTAATTCCTAAATTCTTAATTTACGCCACTTCATTACTGCCCAATTTCCAATACTTAAGTGTTTACGCAGGTCGCATTTCTTTGTCATTTGTTCTCTGTACTCGGTAAGATTTCCCAATTTATTCATTTGAGTTACTTTCTCCATGATTTTTTCTTGTTAAATACGTATTTTGTTGTGTATTTATCTGAGAATCTGAGACGCATTTCGGACATACATTTTTTTTAAAATTTCGGGTACCTGAAGTCGGGTACCCAACACTACAAATTTCGGGTACCAGAACTTTTTCGGGTAGTGTCGGGTAGCAAAAAGTGCTACCCAAAGTGTCGGGTACCCGAACCGACTTTCCCGACCCGATGTCCACCACTAGTGTTGGAATCGGGTTTACAATGGATTATGTCGAAAATTTATATGGAAGTCATGCTATAACTAATAAGCATGTTATAAGAATCTCTTAATGATATGAACGTACAGACTAATAACGATGATAAATACACTAATGACGAGATTATGATATGATGTTCTTACAACATGTATGAATGACCAACTTAATACATATAACACTGTCACAAATTATTATAGCACCCTAAATCCAATGGATATATCCATATTAATAATACTAGATTTTTTCTTTAAGGAACAATACATTTGGGTTTTTTTCTCGGTACTAATTTGGGTTCCAAGAATTTGATTTTCCTTTATTGTCTGATTAGTTTTAGCATTTGTAATTTAGGTTATGAAGTTTTTAATCTTTTTCGTTGCGTTTTAATTTTGAGACAGTATTAATTTACCCAATCATATCGCTAACAAGCATTTTATCATTTGTAAATTAACAGCTACAAAAAGTACAGTATCCCATGGTTCTCGACCTCACGTAATTTGTAAAACATAGTATAGTGCCATCGTATATGAAGGGTCATCGTATATGAAGGGAGTGTTTTGCAAATATAAAATCGCGATCGATCAAAAATTGGTGACACCATCGCCTTTACTGTGAAATCATTTCATTTACCATGGAAACCGTATTTTTGTAGCAACATTAAATTTCTTTACCGCAGTAACGGTTTCCCTAGGCTTCAAATTGTGGACTAATGTCATATTAATCCAACCAGATCACAAGATAATGATCTCGAGCCAGTGAGAGTCAAGAAATGGCAGTTACAATTTATTCGAGAACCAACAGTTGAATTGGTGATGTTGACTCAAGTGGCTATCTGGTTGTGCAACCGACTAAGTAGTTAACAAGCTTCCATTCTGATCTATAAACGATGAGAAGGTCTGCAGTTGAAAGCGGAATCATTCCAATGAGTTGGGAAGAGAGTTCGCACACTGAAAGTGGATGCATGAAAGCGTTATAAAGAACTGAGAGAAGAATTTCATTGTAAAGTGTAAATTCTGAGAAATTCTTGATTGTAATTGTTTTGTATCTCAAACTCATGATCGATTATTAGAGTCTCCACGTCCCGTGGAGTACATCATTTATAATGGAACCACGTAAAATTCTTAAACGTGAAACAAGACTTTCTTATATTCAGATGTAAACATATTTATGAAAAATTATATAATCACAAAATAAGAGATTGGAATGAAACTAATTGTACGAGGATGAAAGTGATGAACATTTTAAAATAGCATACCCAAGAAAATGATTGAGGGCCGTGAAACGAGTTGGATGGTTGTTGTAATATATTTGGGGAAGCAAAATGTTGAATTTGAAATAAATTTATAAATTTTATTCAGATGATAGCTCCCTTACTCTACCGCTCGGTCCACCCTTCATTATGAGAATCTTGCGTATACAGGATGCGGCCCCGGGCGCGGCCTAGGCGGTGGAGGCTGAGGCAGCGGTGGTCTTCGGACGCATACCTTGATCTTGGTTTGCATCCACAAACTCTCTTTTACACTAGTAAAGAAACTCGTGTCTTGATTTGTTATTTTGAGTCCAAACATCTTAATTACAGAAAGTTTCTTGATATTTGATGGTCTTGCATCAACGGGCTTTGTTGCTAACTGAGCATTTGCGTGATCTGCAGATTTTAAAAGTTGCATGGATAAGAGTTGTTAATAACTAAAAGTTTTCATGTTCCATCAGGCATAATTTAATTATTTTTCTCACATTTTGCTCAAATTTTGAAGAAAAACTGGAGTTATTACAAGCTCATTTATGTTTACTTACCTGGCAGAATTCTTGCATCAGTTCTTGGAAAGAACAAGATAATGAGAAGCAAAAGGATACTCATCACTCCAGACTTCATCTTTTCTCAAGATTTTTTTGATCTTTCAAGGGAAGTCAAAAGTATTTTGGATTTAAAAAAAGAAGTGGGATTTGGATGAATAGTGCAGATTTTTTATATACATGCATTACTGAAAAACTGTTGTCTGTACGTTGAAATTGCTGGTTGATTTATGTTTTTTTTTTTGGCTCGCGGAGTTGGTAATAGTCAGTACATTATGAACATATAATATTATAAATTCATTGCATCCTTACAAGTAAGAATGTTAAGAATAAATGGGTATCAACTCAAAACCAATTAACAATGAGTGGAGTAATCAATATATTTTAAGAAGCCCACAAAGCTTGTAGTTTGTCAATGTGGGACAAGTCTCAACACGTCCCCTCTCGTGTGACATTATATAAGTCAAACACGTGGACTGATAATGCGGGTGACAGTGGGCGCTTATATAGGATTGAAACTTGGGATTGATACTATGTTAAGAATACATGAGATTCCAACTAAAAAACCAATTAACAATAAGTGGAGTAGTCAATATATCTTATAAAGAGATCACAAAGCTTATAGTTTCATAATGTGGGACAAGTCTCAAAAAAATTCTTATATTATTCTATCTATGAAATAAATATTGACATTGGAGCAAATGTCATTTTCAATATATGGTTTCTTTTTTTCTTTTTTCTTTTTTCTTTTTTCTTTTTTCGTTTTAACAAGGTATTCGGGCTTGTGTCTGACTAATTCTTGGGTGCCCCTCAAGACCGCCACCAGATAAATTGAGGGATGTGCACGGATGGCAGGTATCTGAGAGAGCGGACCAACATGACCCGAACACAGGACAAATCCCACATTTTTTCAGTGGAGAATTTGTCTCACACGGGATTCGAACCTGCGACGTCGAAGGATTTCTCCCCAAATTACCACATCCCTTACCAATCCGTCTATGCTCCCGAGGACTTCAATATAGGGTTTCTTTATCTCAACTATGTTAACTTCTGAGATCTGCCTCTAAAAAAAATTATGAATCTTGTAAATTTTTAATTTGATAAATAACTCATTGGTAAATTATTAAATTGATATATTAATTATTAGAATATCTTAATTGGTCTATAAATATTGACCAGAAATTAAAACGAAAAGTCAAATTTTATGCCAGTGGTTAACTATTTTAATTATCCCCAAGTTTATTTATCAATGTCAAGTAGGGTTATTTAATTATTTTAATAAATATTATATGTATTTGCTGGTTGTATTTGTTGGTTCGATATGCTGAATCAATATTCGAATTCGTCCCACATGCTATCGAGATTACAACTCATACCAACAACAATATTAATTTTTTTTAATATTTGTATTGAAATAATAAATATTTCACCATATAATTTGTTTTCCACACTAAATTTATATATTTTTAAAACTTTGCTTTTAGTTGTTTTATTTTTAACGGGGAAGAGACTAAATCATTTTGTTACGCCAAGCGAGACTCAAACTCAAGTCTGGCTAAAGTGTACATGAGCTCTTATTAATTCCGGTAAAGTCAGAGAGCTCATGTTGCTTTTAGTTTAGTAAAGAAATAAATTCAATATTAGGTTGTCACAGTTTAATTTTTTTTTTGCTAATATACAAAGTCTACGTGATGAATGAATTATGTAGTTTAACAGGCAATTAATAACATTTAATTTTATAATTGCACTCAAAGAAAATCAGTAAGCAGTATTTTAATCTGCCTTGTATCTTATCTATCTACAATCCTACATGTATACTAGTTATGTATAGTACTTTTGAACATATTTTTGAGTCCAATTAGATAGAGGTTAACAAATTATAAGGATTATACTAAGGATGATAATTGACACAACAATAAAGTTATTATCATGTGATCTGTAGGTCATGAGTTTGAGTTACAAAAACAACATCTTTGCAATGTAAGATAAAGACCACCTACCCCACACATAGCAATAATTTCGTGTATCGGTTTCGACCTTTTTATCTGTATGGATTAAGGCATGATCGTAATGATGTAAATGTAAATAAAGGGATTTATTAATATCTATTTTGATTTTATCAAATCCGGTCATATCGAAATTATAAATTAAGATTTCATTACTCAGATTTGCTTCGTAAAACATATCTAACGTTATTCAAGATTACGTATATCCTCTGGGTAATGCAAAGTCCTAACAGCTGCTGAGAAACCCAATATCATAAGGAATTTTTTTTAATGAGAGCATACTTTTTAATGTGATTGTTTATTTCATATGTATGCTCATCATCACTCGTATTATCAATCCACATGCTTGATTTATGTTATATGTGAAAGGACGTTTTGTTAGCTCTTTATAAGATATATGAATTATTACATAATTGTTAATTAGTTATGAATTGAAACGATTCGATGATTAAATTATTGGGCTTTGAGGAGGTGGTATGGGGGAAAACCGGTTTACATAGCCCGACAAAAAAAAACGGTGGGGCTAACTTCTCGAGTTTCGTTCGATATTCCGTAGAGAAGAAATCACATGCAATGATTGAATCGGGGAAAAAGTGAGATCTATATTATTGAGGGAAGATAAAATCACGTGCAGCTTGTGTAGAAAATAAGGACATTCATTTATATCATTTGATTTATCATTTATGTGTTTGAAAAAATGAATTTTATAGTATAAACCGAACTAAAGAATATAGATTATAAAACCTTGATGTTAGGGTGCGAGTATTCTCGTCTTTCCAATTCTTTTCCTCTGCTATCGCTAATAATATTTTATCTTTATGGTTTGTAGAAATATATTTTACCTAATATGGTTGTAAATTGATATTTTAATCAATGTAGTTCATAAAATATGACACACTGTTCTCTTATACTTAGTGTATTTTTTTATGTATTTATAAACAATATTGAGGTAAATTGGTTATTTCAAACCACTAAGGGTGTGTTTGCAATTGCTTATTCAAAGCACTTCTATGTTACTTTTGCTTAAAGTTGAAAAAAGTTGATTTTAAGCAAAAGAATGAGTGCTTGTTATTTAAATAAAAAAGTAGCTTAATAAACTTAAATTAATTACGAAATTGCCACAAAACAACTTAAAGCAGTCAAAAGCATGTCATGACCTGCTTCTCTGCTTCTGCTTTTTTCTGTTTATTTTTAGAGAAGCAATAGCAGAAGCAAACAAATAGAACACCCAAAAACTGTTTTTTTTACCTGAAAAGCAGATAAGCAGTTTTTATAAGCAATTGCAAACACCTACTAAGCTTAAGATGTTTATTTTGAAATCACGTGGATATGAGTTCGTTGCCTAAATTCAGACTTATTTCTCTTATAATGCTTTGATATGGGAATTGAACCCATAACATAGAAAATACAGATGATGAGATGATAATTACCTAAAAATAGTACTATTTATGACAATAAAACTAGATAAAACGTTGAAAGAATTGAGGAGAATTTCCATATTCATGGCCCATGGGACCTACAGGAAGAGACGAGAAACACAAACCAAGGCAACCACGAAAACGACAAATCTCTGTCTTTCAAACCTTTGATCTTTCCGTCATCATCCCCACAAAAAAAAGAAAAATCTCTTGCGTCTCCTTTTTTCTCCTTTTAAATACATTTATATATAAATGTTGAGTGTAACAGTAGGTCAAGAATTGTGATGATCAAGTGGGCTATGGAAGATCAGAGGAATATAAAGATGGAGGGAGGAATCAGCTTGAGTGGGTTCTCTCCTGTTTCTTCAACTCCTGTTTACTGGAAATCTAGGAAAAGATCCGGTAATTTTCTTTGAGTTCCCTGTGATTTCTGCTCAAATCTCAGCAAACTTCCCCAGGTTCCATTTGCATGCATACCTGAATCAGATCTTTCATTAGTCGTGTTCAAATATTTATTAGTTTATTTGGGGTGCTTCAATTTTCAATTTTTTCATTAGATTTATTGATATGGTTATGAAAAATGTAATTATGGGAAAATTAATTTATATTAGATATGTTTCTTTATTGTATTGTTTTTGTTTTTGTATTAGGTTCAATTATCAAATTATTAGTTCAATTAATTTATTTTTTTCCTAAAATTTAATTTCGATCTGATTAATTTAAAATAAATTCAACTAATTTAATCCTTCAAACTTCAAAGAGTGATTGAATTATGGTAAGACGTTTGCTGACACGTCAATTTATTGGCCATCTGTGAGTTGTTAATGCTTACGTATTTTGAGAAGGTTGCTTATCTATTAATCATTTTTTTTTTTTTGAGGAAATATTTTTTAATTAAATTATATTTTAAAATATTTTTCCGTAAAATCAATGTTTTGAGGTGGTGAACTTCATTATTTTTTACTCTTTCTTTTTGTGTATTCTCTAGGTATTTTGGTTGAGTATATTCCAATTATATTCTTCACAAAAAGAAAGAGTAATATATATATATATATATATATATATAATTTTTTTTTAAATTCACTTTTCATTGTTTTTTAACTTGTTATTACTAGTCGTGTAGTAAAGTGCCTATTTGGGATTTCATATGAATAAATGTCAATTTACAAACTATAAAAGATAAAATATCTATTCCGCGCCTAATCTTCTTCTTGCAAGGAACCGATCGGAATTATACCTTTTTAAGAATAATATCATTTTTAATTTTGAGTGTGTGACATTGGACCCAACGGGTTGGGGTTTTTTAATAAAATAACACCAAATAAATAATCAATTCTCAAAATAACCCAAAATAAAAATTATTTCATAAATGACCTTAAAGTTGGTCACGCCAACTCGGTTGGCGTGTCCAAGAGGACACGCCAACCAAGTTGGCGTGGCCAACTTTTTCTTTATTATTATTATTTTTTATTTTTTTTTCTTTCCTTTTTTAAAATAAAAATAAATTTAAAATAAAATAAAATAAAAATATATACAAGTCAAATATCTGTATGAATTTGTTTTACGCACAATTCATAAATCAACTCAATATGATTAGTTTAAATTGACTGACATATTATTTTATATGTTTTTTCTCTTTAAAATAAGCTATGTTGCACGGACCCAGTTAAAATGGTGCTGCTGGTTGTAGATTTCCTAATTCTTGGTTGTATTGAATAAAAATATAACATTTCAAACAAAATATAAAAATATAAAAGTTGGCTAGTCGGCCGTGCCGGAAAATGCTTTTATGGTGATTTATATTTTTATTCAATTCAAGAATTAGGAAATCTTCAAACCTATTTTTTTTAAAAAAAATTCGAAAGTTTCCGTATCTAACCCGTGTCGGATACGTTCAGCGGCGTATCTTGACAGTATCCGAAACGTATCCGAAATAAAAACTTATTTTTTATCCCCAGATACGCCATGTGGCGTATCCGATACGTATCGGTGTCGGTGCAACATAGAATATAAGTTTATTTTGAATTAATGTATAAGTTGAACGCAAATCAGATATATCAAAAGCATTTTCGGCTACAGGGGATGTCACATGTTTGAAGACACTGACCCAGTTAAAATGGTGCTGATGGTTGGAGATTTCTTAATTCTTGAATTGAATAAAAATATAAATCACCATAAAAGTAAGCATTTTCGGGTGCAGGGGATGACGCCTATTTCAAGACACTGACCCAGTTAAAATGGTGCTGCAGGTTGGAGATTTCCTAATTCTTGAATTGAATAAAATATAAATCACCATAAAAGCATTTTCCGGCACGGCCGACCAGCCAACTTTTATATTTTTATATTTTTGTTTGAAATGTTTATATTTTTAATCAATACAACCAAGAATTAGATCTACAACCAGCAGCACCATTTTAACTGGGTCCGTGCAAACATAGCTTATTTTAAAGAGAAAAAACATATAAAATAATATGCCAGTCAATTTAAATTAATCATATTAAGTTGATTTATGAATTGTGCGTTAAAACAAATTCATATAAATATTTGACTTGTATATATTTTTATTTTAATTTATTTTAAATTATTTTTATTTTAAAAAAGGAAAGAAAAAAAATAAAAAAATAAAAACAAAAAAAAAAATAAAGAGAAAGTTGGCGTGGCCAACTTTTTGAAAGTTGGCCACGCCAACTTGGTTTGGACACGCCAACCGAGTTGGCGGGACCAACTTTCAAAGTTGCGGGTAAGGTCATTTATGAAATAATTTTTATTTTAGGTTATTTTGAGAATTGATTATTTATTTGGGGTTATTTAGTTAAAAACCCCAACGGGTTGCGTATCGCATAAATATCCTATTTTTTCCATCTATTTTCACTTTATGATATCTCCACAAGAATAGCAAAATATGATCACCAAACTAAAATTTAAAATTTCCTTTTCAAATATCTTACATGATTTCTTCTTTAATTTTTCTGTGGCAACCTTTACTATATATATATATGCAATTACAAGCAATTGATTTGAGTAATTATTACCAAGATATTGTACATTTAAATGTTTTGATTAACTAATTAGAATATTGTGTGAAGAAATTAAAACTAATTGTTACAAGATACAAAGAAGAATCCCGTGAAAAATAAAAATTTTTAAGTGTCTTTTTTATTCCTTGATTCATTCTTTAGTCGCTGAATTTAACTCTTCCAGCAATGAGCACTAAGAACTCAGAGGACAAAGCGGATGATTTGAACGTGGATAAATCCATCGACAAACCACAAGAATCATCGGCATTGGACAAGGATCAGGAGGAGCCAATTGATTTATCTACCCTTTCGGAGAAACGTAAGGCCTTGTTCGAACCTTTGGATCCACTATTGAACACCAACGGCAAGCGCCCTTCGGCAGAATCATTACTCCCGCCTCCGGATTTCGAATATGCGAGTTATCCAAAGGGTTGGCTGATCGGAAAGAAGCGGAAGCTTGTCAACGTAGATGTTGTCGAAAGTATGCGGAGGATTGCTGTGCAGGAAATGAATCGAAAGGTGACAACTTTTCTTAATTTTTGGAGAAAAATTGTATTCACTAGTGCAAACATTTGAATATGAAAAAGTAATGGATAAAAGCATCATAATTGTGGATTCATTCTCAATTAAAGAGGCTTGAATCAGTTAATTGTTTTTCCAATAGTTGGTTAGTGGGTAGGCTAGCCCAACAATAATTATGACTGTTATTAGTTTCAGTGGTAAGGAATTTGACCCCAGCAAGGTTTCGGGTTTGAGTCTTATAAATGGTAAAGACAAGGTCTAGGAGAGCTTTCCTCCATGATAAATCCGAACCGACTCAACTTAGGATTGGTATGTGCCCTCCTTGGCTTCAAAAATAGGGAGACTTGGACGAAAAAAAGAAGACAATAGATTAAAGCCTTCGATATTCTCTATGCTAAAGTGGGAGAAGCACTCTCCATGTATCTGCACTGGATGTATGAAAATATATGTGGGTTACGTAATATCCAAACTTCTAATTGTGTATAATACCCACGAAGTAGATATCTCGTTGTAACAAAGAGTAAAACCAAGGATACTGTTATAGAACTGTTGGTTTTTCATAATATATATGTCTTGGTTTTGAATCGCATTGGCAATGCAGGATAGAGAAATCGATGGACTTAACGAGCAATTAGAAGAGGATGCGCGATGCCTAGAGCACCTTCAACTGCAGCTGCTTGACGAACGGAGTAAGCGTGCTGAAGTCGAAAGACAGAATGCAATGCTTCAGAACCAAATTACATTACTCATGGACATGTTACAGGAAAACGATGGCGTAGATCAGGACGAAGGAGATGATGGGTTGTAAAAATTTATTCCACCTTTTGGCATGTTATTATTCTTTTTGTATTTATCAATGTTCTAGAAATCTTTAAAAAAAAAGAAAAAGACAGAGAGTAGTGGTAAATCTATGTCTGGTAGTTGATGTTGGAACTGTAGCCTGGTTTTGACGATTATATATCAAGTATGAATAGTATGTTGGACTGATCCTATGCTGAAAATTCCACAAGTCTCGATCAAGGGTGGGGGTATTTCAATATCATTCTGTAGTTGTCTAACAATGTCTGAAGAAATCAATCAATGCTATTCGATTAACTTATTTTTTTGGAAAGAAATATGTACATATATTTATATACACATATCAGATCCAGATCCAGATCTTTGGTTTCTAGCATTTTTTACAGGTTTAGGTGGATAATTATAACAATCAATCTAAAAAATTGGAACTCTTTCGTTTAAGCTTGTATAACCTGAGCACAAGGTCTCACCAACTTTGAAATCCAAGCCAGAAAGATGAATTAGCACCCATTTGAATACGAGCATTCACCATTTTCTTGCCAAGTTAAACCAGCAGAAAATATTCCCTTCTGATTAGTTCAATCAAATCCAAGTGAACGCTCCGAAATTCAACATCCAGGCAGCAAAAGTTCTTTAAGTTGTGATGATCGCACCTCTATGAATCATAATCTATATCGGTGTTATTCTCAAACGTTGCCTGCCTAACGAGACGTCCTCCATCATACACATCAAGATTCGTGCATGGGGTCGGAAAGATCTTTCCTATTACGCGCCCTTGCACAAACGAACACTGAAAAATGTGCTTTTTCTTGTATGTTATACCCACTGACATGTCGTGGAATGTCACATTACGAACTGGTATTTGTTCGCTGCCATATATCCTGACTGGTATACGAACCCCATGTCCATGTATTCCATCAAAATTTATGTCCTCGATAATAGGAAGGGCGTCTGGATTATATCCTTCGTCCGGATGCTCGTTGTAATCAGTCTTTAGCACAATGCCAACTCTCACATTTTCTAAAGTAATGTTTCTGTATGTTATCTGTCGAACATATCCACCCCTACCTGGACTTGTCTTGATTCTAATACCCCTTTTTGAGTTCCAAACAAGGAGATTTTCCACTTTTATTTTGGAGACTCCACCAGACATTTCACTACCAATCGATACTCCTGCACTGTTAATCAAGAAAGGAATTAATAAAAAGAAAAGTAACAAAGATCATGGATTGCAAAGGCTAGCCATTGTAAAGAATCCTTGTTCCAAGTTTCAGATAAACCGATATGATAATTCGTTCTATTATTTCTTATCAACATCATATTATGAAATCAGTAACGCAATTACTTTTATGACCATATGAGTGTAAATAAGCCAAATTACGTGGTACAACATCCTCACCTTATCATCGACTGTACAATGACATTACGTATGAGAATGTTGGTAGAAGGTCGGGCATAGGCAATTCCATACTGATCCCAACCACTCTTGATTGCAATTCCATCATCGCCCACACTTATGTAACTATCTTCTATCAACACATTCTCACATGAATCTGCTGACACCACCAGATAACGAAACAGTTCACTTAACTAGTGCCAGACAGAAAGTAAATAGAAGCACTCAAGCTGGTTTTTTTTAATGAAACTGCATGTGCAAACTTGATTATAAAAACAAATAAATAATGGATTTTTTTCCAGATAAAAGTCTAAGATCCTGTTTCGTTAAACTTATCTTAAACATCTCACGAGCTCTAAAAGCTTTTAGTGCTTAAAAAGATGTTTAATTAACTTATAATTTCTTACATTTTATTTCAAAATTAAGCTCTTAACCGTCCACATAAATTAAGTAACCAGAGAAAGGGAATCTGAGGGGGTAAAGAAATAAAATCAAGTGTGCGGGAATGAGGAAAAATAGTGAGGGAAAAATGTTTGGATGATAATTTGAGATCTTAGGATAAGTATTGAGGTTACTTTGAATACAATTTGAATATGATGTTAAAAAACAAGTTGGAAATAGTGTTGTCTTTTTAAAATATTTTATAAAATCTTAAAAGCTTATGTTTAAACATCATAAGACCTTTTCAAAATAATTTTCACAAATATTTTCAGACAACCTGTAAGTTTTTAATCATTTTTTAAGACTAAAAACCGATCGATCATGTCAGCTAAGTATGACAAAATATTAAAAAACTGCTTTTGATGCTTGAATGGAATTCAAATTTCAATAAAGAAATAAAACTTAAAAGTTCTGTTTACTCTCTCTATATGGTTACTGAACAAGTCAACAAGATCTAGTTCCAAATTCCTAATGCCAAAATCATTACGTCTATACACAAATAAATAAACAGTCGTTACATGAAAAAAGCCAGAGAAATTTAACTTATCAGAATGTTTGATTGGATGCGATTGAACACCACTGATCACTTCATGAGGTTATGATTCTTGTTCTTTGAACATCATTTCCAATCATGAATATGAATGCGAAAGAAATGGATAATTTAAACTTACCAGGGTCTATTCCATCAGTATTGGGGGCACCAGATAGTGGAGCCAATATGGTAATATTTTTTATAGTAACATTTTGGCAGTCGTAAGGATGAACAGTCCAGAATGGTGAGTCACGCAGAGTCACATCAGATATCTGAATGTCTCTTGACCACATAAACTGCACAAGCGGACCCCTTGTGTGGTTCAAAGCCTTCTTCTGATACTTAGTCCACCATGTCTGGCCCTGTCCATTTATCGTACCATTATGTCCTGTGAGTAGTTAATCAAACCATGAGAAAACAACCTCACGCTTACTTCAGCTAGCGCTGAAAATTAAAATGTTTCGGTGTGAGAATGAGAAGCCAACCAAGCACAACCTAAAGCTCGTACTAGAAGAAAGATGCTCTAGCAACCTCATGAAAGCTAAATTTCTCAACTAACATTCTCTATTCCTCGCCATTATGATATCATGGATGATCTCACATTTACAAACCTAGCGTCAGGCTACCATGCCTGAAAGGGGAATAGGTTGAAACCACCAATCCTCAAATCCGCATTTCAAATCACCTGGGGTATATTCTAATAAGGTAGATCTATATCTATAACTAGCCGTTGGTAGATTTGAAAATGAGCGCTGATGATCCAAGGGATAAAAAAATGTCCAACTAATGTCTTGGAAACACATTTGTTAAGAATTTTCATTTTGAAACCCATATGTCAAAATATGTTCCATACTCGAAGAAGCCAAAATTAATGTAAGGAAGAGTACCTTCTATGTATTAAATTTGAATCCCTAACTACACAATATTGTATCTCAGTTTTGGATTTGCGAGAAGAAAATTTAGTTGAATATTATGAAACAAATTCGAAGAAGAGCTCATGAAAATAGCCCACCAGTTATTATGACATCTCGTAGATTTTGACCATGGATCAAACTTCCAAACCTTGGTCCAGACCGTCTCTTCCGTATCCATATGATGGCAAAGGAGGCATCAGTGGCCAATACTTCTCATCCTGCCACATAAATTAAAAATTTAGGACACCAGCTTTCTTTTTCTTCATTTCTTCAAATTTCTTTACTGAAGGAGGGAGTAGGGGATAAGGTAGCGTACATATAAATACAACTCAGTATACTTCGGGGTAGCTGAATTTCTT
This sequence comes from Haberlea rhodopensis, assembly GCA_907163345.1. Classification (NCBI taxonomy): domain Eukaryota; kingdom Viridiplantae; phylum Streptophyta; class Magnoliopsida; order Lamiales; family Gesneriaceae; genus Haberlea; species Haberlea rhodopensis. The sequence continues at coordinate 4,953,002 of CAJQUN010000011.1, read as the reverse complement.
CAAGGCAAGTAAATTCCAATTTGCTACAAAGAAACAAGAAAACTAATACCAATTTGCTAAATTAAACTTCAAATTACAAAATGCCAACACTTCAATCACAAGAAGACTTCATAAATCGACCAAATTTAAACAGCAAAATTCAAGAAATTCAAATCATCCCTCTGCAAAAAAAAAAAAAAAGATTCCTTTCCACCTCACAACAATTGATAAGCAGCTACACATAAATTCAGTTGCTAAATTGAGATTAGACTGCCACCAAAAAAAATTGTAATCAGTCACTCATCCAATTGCTGGAGCTCTCAATGCAAGATAAATACAAAAGCTTTCTTCGCAGATATAAATTAGAAACCTCGAAGAGTTAAAATTTCCGACATTGTCAATCGAGTAAGAAACTAAATGTCTCCCACACTCCAAGAATTAAGAATTTGATAATAAAAAAAAAGCCCAAAGGATCTTTAGCTAAATATGGCTAGTATCCCTTTATCAGAGGAAATCAATTTAAACTGCAAACTAACTCAATCTAAAGTTGCATCTTTTAACCAACAAAATAAAGCAGCCAAAAACGAAAGGGAAAAGGGCATCTCACATCAATTCCAAGAATAACAGCATCTTGCGCGAGAAACAAAGTCATGTGACTAGTGAGGTTAAACGGCGCCGTAAGCCACCGCCCAGCCTCCACATTAAGCTGCCCGCCGCCTCTTTTCCGAATTTCCGAAATCGCTCGCTCGAACGCCTTTGTATTTAGCGTAAAACCATCCCCCACAGCTCCGAAATCGGTGAGATTGAAGACCAAATATCGCAGTTTCGGGATTGGCCGCAGCGGCGGAGCCCATATGCGATCGACGACTGTCCTTTGCCAGGCGATTATCACGATAAACGCGAAAGCCCAGATCAGAGTAAACAGAATATGGCGAGAGAAGAGAAATGGGGGAAGCCAGCGCTTTGATTCGTGTCTGAAGGAGGCGCTGCGTTGGGGGAATCGGGAATCCACCATTGTTTGAGGATGCTTTGAATTCACTGAGAATCAAAGCTTTGCCAACGAAGATCAAGTAGTTTACAGATTGAATAATTTGGAGGTTGATTGGAAGTTTTCGAATAGGGAGTTCACCGGAAAATGCAAGGTTGTGGAAGTCGAGCACTTCACTGGGCTGGGGTACGAAATCAGGAGCACTTCTATAAACTGAATTGAACCAAAAAGCGTGATCTTTAATAAATGTCGTGCCATGATGCAACAAACGATTTATCTTCTATAAACTGAATTGAACCGTGCCCCAAATGTATCTCTGTTTATCAAAGAAAAAGGGTAAGATGACTCCGCCCGTAGGCGAAGACACTCCGACGCTCAAGTCAGTATATATTTCAATAGAAAACGTATTGAAATTGTAGGAATAGCGTGCAAGTATTGCGTAATTGAACGTACCTCAATGAGGGTAGGAGCCCTCTATTTATAGATGTAGATGTAGAGTTCTAATCAATATAGGAGAAGAATTCTAGTCAATCTATAATTGTAGAGTTCTAGTCAATCTGGGAGAAGAGTTCTAATCAACATGAAATTGTATTGTATATGGCAACTTGATCCATGTCTATCCCGAGAATATTGAGATATATCTTCTAAAACCCTACGACTCCTTTTTGTTTATTAAAATGGGCTAATTGGGTCGGTTAAAACCCGTTAGGTAGATCGATCCTCCATAGAGGGGTATCACAAGTCCCCCCTCCTAGTCGGACTGACGTCGAAGACCAGAAGTTCGTTAAATGTTTAACCGACCTGTTCCTAGTTCCCCTGCTGTTTACTTCTATGGGAATATGAGATATAGTCGAGCTCCGTGATGAATAAACATGCGGTGCTAATAACATTGGCTTTATGAATATTAAGTGTCCCAAGCTCCATAATTAATAGAAATCTCAAGCCCCAGCGATGAAAAATATACGATGCCAAACATCAGTAGAATCCTGAGCTGAGCAGATAAGCCCGATCGGGCACCAGAGGTAATACGGAGCAAATAAAGCTCATCTGAGCTGATTTGAGCTATATATCGGATAAATATATGCAAATGATGCTCGACTAAACTAAGCTCCAGAGGTAATAGGTATGTGGAGCAAATGATGTTCGCCTGATCCAAACTAAGCTCCAGATATAATAAATGGGTGAGGTGTGCTCACCTGATACGAACCGAGCTCCAGAGATAACAAATAGGAGCGAAGAATGCTCGCCTGATTTGAGCTCCAGAGATAATAAAGAGGGGCGAAGTGTGCTCGCCTGAGCTCCAGAGATAACAAATAGGAGCGAAGAATGCTCGCCTGAACCGAGCTTCAAAGATAATAAATAGGGGCAAAGTCTGCTCGCTTGCTCTGAACTGAGCTCCAGAGATAATAAATATGAGCGAAGAATACTCGCCTGAACCGTGCTCCAGAGATAATAAATAGGAGCAAAGAATGCTCGCCTGAACCGAGCTCCAAAGATAATAAATAGGGGCAAAGTCTGCTCGCTTGCTCTGAACTGAGCTCCAGAGATAATAAATATGAACGAAGAATGCTCGCCTGAACCGTGCTCCAGAGATAATAAATAGGAGCAAAAATATGCTCGTCTGATCTGAACTGAGCTCCAGAGATAATAAATAGGAGCAAAAATGTGCTCGTCTGATCTGAACTGAGCTCCAAAGATAACAAATATGAGCGAGGAATGCTCGCCTAAACCGTGCTCCAGAGATAGGTTGCACACCCATGCTCCTGGCGTAACCAGGGCTGAGCTCGTGCTCCTCAGGCAGGTTGCACACCCATGCTCCTGGCGTGACCAGGGCTGAGCTCGTGCTCCTGAGGCAGGTTGCACACCCATGCTCCTGGCGTGACCAGGGCTGAGCTCGTGCTCCTGAGATAGGTTGCACACCCATGCTCCTGGCGTGACCAGGGCTGAGCTCGTGCTCCTGAGATAGGTTGCACACCCATGCTCCTGGCGTGACCAGGGCTGAGCTCGTGCTCCTGATGTGCCAAGGGCTTATTGACAACGCCTTGGGCTTCTGAATAGGTTGCACACCCATGCTCCTGGCGTGACCAGGGCTGAGCTCGTGCTCCTGATGTGCCAAGGGCTTATTGACAACGCCTTGGGCTTCTGAATAGGTTGCACACCCATGCTCCTGGCGTGACCAGGGCTGAGCTCGTGCTCCTGAGGCAGGTTGCACACCCATGCTCCTGGCGTAACCAGGGCTGAGCTCGTGCTCCTGATGTGCCAAGGGCTTATTGACAACGCCTTGGGCTTCTGAATAGGGCCTTACTGCAAGATTGCACGCCCGAGCTCGATGTAATAAGGCCTTACTGCAAGTTTGCACGCCCGAGCTTGATGTAATAGGGCCTTACTGCCAGATGGCACACCCGAGCTTGATGTAATAGGGCCTTACTGCCAGATGGCACGCCCGAGCTCAATGTGATAGGGCCTTACTGCCAGATGGCACGCCCGAGCTCAATATAATAGGGCCTTACTGCCAGATGGCACGCCCGAGCTTGATGTAATATGGCCTTACTGCCAGATGACACGCCCAAGCTTTCGAATTGGGCTTTACTGCAAGATGGCACACCCGAGCTCGAAGTAATAGGGCCTTACTGCCAGATGGCACGCCCGAGCTCAATGTGATAGGGCCTTACTGCCAGATTGCACGCCCGAGTTCAATATAATAGGGCATTACTGCCAGATGGCACGCCCGAGCTTGATGTAATAGGGCCTTACTGCCAGATGACACGCCCAAGCTTTCGAATTGGGCTTTACTGCAAGATGGCACACCCGAGCTCAAAGTAATAGGGCCTTACTGCCAGATGGCACGCCCAAGCTCAATGTGATAAGGCCTTACTGCGAGATTGCACGCCCGAGCTCGATATAATAGGGCCTTACTGTCAGATGGCACGCCCGAGCTGTCATAATAGGGCCTTACTGCGAGATTGCACGCCCGAGCTTGATGTAATATGGCCTTACTGCCAGATGGCACGCCCAAGCTGATAAATAGGGGCTTACTGCTAGATTGCATGCCCGGGCTAACTTGCGAGGCTGAAACAAGCACCACATGCCTATCTGCCACACATTAGTACATAAGTAATGGTTTGTGATATCATGAGGAAAGGTTGAAACCCATAGGCAACAAGGTTCATCCAAGTACCGAAGCACAATACCAAATAAATTCCCAAGAAATACATCGAGCACCATATTTGACCACATTAAGCGCATGCAAAAGGCTGATTTCTCCAGTTTTCTCAATACCAAAGAATTAATTTTGTGTCTTTTGACTTAAACTGGAGAAGCTACTACTGTAGAATATTGCTGAGAGTTCTTCCTTTTGAAATTGAAACAGACTCCAATAGATATTGCTGAAGTTCTGCTTTGATTTGTCGATTTTCTTTTACTAATTAACTGAAAATTGAGAACTTGTAATTATCCAATGCAAATCTATCATTAGTTGGAAAATTTCCAGAGTTTAGGTAATATGAAACATTCCATGGAACTTCTCTTTTGCCCATGCTATTGCTTCATCGATACCGTTCGATTCACTCGTCTCTTCCCTATTATCAGAGTTTATTTCAATAACATAAGAGCTCATCACTGCATCTTCTTCTTCCTCTACCTGATCGTTCATCAGCGTCTCTTCCTCAACGGCGCTGATATTTTGTTCTCTTTCCGAATGGCAAACTGAAGAAACAACTGATGCTGGTGAATTGGGTTCTAAATAATCTGTAGACACTCTGCAGCTGCTATTTGATATTGGTTCAACACTGATGGTATTGGGGGATGCATTTATCCGACTTAATCCAGATGGGTAATTCCTGAAATTCTCAAGCCATTCAATGTATTCAGTGCTGAATACAGGCTGAGTACCTGTAGATGGTGGCATATTTTGTTGTTTTTGGTAATCGTTTTGCCTCATTCTTGATGGATTCCACATAGATTTAGCATTTACTGGCCTGAGTTTCGAATCAAATAAGGAAACATAGTCGTCAGCCGATACCTCCCGCCTGATAGGACTTAATTCCTCTGAGCTTAACATGGATGAAGAACTCGTTTTTGACCTTGATCTTGACCTCACTACCCTCTCATCATCCCACCCAAATATATCAGTATGAAAACCATTGTTTTGATAATTATGATGATAGTGAAAACTCTTCTTAGGGATTCTGAACTCTTTCAAGCTTCGTCCAATCCTTCCCGTCGACGGAGACACATTCTCCGAATGCCAGAAAATCTCCTCGTAGAAAAAACGGGAGGAGGATAGTTGGTAGAGGTGTGGTCGTTAGTGGATGGAAGGGGAAGGTAGTTAGGAAATTTGGGTCGTGAAGCTGTTTTCGGCGGCGGTGGCGTCCCAATTCTTATCCTCCGAGACTCGTCCACTACCGTTGATTTTCGCCGGCGAGAAGCAGAGGAGACAAACAAGGGAAGAGATAAAAGTGTTAGTAGTGATGTGCTTTTAATTTTTTGTTCTTCCCGATACCATCTTCCATCCATGGTGGATGATTTGCCTCAATCAAACTAGAATTAGAATTGGATATAGCACATTCAATCTGCCTTTGTGGACGTGCTCCCATGAAGCCGATTCATGAATTGTTATTTTTCCATTGAGGATAAGCCATAAGATAACGCATTAATCCGAACTCTTGAAATCCACCTCAACAAATCTGAAGAGGCTGGTCGACTTGAGAGAGGAGATCTACAGAGTGATTAGGCAAAAGGCTTAATAGTGTAGAGAGCGCTGTTTCGGAATGCTTCGGCGGAATCCTTCGCATCAATCCCATTGCCGCCTCCATTTTCTGATCTTGTGAAAGCGCAGCACCTCACACACATCAAATCTCGTTCCTCCCCTCCTCCCTTCCACAACACCCATTGCACTTTTGCTGTGAATAATTTCGACAGATTCCAGTCCCCAAAACCGGTGAACTAAAAGATGCGAGAAGTAGAGAAGTTGGCAGTATGACGGCCGAGGGCCTGGGAGAGTTGACTGTTGAGGGATCTGGAATATTATTAATTTTTTTTTCTCGGTAGAATTGGATGTGAGGTAAAGATAAAATAATGGAAGAGGTGGTTGAGGAGGCAGTGGTTTTTGAATCTGAATTTTTATTGTTTTATTTTTCATCTTTTCTCCCTTGGATTTGGCTTTTCGAGAATTCCGGAAAAAAAATTATTTCTTGTACCGAAGCCTTCCTTTTTAGTTTTCTTCTTCATCTACGCCTTAATCTCAATTTTCCCACAGACGGCGCCAATTGATATCACCAAAAAGCGTGATCTTTAATAAATGTCGTGCCATGATGCAACAAACGATTTATCTTCTATAAACTGAATTGAACCGTGCCCCAAATGTATCTCTGTTTATCAAAGAAAAAGGGTAAGATGACTCCGCCCGTAGGCGAAGACACTCCGACGCTCAAGTCAGTATATATTTCAATAGAAAACGTATTGAAATTGTAGGAATAGCGTGCAAGTATTGCGTAATTGAACGTACCTCAATGAGGGTAGGAGCCCTCTATTTATAGATGTAGATGTAGAGTTCTAATCAATATAGGAGAAGAATTCTAGTCAATCTATAATTGTAGAGTTCTAGTCAATCTGGGAGAAGAGTTCTAATCAACATGAAATTGTATTGTATATGGCAACTTGATCCATGTCTATCCCGAGAATATTGAGATATATCTTCTAAAACCCTACGACTCCTTTTTGTTTATTAAAATGGGCTAATTGGGTCGGTTAAAACCCGTTAGGTAGATCGATCCTCCATAGAGGGGTATCAGGGAGTTCACCGGAAAATGCAAGGTTGTGGAAGTCGAGCACTTCACTGGGCTGGGGTACGAAATCAGGAGCACTTCACTGTTTTCTAATTATTTATTTTAAGAAAAATTCTATACTAATTTAAATATATATATCTATACTATTCTATACTATATTATAAAGTCTAAACCCCATATAATAACTACCTTGGTCCGTCCAAAATAGACCAATGTCAAATTACTTATATACCCCTATCAATTCATCTATACTATATTTCTTTCTTTCGGTAATGATAATTAACTATTTGTTACTTTTAGTTGATTAATTGTATATATTTGTTATTTTTACTTAATTAATTTTTTTTTTTTTGGAGAAAATTCAAATGCCTAATTACTTATATACCCCTACCAATGGATAGATTTATTATGTTACACACGCAACGCGTGTGCGTGGTCCGCTAGTATAAAATAATATTGAACCCCAAAAATATGAAATATCACACGAGTCACGACACGTATGCCAAAGGAACTAGCATTAGGATTCCGTTTAGGGGTCAATTGACAATTCATTGAAGCTCAAGGTGCAAAGTGAAATTTGACGATATTTATTTTAGCTTCATGTACTGTTTCTTGCTCAACTCACACGCAAATTTTGACCATTTCCCCTGATTCATCCTTACGCGATCAAGTAAGAATCTCACCATATACATCTATTCGCCTCGATCATCTTTTAATTTCCAGGTTTTGGAAAATTTTGTTTAGGGTTTTGATGATTATCAATCTAGGGGTTATCTTTCAATTCCTCGGATGTTTGATATTATTTGACATATTTGTTCACGGTTCTGGCAATTCTAGATTTTGGAATCATTTTTCATCTCCACTGGAAGTTTGATGTTTCTGAAAACAAAGAAATGTTTGGTTTTGGTGTTTCTCAATTTTTATTTTTTTTTTTGATGATGCATATCTGAGTTTTCCCGTCAGTTTAATTTGATAAGTCGATGAGTTTGGATTATTTTGGGCGATCAATTTTCTAAATTGATATGTGATGTGTTTTTTTGCAGAAGAAACATGTGGGCAGCTTCATGCTTGGCATCCTGCTGTGCGGCATGCGCCTGTGATGCGTGCCGCACGGTTGTGTCAGGGATCAGTCGACGCTCAGCTCGTATTGCATACTGTGGTCTTTTTGCGCTTTCGCTGATAGTCTCGTGGATACTAAGAGAAGTTGCTGCTCCCCTCATGGAGAAAATGCCCTGTATGTTTTTGTGCCCATCTTCTTATAATTTTACAAATCAACCATGGATAATTAAATTACTGTTTGCACCAGATTTTGTTTTGTTTTTTACGAGAATCACTTTGTCTGGGTCCTAAAATTTACCTCAGCATCATAAATGTAGTGATAGTTGATGAGTACTTATTACTTGAATGTGCTTTGTATGTGTTCTAAGAAAAATGAAATTACTGCTATATTAAAGAAGCTAATAAGTGATATTGGGTTTTTGTATCTATGGTTGTTTCTGTAGGTGAAGCCCTGAAGGAATACAATATGAATATTTGTTGCCTTGTGTTCTAGCTAATTATCGACATACTCTTACATTTAATACAGTTAAATAATCCATTTATGTTTTGATAACAAGTTGCTAATTATTAATTAAAAAATTGCACTTTCAATGTCTTCAAAGAATTGGAAATTCTCCATACCTTCTTTAAGTTTTTAAGTCAGGTGACATTATTTTCCCTGGATGAATGATAAACCTGATAACCTCATTGATCATGTATGAAGGGATCAATCATTTTCACTCGACACCGGATAGAGAGTGGTTTGAAACAGATGCGGTGTTGCGAGTGAGCCTCGGAAACTTCTTGTTTTTCACGATTCTTGCTATTTTTATGATTGGTGTGAAGAATCAGAAGGACCCCCGTGACAGTATGCATCATGGAGGTTGGATGATGAAAGTTATCTGCTGGTGCATTTTGGTGATACTAATGTTCTTTCTTCCTAATGGAATCATCAGCTTCTATGGTAAGCATGTTGTTTCTGGCATTTATACTATTAACTAGTTTTCTCTTACTTGTTGCACCCTTTTTATATTCATGATTCTATGCATTGTCGAGGAAATTTTTTAAAACAAGATAATATCTCATGTTTGTTGTAGATTGATAAGTAAAATTTTCTATGCATCCAGTAGGAAATCTTTAACACCCTATGGGAAATTTTGTCTTGTCAATGCAGAGTCATCTTCAAAATTTGGCTCCGGACTATTCCTTCTTGTTCAAGTGGTTCTTCTGCTGGATTTCATTCATGGATGGAATGAGAAATGGGTTGGGTATGACGAACAGTTCTGGTGAGTCATGAAATTCGATCGAGACATATACTTTAGCCCTCTTAACTTAATTCATCACTCTCTCTCCCACTCACATGCGTGCACACATACAATTTTTGCAGGTACATAGCTTTGCTTGTGATTTCGCTTGTGTGCTATGTGGCAACCTTTTCATTCTCTGGACTTCTCTTCTACCTGTTTACCACATCTGGGCATGATTGTGGACTCAACACATTCTTTATTGTGGTGACTTTAATTTTCGTGTTTGTGTTTGCTATTGTCACGCTGCACCCATCGGTAAGTTAAGTCTCTTTTCTTTTTTAGAAAGTGGCCTCACTTTATCTTTCCTACTCACAAGATTAGAAAGTTTCTTTATTAGTGGTTTGCTCGCTAAATAATTTCTCTATAAACATTAAATTGAACTGCAATGGGATTACTATCTAAGGGAATGGTTGAATCAAGAGTTTGGCTATGTAGCAGAACAGTTGGGATTTATTTTGTCCTTTTCTTGGAAGCTGCTTGAGGCCAAATTGTAACGGATGAGATGTTAGAGGTTCCACAAGGAAAAAATGAACCGGTCGTCGAAGGAAATTTGAATAAGCTTAGGCCGTAGGGGTATTCAAGAAGTTGGGAAGAAGGGAAGGTTAGTTTTATTTTGAATAAGCTTAGGCCGTAGGGGTATTCAAGAAGTTGGGAAGAAGGGAAGGTTAGTTTTATTTTCTATGACTCAATGAACATAATGAAGAGAATGGGATAGGATTTGAAGTTAGGCTAGAAAGCAAAGGCATGAAAATCCATAGAATATGAGGAATCTATTTACGGCTAAAAGGAAGATAGCTGTGTAGAAGTTGATTTACCTTCTCTTTTATAAGGAGTATAGCCTGGGTGATTCAGTCTGTGATACTTTCAACGATTTTGTCTTAGTCATACTCATTGAATATTTGAGCGAATCTTATTGTCATGTGGATGGTGTTTCCTGGAAAGTTATTCAGACGTACACTGAAAGTGATTTAAGATGTACTGAATTTTCTTTTCATCATTGCATGCTCTAGGATACGTGTCCTCCTTTAAGCATGGCGAGCCTTTGTTTTTTCCGTGTTCCATAATATAGTTGTTCTTCACCATTTTTTGGCATCATACAAGTGATCAGATAACCAAGCATTTATTTCTTCGTTAATAGTCTTATAATATACATGACTGTGCTCGACAAACTTACCCGATACAATTATGTTGTTACTGTTACAATTATTCCATTGATGCCATCTTTACCACTGGTCCACTGCATGACAATCTTCTAATTTAAATTTATATTATACATATATAGGTAAGTGGCAGCATTTTGCCATCTTCTGTTATATCTTTGTACTGCATGTACCTCTGCTACAGTGGTCTGGCCAGCGAACCCAGAGATTATGAATGCAATGGTCTTCACAAGCATTCCAAAGCAGTTTCCACCAGCAGTCTTGCTCTGGGTCTGTCTACAACTGTGCTGTCTGTGGTGTACTCGGCTGTTCGTGCTGGATCTTCAACAACCTTGCTTTCCCCTCCGAGCTCGCCCCGAGCTGGTCAGTTATATTCCTACCTGGTTTCTTTATTTGTTTGTAGTTTTCTTGGAAGCGCTCTCACTACAAATGCCTATTATTCCTATTGGATGACAACCTATATTAGCCTAAATAAATAATAGTGTTCTCTGCTCGTGTGTGAGAGTACAACTAAGCCTTTAATCCCAATTTATTGGGTAGACTAAATATTGGTGGGAAGGATGTCTTGTCAATTTGTTTTTTTGTAAGAGTGGTTAGAAGGATGTCTCAAACTTCAATTGTAAATTTTAAATTTGTTAACGAAACTTTCGTATATAATAATTTTTTATTGGACTTAAAGAACTGATATTCACAACCTCATGAATTGTAAGGTTTGATTGAATCTCTTCTTCTTTCCGATACCTATTAAGATATTACTGGCAAATATAAAAACAGTTTTATCCTAGTAGATGCTACTTTTTCAGGCACTTGTTCGCATCGACGGGAAGAAACTATCACTTCTTCGTGACAATTCTTGGAGGTGTAGAGAGAGGGGCCTGAATTTCAGGCTTTAGTTTAAATACTAACATTAAATAAATTAAAAACACTTTTTTACCGAAAGAGAGAAAATAGAGATCACCAATGTGTTGACTTGTACATATTATGTGCTTCTATTGCTAGTAGTATTTGATTAAACATCATCTGATCTTTTATGCTTTTTTCCTGGCAAAATTATGACTTGTTATTGGAAGGTTCTGGAAAGCCATTGTTACCATTGGACAAGGCCGATGAGCATCACGAGGAGAAAGAAAAGTCGAAGCCAGTCACATATTCTTTTTCCTTCTTCCACTTGATCTTCTCTTTAGCCAGCATGTATTCAGCCATGCTACTTACAGGCTGGTCAACCTCTATAGGGGAGAGCGGGAAGTTGGTAGATGTTGGCTGGCCATCAGTCTGGGTTCGAATCGTGACTGGATGGGCTACTGCTGCTTTGTTTATTTGGTCTCTCGTGGCTCCGATTATCTTTCCAGACAGGGAATTCTGATCATCCCTTGATGCCTCTATAACTCAGTTTAATGTTTGTCTCGAGTGCCCCGCATACTTTGTTCTGCTCGACTTGACGTATTTGAATGTAATAATTGGTCAAACTTGCATTGCGGGTGAATTCCAGAAAATGGTACGTGGATTTCTGCTTAGTATATATTGCTTTCATGTATATGCAAATGTTTGTTGAACTGCCCGATTTCATAAGCTCAAATTTGGCTTGATATAAAGATCATATTCGAGTTTAATTTGTTTGGTCCAAATCAATCGTCGAACTCTATTAAGCAAATATTTGAATTTCGGTCCAAATAATCTCGTTTAATGTTGAATATATTTATAATAAATTAATAATTGTACTTGCCAATTTCGAACTATGTATTTAAGGTGTGAATTCAGCTCAAGTTAGATGATTTAGAAAACAAATCAAAAGATATTCGAGCCGGCTCAAAAGCCTGTGATCTGGCTTCATTTCAATATCGGGAAATTCTTGCATTGTCCGGATGTGGGCACCTGTTCATGAAATATTAGAATTTCACCCCTCTACCATTAAATTAATTGGTTAATCCCGTTGAACGTAGTACCAATTGCTTAATCATTCATAATATTTTGTGAACCTATTGGAACAAAAAAAATTGATGGATAACACGTTGTTTAGTTATTTTTGTTACCCAAAAGAACCACATATTATGCTTGTAATATATATATATATATATATATATATAATAACCTACTAATTAAATCTCAGTTAACTTTTGACGATTTTTAGAAACTCAAATACGAATGTAATATTATTTATTGTCAATGTGTCTATTAACATTAATGGAAAAATAATGGAAACTAAAATACATATTAGTAATTCGACAGATGGCAAAATTGGGTTTCGGTCATATTTCGTCCAAAATGATAAAATCTAACATAATTCTAATCAAATGTTGATTCTTACTATATATTAAGATCACTGGTTAATTAACCTTAGGTTGTATTTGGATGAAATGATTCGATTTAGATGAAATGATTATAAATCTAATAATTTCAAAGATTTGAAATGACATATGGTTGCTAATCATTTCAAATCTTTCCAAACCCAAAGAAATATACACTGAAAAAAAATGAGGAATTTAAAATACTCGTTTCAATTTTTACCCAAACATAAATGATAAATTGAGTAAACTTGAAATTCTTTCATTTCAAATCCTCCACTCCAAACAGGTAACGGAGAAATCTAGCCTGCAATAGTACTCTAAACGGTCAAGATTTATGCGACATACCCAATAGTCAACGTAACAAAATTTATTGAATTACAAGCATTTCAAGTCAACAACTATACCAATTTCTTTAATCGGTCAAATATTAAAAACTCAGATTTAAATGTATAAATAGGCCACAAAAAAAATATATTGTTATCTTCACAATTTATATCGAGAACACCAAAGAAATGGGTTCTTTATTCCTGTGTTCCTCAGGGTCGATAATGATAGTCATCCTCTCTCTTTTGTTTCGACCTTCGTCGTCTAGCAGTACTCAAGATTTGATCAACCAAGTATGTCGGTCGACAGAAAATTACGGGTTCTGCTCGGGCATTTTTAATAACAACATGCACGAACCACAGGCAGATATTAAACGGTTGTGTCAGATTGCTATCACACAAACATTGGAATATGGTACACATACTCGTATATTCGTATCGAAGTCGAAAGCCGAGGCTAAGGATAAGAATACTCGAGATCTTTATACGATTTGTGAGCTAGCGTATGGGTTCTTGTTGAATGAATTTGAAGATGCAAGCTTGTCTTTTACGAAAGGAGATTATAGAAGCACGTTGTTTTATGAAGAAAAATGCAACAGATTTGTGGCTGATTGTGAGAATGTTATAGGGTATAGAGTGCCTCCATTGAGTGACATGGGCACCCAAATGAGGGTATTGATCAGTATGTCGCTTATTACTACCAGTATGCTAAATGGTCAATCATAATGTATTACAAGCCATTTACCCATTTTATAGCATATTTTGATTTAAAATACTTGTTTGAACGTAATTTTGAATTACATGAATTCGAAATTAATCATCTTTTACCGAGTTAGTGAGAATTTACCATACGTGGTATCATATAGTTTGTTGTATGTTTTTTTTATCAGACAAAAAATTAATTATTGAGTACAACCGGTACTCAACCCAGAATTACAATAAGCTATTAAATGATTTATAACAAAATGAAGAGAGCTATAACCTAAAAATAGAGAGGACTAAGTTTACCGATGATGTTTGCAATAATAGCACATTATCCTGGAGAGAGTATTTTGAACACATTCACTAACCACAAGGGATTAACTGTGGGTAAACTGTCTATTTTGAAAATCACAGGGGATAAACTGCCTATTTGGAAAGCCACATTATTTGTTGCTGAAAACCCTATTTTATTTTTAAGTTACATATGCGATCTATGTGAATTCAAGTTCCATCAAAATGAAATACTTTGGAGTTCATCTCTCAAGACTCAAGTCCAAATAACCTAATGCAAACGTAATATAATGAGTGTATATATTCAGATAGAAACGTGACTTAAAAAAAACAAATTAAGTTATATATATATATATATTTATATAATCTTAAAATAAGTAATAACTGATTAACTATTTACTGTTGCACTAACAAATATATTAAATTTTCGAATAGTAAATGTATATATATATTTTGATATAATCTTAAAATAAATAATAACTGATTGACTATTTACTATTGCACTAACAAATATATTAAATTCTTGCTTTATTTACAGTAATATCTACTTTTTTCTCGATAATATTGAAATTTATCTTTAATTTTAAAATAGAAAAGATTTTATATGATCCAGAATCATATGATCATACTTAAAAAACACATTTGTTTATTTCAATTACATGGTAGTCTTTTGTAAAATAATTTTTTCTTTCTAATTTCATCTAATATTAAATTATTTTCCATTTGTTCTCTTTTACTTTAAACCATTTAAATTTAAATATTTTTTGATAAATTTCGATTTTGTTCGATATTCGAGTATACTCTTCATAATCCAATTCACTTTCTGTTAACTTATATTTTTGAGTACTTTGTTTTTTTGTTTGGAAGAAGTTTAGAGAAATTTTAATAAATTCACGTAATTTTTTAAATTTTTTGATAAATTTTGATTTTGTTCGCATATTCGAGCATATGTCTTCTTAATCCAATTCATTTTGTTGAATTTGAGTTAACTTTTGAGTACTTCATTTTTTTGGTTTGAAGAAGTTTGATACAAATTACTGTATATTTATAGAATGAAAAACATTCGTGGTCACCAAATATGGGCGAATTTACACCCACAGTCTACCTCCTTGAATTTTTTTTTTTTAAAAAAAATTACTTTTATAAAAAAGTATATTTTTAAAAATTATAATTTGCCTCCTAAAAATAATAATTTGTCATCCATAAAATTATATTTTGATCATTTTAAAATTTTTTGACCCCCTATTTTTATGTTATTATTATTTTATCCCTTTAAACAATATTTCTAAATTCGCACGTGCCACCAAATATGTGTTTCCTAGCCTCATTCTATAATAATAATGATTAAATACATTTATCTTTTATTCAAAATATATATAATAAAATCAAAACTAAAAAAAATATATATCACGTTACAGGAAAAAACAGATTTTACGGATGATATTTAGTTATTACGATGCTTGCCAAAAAATCATTTGTTGTTATACGCTAAGTACAACCCACAAGTCAAAGGAGAAAGATCTTGTGAAAGAAAAGCAAATTTGCTCCCATATACAAATATAATAATTTATATATATTGCATTGCATTGCATGTAACAGGTGGTGGAATTTATACATACAATACTCCCTCAAATCTTAGCGGCGATCCGGTTGCTCCGCCCTCTCGCTCTCTTCAGGTCCATCAATACCTTTTTCAATTTATTTTTGTCAAATATCTATGTGCAATTAATTCTGTATCTTTATGCAACTTTATTCGTATTTTTGACGTCAGAGAAGGAAAATCTCGAATTTATATTTTCCTTTTTTTTTTGTCAAATCAGGGGAATTTGGGTAGTGCAGTTCCGATTCTCGGATTACCCGGGGAGCTGTGCGGGTTTTGAGGTTTGAATGCAATGGAGAAGGAGAAGAAATACCCTATCGGAGCTGAGCATTATACGTTGTATGAGGAGGTGGGGACGGGAGCCAGCGCTTCAGTTTATCGAGCGCTCTGCAATCCTCTCAATGAGATTGTTGCGGTCAAGATTTTAGACTTCGAACGTAATAATTGCGATTTGGTAATCCTCGTTTCAAGAAGTGTTTGGGCTTTGTTGGGTTAATTTTTTTGTGTAGATTGCTGTGGATACTCGTTTTCTTATAGTAAATATATATATTTATTTTTTTGCATGATCGAGTGTTTATTGGCGGTTGTGTAATTTGGTGAACATAGATGTATATTTAGTTATGATGGAGACATGCTTGGGCGTAGGTGGTTTTATTTGTAAATGACAGAAAAATAGGAGGGTGATTGCTGTGTTTTGGTTTAGTAAAAGATAATAAAGAGTTAGGATTATACAGTTGTAAGGAATTACAATAGTTTTAATTGTTTGCTGGAGCCTGGACCTAAGGATTCAAGTATGGTATATGCTTTCAAAACCTCAATGGTTGTTTTTGGTGTCTTAAGTATAACGTGGCAATGTGTGAGGATTAAAAAGAGAGTACGAAGCACTAGTTGATTGTTACTCAATCCAGACTTTAAAATGGAATGGTACCTCTTCTTTCATAAAGCTATATTATGATAGTTATAATTCAATAAATTCGATTTTAGAGTGGCATCTTCCACAGCAGTAACACCATTGAACATATGATAGTAAAGCTGGAACACCCGAGAGTAGTTTTTTTCTGTTTCGAGCTATTTGGATTACAACTTATCTGAATCCGGCTATAGATCCTTCGACTCTTTGTCAATTGAGTTGGATTCAAATTCTTCGTTGTTGCCTAGAGCATTATAACATAATCAACTTTAACTGGGTCGCTGTTGGTTTTTGCTGCTAGCAAGAATACACAAATGCTAGCATGGTAAAATTGATTTTCTAATTCACTTCTTGCATTTACATCCAGAATAACATTTCAAGGGAAGCACAGACAATGATCCTTGTTGATCACCCCAATGTTCTTAAATCGCACTGTTCATTTGTTAGTGATCATAATTTGTGGGTCGTAATGCCTTACATGGCTGGAGGTTCTTGTCTACACATATTGAAAGCAACACATCCAGATGGTTTTGAGGAGGTTGTTATAGCTACAATTTTACGTGAGGTGTTGAAGGGCTTGGACTATCTTCATCAGCATGGCCACATTCATCGTGACGTAAAAGTGAGCAGATAAATTTTATGCATATATGCCATGCACAATCTGCTCTATAGTTCTTTTATTCATCCTAGTGCCAAGTCAAATAGGTTTTTATACTGCATAGGACCTTTCTTTGTAGTTCACTTGTTCCATTGCGGAGGAATGAAAATAGATCGGTTTAGCTGACCTCTCTCCCCTTTTCTAAATTTTATGCTAGTTCCCTTTGTGGTTGTTTGTAACTATATCAGCTAATATAGAACTTTCTAAAAAGTTTCATATAAATGTGAAAAGAGATTGTTGTGTTCATCAGAACTAAGTATTATCCTGCTTTACTTTTGTGTTTGGGTTCCTTATTGGAGATGAATGATTCCTCTTCCTTCTAGAGGCTTTCCATGACTTTTGAAGTTTTAGGTTTATCAGATATATGTATGAGTGTCAAAATTGAAAGAGAAAATGTTTCATGAACTTATTTAATTTGATTTGCATATAGAAGTTAAGTAACTACCGCTACCTACAATAGAAGGAAGAATTACGAATTAGGAGCACTTTTATCAATGCCTTTATATAAATAAGCTTTACGTAATGAGAATAGGCATCATCCTTCACATATTAGGACCTGTTAGGACACTTGATTTAACACCTTCGTATAGCAACTAGAACATCGTCATCCCTCTATCAGAACAGTACATAATCTTGTCTATTTCTAATAATTCTTCCTGACACTAGTTTTGTTTTCTTTTGTTCAGGCTGGTAATATTCTAATCGAGTCACGTGGAGCAATTAAATTGGGGGATTTTGGTGTTTCTGCCTGCTTGTTTGATTCAGGTGATAGGCAACGCATGAGGAACACATTTGTGGGCACTCCTTGCTGGTATGGGCCAATTAGTGTTGTTTTCCATATATTTTACATTTTTTCCTTGTGCTTTGCATCTCAATGTAGTGTCATTTTCAGAGTAATTTCATTTTTTGCTTCTGCCTTTATGTTCATGAGAAGAAGCATATGTCTACATCTCTTGATAATTTTTTGCATCAAAACAATATACATACCAGAAGTTTCTACTATTTATACATTAATATTGCTCTAGGTTGTCTAAAATCTGAGTCGGTTTTCATTTGTTGAATCGATTTGTTTTTCTGTAGGATGGCACCAGAAGTTATGGAGCAGTTGCATGGTTATGATTTCAAGTATGTTGATCTATATTTACAGATTACTCCTCTTCTTATCATATTTGAAAACATTTCTCTTATAATGGGTTGCTGAATTTTGTAGAGCTGATATTTGGTCTTTTGGCATTACTGCTTTGGAGCTTGCACATGGTCATGCCCCTTTCTCAAAGTATCCCCCTATGAAGGTTCTTACGGACATAATGAGTTTCTTGGCATGCTTACTTTTTTCAGAAGCCCTTTTAGGTTTCTTTTTTTTTTTTTTAAATTGTCGCAACACGTTATTCATTAGGTATTGCTTATGACCTTGCAAAATGCACCACCTGGTCTTGATTATGAGAGAGACAAAAAATTTTCTAAGGTATGACTGAAAAACCATTAAATGAGTACTGATTTTAACTTGCATCAGTTTTATTGAAATATATTTGTGTCTGTCTCTAGTCCTTTAAGCAGATGATTGCTAGTTGTTTGGTGAAAGATCCTTCCAAAAGGCCTTCTGCGAAAAAGTTGTTGAGGCATCCTTTTTTCAAGAAAGCTAGGTCAAGTGATTACTTTGCTAGAACTCTTCTAGAGGGGTTGCCAGCTCTTGGTGATCGTCTTCAGGCATTAAAGGTTTGTGAATGAAGATATAATTTTAGATTTTCCTTGTTTTTGAAAAGTTGGGGTTTTTATCCTAAATGAAATACATGGAATGACTTTAGAGAAAGGAGGAAGACATGCTTGCACAAAAGAAAATGCCAGATGGACAGAAAGAGGAAATATCACAGGTGCATTTTTATCCATACACGGTCAGAAAGATCGGCGGAATTATCTTTTTATGCTAGATATCAGCCTGATCTTTCATTTTCCCTGCTGTACTTGATTTTTCCTAGTTAATCGTGTGTATATTTATAGATGCTTGGTTATCTTACTTGAAAAATCTACGGTAGTTCAATGGGAAAGTAACCCTTCACTTTCGTTTGTGAAACAAGAGTAATTGTGAAAATCTTGCTTGTATCACTACTGAAAATTTACAGCCTTTATAGACGTTTACAATCCAATAACAAAAAGGTAATTAAATCAATAATTGATCCTATTATATAATCCTAGTAAATAATTCCCTATTTTAGATAATTTACAAAGAAAGTGTACAAAATCATATATACAATATATCTCCTATATTATTCCTTAAATCTTCGACATACCCCCTCAAGATTAGGAATAAATATTTCGCAATTCAAGCTTGCAAAGAAGATTTTCGTGTCTTGGCTTGGTGAGACTCTTGGTCAAGATGCCAGCCTCCTGTGCATGAGAGATGATGTAAAATAGCTTGATGCCTCATTCTTCCATTTCGTTCTTGATAAATTTTGGTCTATCATTACATGTTTCATTTGATCATGTTGAACTGGATTATTTAGCTGATTTTCAATCAGTAAACAACTTGATGGGTGCGCCATAGTAATCTTCAGGTCTTGCATCAACCTTTCTAGCCAAATGACTTCGCACATCCCTTATGCAATAGCTCAAAATTCAGCCTCGACACTTCTTCTTGCTATCACAGTTTGTTTCTTGTTTCTCCATGTAACCAATAGTCTACATCAATATATCCCTCGATACTTCAGTTATTACTTTTTAGGAATATGAGTCCTCTGCCAAGAGTTCCTTTGAGATATCTCAAATTATGATCTACTGAGTAGGAGAATGCATGTACTGACTTACAACACCCACAACATATAAAATACAAGGTCGTTGAGAGATAAGTAGATTAATCTACCAACCAAATGTTGGTATCTCCCAATAGCTGTAGAGGGCTCGTCCTCCTTAATCCCACTCTTCCAATTTTTCTCTGATGGAGTTCCCACAAGTTTGCAACCCAATTTCCTAGTTTCTTACAGCAAATCAAGAGTATATTTGCTTAAAGAAATGAAGATGCCCTCTTTACTTCGAGCTATCTCCAAACCGAGAAAATATCTCCCAAATCTTTAACTTCAAATTCCCCTCTCATTTTATCCTAGAGTCTACAAATCTTAATATTGTCATCACCTTTAATTAGAATATCGTCCGCATACACAATGAGGATGGCCTTATTTCCACCTTATTTCTTTGATGAAGACTGTATGATAGGAGCTGAATTTATAGGGTGACACACATTGTCTGATATAGAAAAAAACTTAGTAGGATCCCAAATACTCTCCTCTTCAGTTTTCCCCCGGAGACTAGTTGGAGAATAGAATAACATATTTTTAAAAAGTCACGTCCAAAGAGACAAAAAATTTCTTAATGAAGGCGAGTAGCACTTGTACCCTTTTTAAGTTGGTGAGTAACCTACAAAAACACACTTAAATGCCTTGCGATCAAGCTTACTCCAGTTCGGTTGCTTGTTATGGACAATCCAATAACAAAAGGTAATTAAATCACTAATTGATCGTATGATATAATCATAGTAATAATTCCCTATTTAAGATAATTACAAGTAAAGTGTACAAAATCATATGTAAACCATCTCCTAAATTATTCCTTAAATCTTCAACAGAAAGCATCCATAAACGATCAAACAAGATGAATCAATTCTTAATGCGCTTTTTAAGGTAATTTGGTGCTAAAGCACTTCTATATTCAGTTCTTACATTAGAAGATCATAGCTTAAAGTACCTCAGGTTATTAGTAAAAGAGCAGTTTCTAATGCCTCCTGCATGCTTCAGCCCTTCAGGCATATGCCTTGGTGGAAATCTTTCTTTCCTCACCTACTGGAATCTCTAGGTGTCCTGTCTTCAAAATCACCCTTCTCTGTTATAAAGGCCTTAAGGTGTCAAAAGGGTTTATGCAATTAATCAAATTATACTGTCAATTCCACAAAATTCTTGAATTACTGCAGGTATAGTATTACTTTGATGGTGCTATGGTTCTAAGCTTTTGACTGTGTATCTATGCATTCACAGAATGAATATAAACGTGGTATAAGTGGTTGGAATTTTGATCTCGAAGATATGAAGGCTCAGGCTTCACTGGTACTTTTTTCATCTATGTTACGTAAAATTGGTTTAATTTCTGCAATTGTTTGGCCTGGGTCAGCTTGTGTGTAACTGCTATTGCTTTCAGATCCAGGATGATGATGGCATAGCAGAAAAAGATGAAGATATGCCAGATAAGCAACTTCAACACCAGTCATCTATGTCCAGACAAGTCTCACAACTCCTTCACCAGTCATCATTTGCAAGTCGATATTCAGATGCTGCAGATTCTGTATGTTTATACCATTTTTCATACGCATGTAAAATAGGCTTTAATCTCGTTCTCCGACATCTTTCACAGGACGAAAATGCTCATGCTTCTCTTTCATCGGCAGACTCTGCAAGTAACTTGTATGTCATCATAATTCTAATTATACCTTCAAACTTCTTGCAAAATGTAACATCATGTTTGTACCATAAAACATCAGAGGTGATAAAATTGCTACTTCATGTACACTTTTTACGTCCATGATCAAATAGTATTCTTGCATAAAAAATTTTATTCTTCGTATGTACTTCCTGTGATAATATGTTTATAATATTGATAAAACCTGCACGACAACCCATCAGAATGCATCTGCGTCGCTAGCGTTATTGTGATGAGACTTACGATGGTATTTTCTTCGATGGATTTGGTTAGGGGTTGGTGTGCTCAATAAACTTATTTTATCTTTTTAGATCTAAGTATGAAAAATCAGATGAATATATGATGACTTCTGGCACAACTATGGAGCAACCAACACCTTACTTATTACCTTTAGACAATGAGAAGCACACAGAAAGCAATTTGGCACCTTTCTCAGAGCTGAATGTTAAATTATCAGACGGAGCCCCAACTTCATCTAATCAGAGGTATAACGTTTTATATATTTACTGCATCTTATATTCATTGCCTTTTTTTTTGTCATTCGTCAAATGTTTCTGAGGATCCATTGTGTTGTGAGTTTCTTCATATATTTACATCACTCTGTTGTTGTCAACATGTACTTTATGTAACGGCAGATACACATGTCCGGAATTTATGATCTGAAGGATTTAGTACATTGAAAGCTAGACATGACTGTAATTAACAGAGTCAAAGTGGCTGAAACTTCTCAGTTGAGGAAATCGTGCTTGAAAGTTATGATTGAATGACAGTTTCTCCAGGTCCAAGACAAATAGAAATGACTTCATAAATTAGTTCTGCTTCGAAGTCCGAGACAAATAGAAACGACTTCATAAACTAGTTCTGATTCCGAAACGAAAGATTCCTTAGAACTTTTTAGGTAGTGGTAGGTGGTAGATATATGATCAAGGAAGAATGGTATAGTAGTAAGCTTTTTCTCTGAAATAGTTAAATTTAGTTTGTACAAATACTCATTAATCTTCATCGCTTCTTCTGAAGAATCATTCAAATCCTCAAAGAATTCACCATGCACACCAAGATCCTCTCACCTGGCACAAACCTTCCTTTTCCTACATGTCAAGCCCTAAATTATGAATCTATTTGAACCCCAATATTTATCCTTAGATTGTTTGTCCACCACAGATATCTCTATGTATTTCTTTTACTTTTGGAGTCAACAAAATACTGGTGTTGTCTGATTCCCAGCCTTTAATGCCAGTGCAACATACACATCCATATACATATTTCTCATGGACTAGAAAGAAGAATACACAAATATTTTACTCAAATACATGTGTTGGTTTCTCATGTTAAGAACTTATAATCCTTATAAAATGTTTAAGGTGTAACTTTTTCCTCTCCCGCTTTATTCCTTTTCTATGTAACGTTGAGGTTGGCTGAATAAGAAGATTTTTCTCGTCTTCCTTTTTCTATCAGGATGTGACTTTTGAAGTTGTCACAACAAAAAAATGTCTTGTTTTCAAATCGTTGTAATTTTTTAGTGCTCTCTTAATTCTGACATATACAAATTAATGCTACATAAATCATACTAAATTGAAGGATAAATTTAGCACCACAACTTCCTTCTTATTAGTCATTCTGATTCAATCACTGATCAGATTCTCGAGTTCTAATTGCAGCTTTTCACTTATTTCTCTCACTTTGTGTGTTCTGTTTACCTTGAAAACTTACTATTTTTTGTTACGAAATCTTCAGCGACAAAGTACAAGGTCAATCGCAGAAAGTATCGGGTGGTGGGATAGAGACTGCAAACCAAGAAATCGGAGCAAAAGGTTCAAAAACTTCAGGCAAGTGAAGTTATTTGTTTGAAATTTGCATTTAAACGAATATTAACTTTTGACTTGAGTCGATTCATTTATGTGACTTCTCTTTAATTGTAATTATGTGATGCAGCTACTTGTGAGGAACTTGATGAGAAGGGCAAGTGTCCAGTTATTCAGCAAAAAGGTCGATTTAAGGTTACATCGGAGAGTGTTGATATAGAGAAGGTTGCTATTCAAGTCTTGTTGTGATTAGACTTATGAACATTTAAGTCAGGTTATATTTTGTTTGTGTAGGTGGTTCCATCTCCATTAATACTGCAGAAAAGTCAAAGCTTACAGGTTGGTGTGCAAGTTTGTCAAGCTAAGAACTTGCTGTTTTTCCTCTGGGTGCATATTATTTAGTTGAGCTAGTGTCACTTGTTGAGATCAAACAAAAGCTATATGTCAGATTAACCTTAGGTTTAAGTTTAATTTTCAAATAGTTCTTACATTGTTTACATTTTTCAAACAAATCCAAAATATGTTAAAATAATTAGCAGTGGGATTTAGAATTTAAAAATAAATATCAATGGATGTGGGATGTATAATTAGATCTTTGTTTGTCACTGAAACTATCCCTCGGTACTGTTGTCCAGGAGACTATTTCTATTTTTTGTTTGTCCCATGTCTTAAAATTTAAGAATAACTTGGCTTATTTCTTTTGATGTTGTCTGAAACCTAATCCTTTCCCATTTCGTTGGTTACATTAGAAGGCCAAGTAAGGAATTTTATGATTTATTTAGGTGTTTGCTCAACATGCTACTGTTTCCTCACCATTGTGTTCTGATGCCACTCCATCAAATCTGCTCGGCCATGCCATTTTTCCCATGTTGCAATCTGTTCTGCAGACAAATATTCTTCAAAGGGTAATGATTTTTCCGAAAGTGAGTCTCTTTGGCTAGATTTTATTGATTTAAAGTATATGTGATACCTTGTTTTTTTGGGGACAGGATTGTATTCTTAGTCTTATGAAGCATGTAGCTGTTGGGGACTGTCCAGGTATCGGCTATTAATATATCAGAAATTAGAAATTATACCATACACAGATGTTTTCACACTCCTATGCATCCTGCAGACATGGGAGATGGACCAATGAACATAGCAATACCTGACAAATCCTTGGTATGTAAAATTGTACTGTTGATTAACTAAGTACATATCTGAATTTGATCTGTGTTCGCTGTGTATTGTTTGAAGAGAAACTTCCCCCTTCCCATGTAGCACAGCAAAACTCAAGTGCCTGTGTGACAGCATTTACTGCATAGTGCAGAATTGTTTTCCGTATGTTCTAGTCTCCTTTGTTCTTGTCTTTCCATAATTTCTTCTATGGGGGGGGTGTCGAGCAGGGAAAATGATGTTAGAAGTTTTGTATGTGTGTGTGTGTGTGTCATTCTGTATCAATAATGAATGCACTTTCACCAGCTCTGAGACAAAAATTCTCCCGTTTTGTTCTTTTCTAAAGCACAGAAGAGAATGGTAAGGGACTGTGTTCTCCCTTGCATGGTGTAAAGAAAAGCTTACTAAGCTGACCTTCTACCAATATGATTAATGATGAGCATTTGTAAGTCGGATGATTGGTCTATTTTCTGTTCTGCAATATTATTTTAAAAGGTATAAATTTCGTACGGATAGAAAGGTAAATAAATTAAATTTTTATTTATCTTCCTTTCATTTTCCCTGGGGTGCTGGGTTTGATAGTTGATGTCCAATCTACTTCTCGAATTGCTATATCATTCTGCTGTGGCATATGCAACCTTCTAGATTTGGATCTCAAGCTATTTCTGAAGTGTAAATCTTAATATTGTTTTCTTTTTGTAGTTAGAGGCAGCTCATGATAGGGAAAAGGAGTTAGTACGTGAGATAACTGATTTACAACGGAGGTATGTATATATTCAAGGCAAATTATCTGTTGCACAACGTGTTTCTTCTCATGTTTAATTTTTTTTTTGTCGGAGCTCTTCCTATCTTAGAATTCAGTACGTAGTGGAAAAACAATAACTTCTTGCTTTCCCTGACACGGGATAATAAACTGCTTTACAAACACGATTCCAAGTTTCCAACAATAAATAAGTCGTAAATACGATGCCCATTTCGTGATGTCTATCTTGGGACGATCGACAATTCACTGAAATAAATATGAATCAGAGAATGATCACAAACAGAATTTAATGAACCTGGGAACGCCTCTGGCTTAGTTGACTTTTGAAGTTTCGCACAAAGAGAGGGTCACTCAGAGAGGGGTCAATCAACGTTATCGAAAAACTGCCCGAGAAAATGTATAGTACATTGGGGTGCTCGGGCGGATGTTGGTGGCAGCAGACACTGGTTGCCAGATGTGGCCTAGATGGCGGTTGTACATAAAATTTATTATGGGTTAGAGTTTGGGTTATTTGAATTCTTCCAATTATAATCCAACTCCAACAAGGAAATATATTAGGATGATAACTTTTAGTGATTTTAGTATCAAACACCTCTTGCTTTCAGAGCATACCTTTACATTCCCCAGCAGGTCAATCAAACTCTTTAATTCACAACATATTCAAATATGATTATGACAAAATCTATCGATTGCAGTTAGCTTCTATTATCCGAATGGACGATCTGATCCTTTCATCCACATGTCCCATGATTTTTTTAGGCTATTGGTTTGTCGAGACCCTCGATTGAGTTTGATAACTATGCAAATTTTCAAAATGATGGACCTCATGTGAATTACTGGAAAAACTTCTTTTTTCCATGTACACATCTTATTTTGGCTGGAGAATTTTGGATGCTATGGCTGTCAATTTAGTTTGGCAAGCTCAGAAACCTGATCTGCCCTTGCTAACCTGGCCCAAAAAACATGGACCAAATGACCTGGTTCGGGCTACCAGGCGGGAAATTTGTCCCTCCCTTCTGTCCGGGCTGTCGGGTTCCATTTTTACATAAACCAGTTAAGTGGTTCGCCTAACTACCCATGAGAAATAAGATCTTAAAATAAATAAATAGGTAAAAAAAAAAAAGCGTAACTGCATTAATATTATGTGGTATATAACTATCTATTGTAAATGTAAAGTTTTATGATTCTTTTTCCATTTTTTAATTATTATTGCTTGTAATTTACATCGTAGTTTAAGAAATATTTTGACAAAAAACAATGAATTAAATATCGATACTTTTAGTTTTAGTAGTGAATCAACAATCAAACTTTAATAAATAAAAAAAAGCAGGATCTGACTCCATACGGGTTAATTCTTACAGCCTAATCTACCACAAGTGGGCCGGGTTGCAGCTCGGTTTACTAGCTCGGGCTAATTTTTGGCCTATAACCCGGTCATCTCTGTTTGTTTTCTATCCTACTTGAGGCTATATACTTGACAGGACATATAGCACATCCTTGCTAAAATTATGTTGTTGTGAATCCATAATTGCAAAGCACAAGCTCTTGTTTGACTTACAATGCACCTTAATTGAAACCTTTCAGCCTTCGCAGTGTAGGTGAACGAATCAAGTCGTGTTATCAATTATAGATACAATGGTTTCTTCGGTTGTGAGGATTAATGTTGCACAACCATATTCAAAAATTCTCTACTTGACCAATGGTGATCACTTGGAAAATTTTGGGCAAGGGTTGTCTAATTAACACATACCGTGAGCACTTATCCATGTAGCTTGATGTTTTTGCATCAATGACAATGAAGCTCAACAGACCCAATGATTGATCGCTACATG
This sequence comes from Haberlea rhodopensis, assembly GCA_907163345.1. Taxonomy (NCBI): domain Eukaryota; kingdom Viridiplantae; phylum Streptophyta; class Magnoliopsida; order Lamiales; family Gesneriaceae; genus Haberlea; species Haberlea rhodopensis. The sequence continues at coordinate 4,925,962 of CAJQUN010000011.1, read as the reverse complement.
TATATCAGTCTCGAGTGAACTTGTAGTGATATGCCTATTCTCGAATGCTTGTTTCACAGCAACATATTCAAGAACTGCGATCACTAATAATGTGTATCATAGTTGTGGCCGTTGCCAATACCCCTGAGGTTGTATGTGCAGCCATAGCTTCAAACATTTAACAGTATTCTTATGGACAATAGCAATCTCATTATCTCTATCAATGTATAATGCATGGGTTTACAGATAAATGATGTCAAAACAAATATAAATAATATCATTGATTTATAAATAACATCCTACAACATTCGTTTAGTCTAACATGGAAATAGATAACAAATTTTTAAAAGCTGTTTATAATTGAAATAATTGGCTAGTACAGCAAACATTTAGAGTTTATTCATGACTAAGATTTACATATAAATCTTGCTTTTATTCAATTTTTACCCTGTAAAGAGACTTATAATTGTTCTAATTTTGATGCATGTGTAGGCTAATAAGTGCTCAAGAAGAGCTCCAAAGAAACAAAACGGAGAATGGACAGGTGAACTCTTGATTGGTTTTATTTGGACACGTTTCTCGATTCTTCGCTTGTGGGTGGGCGTGGTATCATACTTCAAGCATAGTTTGTTTTGAGACCAACACGTGAATCATGATACATGAAAGAAATATTGAGCTAGAATGAAATTCTGAGTGATTAGGCTTTTCTGGAGCATTAGAGTCACTTAGTTCATTAGGTCTTTCAGTTTGAATCTAGATCCACTAACATGGCATAGTTAGATGATGCACTGTTATCTTATCATTAACCCAATTTTGTATAATATAATCTATTGTCAATCAAGGTTTTTTATTTGTTGTTTCTTTTGATTTGTGTTTTGAGGAAGTCAGTCAAGAGTTTGGCAATTATTTGTTCAATTCATTCTTTCGCATATCCTTTTATTTTTGCTTCATTTGTGTGCATACGTCTACATGTACGGTCATACATCTTCTTATATATCACACTTGCTTCTGTATCTGGTGCAAACACTATAGCAAACGGATACTATTATAACAAACACTGTAGCATACGTCTACATGTACGGTCATACACCTCTCTACTTTTTTGCCTTGTATTAGCACGTTGCGTCGCATGTGAACACCACCTAGATATTATATATTTAAAATGCTTAAAGTCAAAATACAAAATTAATCGTTGTGGTATATTAGTTTATTCTAATTCGTTTGGGTTTTATAAAAAGAAGCATGTCAGAGCACATAAACATTAATTAAATATTATATAATTTTAAAATTAAAATCGATCATTTTGTTATAATTATTATATTTCTTGTTTAATAAATACAATGAGTAATCATTTTGTTGATCTTGAAGACTTCATATAGTGGCACAAGTGCATATTCCATCCAAGAATGATGGATGGTGAGGAACATCAATAATTTCGGTTTTTTTTTTATAATTGAGGAGGTGAGCTCAACGGGTCTCAATCTGGAGACCTATACCATTTTTTGATTTTTTTTTGTTGTTGATAATATCAGTTTTCAGTATTCCAATTCCTTAAAGATCAATTTACACAGTAATGTGCAAAAGATGTTAGAAGACACTATAGTTTCCAAATGGACCTGATTAAAGTTCTCTATTCTATAAGATTCGTGATTAAATTTTTTAAAAAACCTATACTCAATGATGCTATTTGTATATTTGACGTACGACCAATCAAATTTATTAAAATAAAGGGGAAATTACATGGAAGTCCATTTTGGTATTTGACGTACGACCAATCAAAATCTACTTAAGTCTTGAGAAAAAATCTTAGTGCATAAAAAGCCAAATTGGAAACAATTGTGTTGAAATAAGTCCACTTTTCAAATTTTCAAATCAATTGGGTGTTTTATGATGACTCTTTTAGTTTGATATATTGCATTCTATCATTTAGGCTTTTGTTTAAATTACAAAGAAGTCTATATATAATATTTAATTATCTTTTATATCCTTATATTTATAAAAAACAACATTTAACATCGTCTTTTTACAAGTCCCCGTTTTTTGCGATCCTTGGCACAAAATGGTATCAGAGCCTAGGTTTATTCTGGAAATACTATGATACTATCTTGTATATTAATTTGTAACCTATACGGAGGAGACGATTCAAGAAAAATATGGACCCGAACGTTTGTTCGAAGTGTCATTCTTACAGGTGGTATTTCCAGAAATTGGAAAAACTAAATAAAAAGCATATGGCAGAAGCTCAACGCTTCAACCATAAGTGGAAACAATTACGAGGAACAGGTTTATGCACTCCAAGCATAAATCATTACAAGAAATTGGAAAGGATGGCGAAGAGGCTTTATCAAGTGAACCTCAAACTTCAGCTCCAGTTAGCCGAACTTCAGGAGGACAATCATCCTGAACACGAGGACGTTGTACCAGACCCCAATGATCCAACAGGGTCCGGACCGGATGAATAAGATGGGAGAGCCAACCTTTCGAGAAATCGAGCCCGATTCTTCAAAGATTTCCCAAGATCTTAGAGAGATCCAAAAGACAGTGCAGCGCTATGGATATCTTCAATACCATGTCCCTACACAAATCCATCAGATCCAGAGTCAGATGGAGACCATGATTAAACATCAGAAGTAGATTCTTGAAAACCTTCAAGATGTTCAATCTCGAGTAAAGGAATTGGAGTCAAGGCCCAGTCCTACAGGAAGAAGAAAAGGAGGATGGTTGCCACCATCTTACGGAACAGAACTCCTTTTACACCAAAAGGGAAAAGCAGAGGAGGTCCAAAGGCCGTTAACTGAGTTTGAAAAAATGATTGCAGTCCTACGAGGAGAACCCATACTTCCCACAAAGTAATGGAAAGAATCAACCTGGAAGATCTACGGGATCTTGAAGATTTAAGGGATCTTGCTGATTCATTTGCGGGATTAAATCTCGTAGAAATCAAGACAGGCGAGCTTGTACAAAGACCTCTACCACAAGAGAGCTTCGGGTCACACAATCCACCCGAAAGAGACCAAAGTATGCCACACAGGGATGATTTCACCTCAGCAACTTTGGATCCCCCAGTAGGAACAAGGAACCGTTCCCGAAGGCCAGATATTCATCAGACGCCATATGGGAAGTCACAGCTAGATCCAATCCATCCATATGGACTTATGCTCAACATGGATAATTTGGATTTCAAAAACAGAGAACTTCTTATTGATGAATGGGCTTCAGCAATGAGAATAGCAGCAGGAACACTTGACTTAGGCAAAGAATGATTCATTTTACTTCTAAAAATGAGTCTGGAAGGATCAGTCAAGATTGCCTGGGATCTTGGAGACCCAGGAACCAAGGAAGAAGTTCTAGCCGGAGAATCCCTGAAAGAGATCGTGGACAAGATGGCGAGATTCTTCAAAATCTGTTTCATCGGAATAAGCTACTTCGAGGGAATGGAGGAAAAAAAGGCTAAGAAATACAGACAAGCTCTAATTAGCCTAAAACTACATGATATCTGCTATGTAGATGAGCACATCAAACTCTTTATAAAGTATCGATGGAAGTCGAAGATAGCGGAAAACGATGCAGCGGAGCTGTTTTTTGTCAAAATTCCGAGCCCATGGAGAGAAATGCTTATCCAGGAATATACACCGCATACAATCGAGACGGTGTCCAGGAGAATGTCATTTCTCAAAGTAAAGCTGGCGGAGTGGTGCTACCAAGCAAAGCTCCAGAAAAATTTCAAGAAGCTCAGAGGAATCAACAAAATGGCTCCTCTTTGTTGTACGGGAAATGATATCCCTACAATCATTGGGAACTACCCACAAATGCGCAAGTTGAAGAAGCACAGAAGTCAACCATATGCCCGAGGAGGTGGTTCAAGAAAAAGTAGGTCTTCATGGAGACCTAGAAAGTTCTGGTCAAAGCAGAAAGCCCGAAGCTATAGATCGGGGCAAAGGTCTGGACCAACAAGGAGTAGAATCTCATCGACAGGTTCTAATCAAGCAAGTTCTAGCAGGGCACCAACGAAGAGAACTTTCAGACGCACACCTACCCGTGCAAATGAGAGTTTCAGAGATTGTAACTGCTGGACATGCGGAGCAAGAGGACATATCTCTACAGATTCTCCAGAAAACCAAAGCCGAGGAGTCAGACAGTTCGAGCATACCAAGGAATTTGAGGATACTGTCTATTTTCAGGATTTGGTACAGGTGTATCAATTTGAGGATATTCCCTCAGATGAAAGTATCTACGAAGAAGAGATCTATTCTGAGGATGGAGGTGAATCTAGCTCAGAATCAGAGTGAAGGAGAGTTCCTTCAGCACGTGATTAGAGAAGAGCCGTCGGGGTTTTTCTCGCATACCACTGTTTCTCATAAAACCCTTATGAGGATCATGAAAGAAGAGCCAAAGCTTCAAATGTATGATGGATTTACAATTGGAGCAATGGAAAAAGCCATGGATATGATTGGTCTTCGTAGCAGGAAGCATCAGATTATCCATAGGGTAACAACAGGTGAATTTGCGATCCCGATGGAATTCACGGGAAACCAAATTGAGATGCAGTTAATCATCTACAGAGAAATCCAGGAGATTAAGAACAAAGTCAAGAGAGAGGTTGCTAATACACTCTCGTGGATTCATATCGGAGCCATAAGAGTTATCATCAAAGCAACATTCAAGGAAGGAATTGATTCGCCACTCAACCTGGCGATCTTTGACAAGAGAATCCCGAACCTCAAAGATTCTTGTTTGGGAGCAGTAGCAGGAAATCTGTATGCAGAAAGATGGCCTTCAACATCTATCCGAGGATTGCTTACAATTTAGGAGATCGAGACTTCAACAAAGTTCTCACTCTTCATCAGGATTTTAAAAGAGAAGATTTGATGAAAGAAGGGAACAGGCCTTACTCGATCACCTACAAGGTGTCATACGCACTCTCGAATACTCATCATTCCGAAGTATTCTTGAGAAAGGAATTCATCGAAGTCCCCCGAATCTTCGAAGACTTCGCCAAAGCAGTATTGCCGAACATCATTGATACTCCGACAATAGGAGAGATTGACATGAGGATACAAGATCAACCTGTTCTGAACAGAAGCAGGAGCCTCATGATCGAGTCAAGAAGGATATCTTTCCAACAGGATAGGTTAATCAGCAACTATCCAGGGGAAAAACAGAAGGGAGCCTCAAGCAGAATTCAGAAAGTTCCTGATGTATTCCAAACAATAGGGAAACTGAAATGCCCAGAAGGCTGGAGAGAAGTGCAGATAATTTTTGACATCACCGAGAAGAACAATATCTTCCTCTGCGATGTCCTATATTATTTGCAACAACCTACAGTTGGCAAATTTCAAGGAAACCTTCAACTTGGTGAAATCAATCTCACAATTGAAGGAATTGCCGGACGGATTCCCGAGCAGCTTATTCTAGGGATTGAATTTCTCGAGGAACATAAACCTTGGGAAAGATTGCAAGATGGAATAGAATTCACAGTCAACGGAAAGAGATACCGAATTCGATGACCACCAGTCCATTCTCAATATACATCTCCATTGGGATGTTATATGAGAAGTATCGGGCAGAATATTTTGCAGCCTACATTGACTCAAGGGCTGGAATATGCACTGCCAGGCGAGAAATCTTCCCCAAAGACGTTGGTGAGAAATTACCAGCCATTGCCGGAAGAGACTTTTCCAAACGGATCCTTATTCTTAATGAAGGAGTCCAATGAGCGGAAATAATTATCGGCGGAGCAGGCGGTACCCCATGGTACAAAGTCAAAACTCCACCTATATATTTCCATGATACAGGTGCAGATATGCTGTTAGGAAACAATTTCCTACAGACGTTCACGACATTCACTCAAGAGAATGAAACGAGAAGACTTATTTTCACAACTCTATGTGATCATAAGATTATGGTACAACGATTACGGGAGGTGTTTCACCGAAGATTCCCTATTCGTTTTCGCAACAAGCGTGGTGATGAAGGAAAACTTCGACACCCAAAGATGAAAGATCAGCGGAAATTTGGAGAGGCAATTCTTCAGTTCCGACAACAAGGTCCTAGTGAAAGGGAGTCACAAACTTTTGACTGGGTTAATATCATGTCTTTTAGAGAACAGGATGAGGAAAGAGTAACTCCAGAAACCCTGTTGCTACTGAAAAATGCTTTACGAGAAGAAGTTCTGCAACCTGAATCTACCCTCGAAGAGCGAATCACTCTAGAGGATGTAAAAAGAAAGATTCGTAGGAACTACAACGAGGATCCACTGGCATGGTGGAACAAAAATGAGCTCAGAGCTACTTTGAAGGTGAAAATTGGAAAAGAAATACGTTTGTGAGGTATAGGCCGATCCCCATGAACCAAGAAGATCGGAAGGATATGCAGAGCATACTTAAGGAGCATCTTGACCTTAAGTTAATCTCAGCAGGTATTTCTCCATACAGCAGCCCCGGTTTTCTGGTAAGAAATCATGGAGAAATTAAACGAGGAAAGCCGAGATTAGTGATCAACTATAAAGGGATCAACGAAATCTTGGAGTTCGATTGATATTTTATCCCAAGCAGAGAACATTTGGTAAATAGCATCAAGAATGCCAAAGTATTCTCCAAATTCGATTGCAAGTCTGGTTTCTACCAGATTAAAATGGAGGAAGCAAGCAGAAAGTTCACAGCATTCTCCACACCACAAGGACATTATATCTGGAATGGCATGCCAATGGGATTGGCAAATGCTCCCCAGATATATCAAAGGAAGATGGATAATCTTTTCAAGGATTACTTCAGCTTCATGTTCGTGTACATTGACGACATCCTCATAGCGTCAAAAAACATGAAAGAACATCTTAAACATCTAGAGATCTTCTCAGACGTTTGTTACAAGGAAGGATTGGTGCTTTCCGAAAAGAAAGCAGTAATTGCCTCAAGACAGATCGAGTTCCTTGGAATCGAGATCGACGAATCTGGAATCATCCTACAAAATCATATTGTTGAAAAAGTACAAGGATATCCGGATGACCTCAAGGATTTAAAACAACTTCAGAGTTTTTTAGGAGTTGTTAATTTTGCTGGAATGTTTATCAACAATCTAGCAAATCACAGGAAGGTGTTCAGTTCACTACTCAAAAAAGATGTTAAGTTTGAGTGGAATGAAGATCACAGACAAGCTGTTAAACAGCTAAAGGAGGTTTGCAGGCAACTACCAAAACTCGCAATACCAAACGACGAGGATGAACTGGTATTATACACAGATGCCAGTGATCATTGGTGGGCTGCGGTCCTCATGAAAGTTACAACAGAAGGAGAAGTGCCATGCAGATATTGCAGTGGATTATTTGATAACAACGAAGTTATCAGATGGCACATCAACGAGAAAGAGTTCTTTGCAGTCCGAAAGGCTTTTAAAAAATGGCCATTATTTTTACTTGCAAAGAAATTTATCTTAATAGATAATACGAGTGTTGTCTTTTCTGAAAAATAAAATTGAATCAAAACCAGAAAATGCTAGACTTTTACGTTGGCAAGCTGAGTGTCAATATTATGATTATGATATTGTCATTGTGAAATCTGATAAAAATATTCTTGCAGATTTCTTAACACGAGATGGAGGGACACATTGCTAGCGATACCCTCAAGCGAGTTAGGAATCTCAGGGAAAACCTGGAGATCCTGGAACGAGATTTTGGGACTCTTTGTCTCAATGCAGAGGTCGCGGGACGACTTCAACGAGCAGATCAGGAACTTGTTACTGATCATATACGAGCATGCTTTCGGGACCACGAACGTTTGTTTGAAGTCTTGAAAGGGCCTATACTTCAAGCAGCACCTTCAACAGTGCAAAAAGAAGTGTTTAGAGAACGGGGCTCATCTAACCCGGAGGCAAGGGATTCAAGTACCCCTGTCACGAGTGCTTCAGATGATGCATTCCTTGAGGATGTACAAGCTGAAGCGAATGTTGAAGGTCAGGTGTCATCACAATCTGAACCTTCAAGTCAACCCAGCACCTCTGGGGTAAAAGAGGGAGAGTTGAATCTTAGGCCAATTACTGGCAAGTCTAAGGTTCAAACTAATGACGATTTAGTTTCTTCACCTATGCAGGATTACCTGCGCACTTGGGAGAAACTAATTACCAGGCGAGGTATCAACCCAGAAAAATCAATAGTTGATATCTCCGGAAAATATCCGAGAGTTTGGATGAAACCAGGCAGCCATCCAAATGATGTTCAGGAATGGTATAATTTCGGAGCTCTGGCTTCGGTTTATACTGTGGCACCAGCCTTCTCTGAAATTTCGAAATTAGCAAAATGGATCAGAGAAGCTGTATACGAGACTTGGGCCAATAATCCACATTTGGCCAGAGGTGATATCTTGGAGTTGTATTTTTTCAGTGCTGCTCCAGAACCGGCAAAGAAAGGCTTCATTGAAGCTTTTCATTTTATCAAGCTGAGAAGAAGGAATTCCAATTTTGGCGGGAACTATCACAGATGATGAAGTTTCAACCAGACGAGCATGGGGTCTTTGGGTTTGTCTAACTGAAATGGACAAAGTCAAATACACATTCAAGTTCTTTCAGAATTCAGCCAATGGAACTTTCTTGCTGAATTCCATGACAGGAACCTCCACGAGATTTGCCGAAGAACTCTTTGAAACAAAGAGAAGAATTCTTTGGGAGAACAAGATTCCGGCAGGAAAGGAGACTTACCGGAAATTCTGCAACATGACACACATTGGCCGATGGATTGATCATATCTGCCTAGCATGCCCGGAGCAGAAAGAACCAGAGTTCGGGAAAGGATTCCGATCCAAACCCGACAGATCAGAGGCAGGAAAAGACAAAAGACCTGCTGACAAGAGAGCCCGTTTTCCTAAAGCTCGGGGACCACAAAAACCACTAATGTAAAGATTCCCCGACAAAGGAAAAGAGGTGGACCATTAGAAGTTAGTGCGTATACTGTTCAAACGCACTCAGACAAAAAATAATGGACTACTCACGAGAAAAGTTGGCACAACCGGACAAAGATGCCAGACCACGTGAAAGTGAAGGCGCACTCACAGGCGCACTCAACAATTATCAAGATTTGGAATCCGCATTTGAAGTCCGGATTCATGCCTATATAAGGGCACTCATTCAGGAAGCTAAGGACATCAAAAATTCTCCATAGTTTTCTGAGAAATAAATTTAGAGTCTCCAAGCTTTGTAATATTTCAACTTTCGTAGCTTGGTAATCTTTCTTTCTTTTATTATCGTTTGTATTATTGTTCTGTTGGTTTTAAGTTTATGTGTTCTTGAGTCAAGCCTCATCTTTATGAGAGGCTAAACAAGTCCGTCTCCTCAGGAGACGTTTTAATGTAATAGATGTTATAAGTATTCCAGAATAAAAATAAGGCTGTTGCCCAGCTATCTCCTAGATTTCTTTAAATCTTTTTTATATCTTGAATATACCTTACGCCCTAAGATAGGAAACGAATTAGGGCTGTGCTGTGCGGTTTCTGAAGGAGTCGGATAACTGGCAGACTAACCTCGCCCGTGTGCTGAGGTTGGATGGTGAGGAGCCATTCGTAAAACAGTCTGGAGGCAGTAAGTTTTCGACTGGTGGAAGTTGCGACCCACCTCACCCGGTGTCGTTATGTTCAAAATGGTATTTCTCAGTTTGTTAAAATTTTATTGTAATACGGAAGCATGTTGGGCCTTTTATTTATTTTTAAACATGATCTTCAAATCGGGTTGAATTATAATTAGATGAACGTTATATAACCGTGAGTCCTTTGCAAAAGTATGCTCTTGGGATTCATCTCGAGTTGACAGAAACTGAAGGATCTCATGTTCATATAATGTTTCTGTTTGGTAAATATTAGGATGTAAACGATGATGAATAGTATATTGTGGCATATTTTGTTCTTTAAACATTTTCTAGGGCTAAGAATGCAAATTTATTAAAGATTGGTTGGACCGCGTGGACCGCTTGGACCACATGGACCACAAGGGGTTATTATGGTCATTTCAACATAGAATGGACTTATGTCAACTAATGTTTTTTCGCTGGACTAGGATAGATTATGTTTCACGAAAGTGTACCGGCCCGTAATTTTCCCTAAAATAAACTACCTTTATTTTTCAGACTGGACTTATTTGGTTGGACCAAAACACAATCTATTTGTTTTTCTCCTTATCCAAAAAAAAAACCATCTGATTTTTGATTTTATTTACGAAAAGGCACTAAACGTAACCACAGACAAACATATACAGATCCCCTTATTTCAATGAGTCCGTGTGAATTAATCCTAATGTGGTATCGTTAATAGACCATTATGATTTGAAATAGGTATTTTTACCCACGTGCTTTTCAAAATAACTGTGTTTTCAAAGTAGGCAGTCTACTATATATAGTTTGCAAAATTTATCACACTAGTACACTACCCTTTACATGGATGATGTGTTTTGCACATACTCACAAATTACATGAGTAACGACAATTTTCAAAACACAGGATAATTTCAAAACACATGGGTAAACTGTCTATTTTCATATCACGGTTGTATCAAGTGCATATTTAGAAAATCATAAAGGGTTTGTTGCCAAAAATAATATTTCAATTTTTTGTTTATTCCTTTTCTTTTTTTTTGGTCGGAAAAATAGATATAATACAAATTTCAATCATTTGAACAATTGACTATTTATCCAAAAATGGGTCGGGTCCTATAAGACCATTGCCCGATCCATACCTATCTAGCTATAAAATATAATATACATGCCTACCCCATACATGTTTTAGCATACACATACCCGCCCCAAATGGGTCGGGTCTGGGCCGTGTACCTATTCTACCGGGAGTATTCTCATCCGTGGATTAAGTTGAAAACAAACCATATATCTTATTGTGATGGTTAAACGGTAATCTGAACCGAAACAACACATGTTGGACACGTTTAATATTTCCCATAAGCTTCCTTCCTTTTGCTCAATTTAGTCATTTAGCTATCTTTGGCTAAGCACCTATTTCAAGAAGGCAGTTATGCTGATTTTTACACCACAATTCCACTTTCTTGCAAAACCAACCAACTCCTTCAAACATGGAGAAATTAAAGAAGCTTTCTCCTCTAAGCCACTTACTCCTTTTCCACCTTTTTTTTTTTTTTTTGCATATAACTATGGACACTCTACTTTCTCCGGTTTTCAAAGCCAGACATTCCAAGAAAAAACTTTGACAAATACAAAAAAGATGAATGTAAAACTCTCTCTCTTCTTCTCATTCTTTCTCCTATTCCACAAAGCAAATGCATTCGACATCACTTTAGTCCTCAGTCAATTTCCAGAATTGAGTAGCTTCAATAGCTACCTCACAAAAACAAACTTGGCGGGCGACATCAACTCACGCCAAACAATCACAGTTCTTGCAGTCGACAACAATGTCCTATCGTCCCTCAAAGGAACATCGGTAGATGTCCTAAAAAAGATTCTAAGCGTACACGTACTACTAGATTATTTCGACCTCTCGAAACTCCAGAAACTAGCAAACAACTCTGCTGTTGTGACTACACTCTTCCAAACCACTGGTTTAGCCAAAGGCCTACAGGGAATTGTAAATGTTACCAAACTAAGCACAGATACTATAGCGTTTGGGTCAGCAATTCCAGGTTCAAAACTTGGATCCAATTTGGTTAAGCTCGTTGTTTCACACCCTTCCAATCTGTCGGTTTTACAAGTTAGTAGTGTTATTATTCCGCAGGGGATCGATGGCACATCTCCTTCGCCATCTAAACCACCTGCAGCTAGCCCAACTATATCCCCGACAATATCTCCAACACCATCCGTTTCACCAAATACGTCTCCTCCAATATCGGCCCCTTCAACAGCTCCACCAACACCGAGCCAGGCTCCTGCACCCTCAAACGCCCCATCAAATGCAGAAGCCCCGACCCCCGGTTCACCTCCTATCCCTAATGAACCACCTGCCGATGCTCCAACAGCACCTGCTCCAGCACCAGATTCACCAGCAGATACTCCTCCAGGTGCAGGCACAGCTCTCCAGCATAGCTATGGACTCATGTTCTCAGTAATGTGTTGGGCGTGGCTTTCATTAAGGTCGTAAAGTGGATTTTTTTGGCTATATATAACGATGGATTAGGCCAAAAGTTGAACTACATTAAACCCTAGTGTTTTTACATTATTGTTATTTTATCCATCTATTTAATTTGACTTCTGACACAAAATAATCTTACCAACACTTTGCCTAGGGACAGGAATTTTGAACAAGACACTTATTTAAACACTCTTCAATTCTATCCACTAAGATATTCAGTGTTTCTTGGATTTTTCTTCAGTCGCATCATCCATGATTAGCACATTTTGATTCGAGTGATGATACAAAATGAATGTCAAGAACAATATTCACGCATAATATTATACTTAACACAGAACATTAAGTTTCACAAGTTAATAACTATAATACTATATTATATTACTGCTCATTGCATATGTAAACAGAACTTTTAAGTATGCAACATAATAGAAAGACTCAAGAGCTGAGCTGGAGAAACCTTTGTGCCATAGGATGTTTAGCATCGGAAATCTGATCAGGTTTTAGAATCTCCACAATCTCACCATTGACGAGAAGGCAAACTAAATCGGCAATCTTCTGTATTTGTTTAATGCTGTGAGAGACCATAAGGATGGTCATTCCACGATCTTTCTTCAGCTTCACCAGAACATCTTCTATGTTCTGGGTCGATATTGGATCCAATGCACTCGTTGGCTCATCGAGTAGCAAGACCTTCACAGAAAAGGCGCATAAAATCAAATAGAATTAGAAAAACACAAAAACGTTGCAGCTTTGTAACTCATTCATTCAACAAGTCACCTCTGGTTCATTAGCCAAAGTTCTCGAAAGAGCAACCCTTTGAGCTTGACCGACAGATAGTTCTCCACCGGGTTTTTTGTAGAAAGAGGAATCAAGATCTGCTAAAGCGAGTAACTTGTAAACGTCATTGTCACTTAGCTTCTTCCCTTTTAGCTGTGGCCCGTATCGAATGTTATCTGCAACAGTGCCTGCAATACAAGAACATTAAAATAACAAATGATTTCTTTCCATGCTACTTGATGGGAGACATTAAAAAAGACTGGCCATAATACTCTGTTGCATATGTGGGAGGGATGGGTTAATCATATTCACAAGGCGAGAATAGATATGAATTATGAAGTAGTTGCCAAGTGCCAACGAGATCCATCGTGCAGGGTCATGTTTGCTTGTGCTCATGAGTCTAGGGCGTGACACTAGCATTTGAAACTTCGGAAAAAAGTGATCGAAACTTAGCGCCACAAGTATGAAATATATTCTTTGATGAATTTGCATGGAAGCTACAATAGGTCATGAAATAAGTGCATAGCGTGCGGTAAATATACGTACTTTGAATCTTGATCACATACTGCAATGAAATTTTTGGAGGACTCAGCCCTGAGAAAGTGAGAAGATACTTCACGAGTTTTACTGCCACATTTAAAATCACAGATGGGGTTTGCGTCTATTTCATTTTCTCAGAGTTTTTATCTACTTTCAAGTCAAAAGCACTTCACCCCTTGTAAACGAACAACAACCTTCCACTAGTTCTGAGTACAATTTCTGCAAACATTACCTTCAAACATAACAGGGACTTGGAAAAGCATGCCGACCTTCCGGCGAAGGCTAATGACATCGAGCTCACAGATATCCACACCATCAAGAAACACGGAACCAGAAGCGGGCTCCCAAAGGCGATTAAGGGCCCGCAAAAAAGTTGATTTCCCACCCCCACTCGGCCCGATCACCCCCATGATCACTCCTCTGGGGATATCCAAGTTAACTTTGTTTAGTATTCGAACATCCTTGTCAGTAACTCTGGTCAAATTCCTCACCTCAATTTTCATGTCTGCTGAGAGCCCATTTTCTGGATCCACGTCTAGTAGATGATCGCATGATCCCTCAACTAGCAGAAATAAAAATATCCATTAAAATTCAAATTCTATTAAGCTATATTTACTCTGAGGAAATAGTATATTTATATATTATATTCAAATTCCAAGGTATTAACATTTTTAAAAAAAATTGAAATCTGTAATTATTATTTACAGGACGTGACAATTCTGTGCACAGATTATGTTTGCTCATGTAATCACAAGTTCAGTAGTCAAGTCTTAACCACCACTAAGAGACCGATAATTACGATTATTAACTCAATCCCAGCATTAAAGAACAATTCTTAAATTAAACGACCAACATTGGACTAAATAAAACAGAATTCAAGAAGCAAAAGACAAAAGCCATCCAAAATTTCATTCGAAAAACAAAGATCAAAGACAAGATTTCTTGAGAAAGAAAGATTCAATACTGAAAATGGTTTGCATAATCTTTTAAAAAAAGATGAAAATCTTTGAGGGTTTGGATTTATTCATACCATCAAAAGCTTCCATGGCATGAATGAAACTAATACTCTTTTTTTAAAAGATTTATAGCAACTGGAGAGAGATTTTTTGGCCGTGCCTGTGAGCGGTGGTATGTGGGGGAGGTAAGTATAAAAAGTAGGACAAATTGTATCTCATGCATTCAATAGGCAGTGGCACCTTTTGTTTTTTGCATCGTATGGGATTTTCTACGTGAATTTATGGAAAAAATATTGATGAATATCTTAAGTCGAGATAAATGTATAATATTTTATTGAATTTGGATTGTACAAAGTGCTTTTGGTTTGTGGCAATCCTCTCCCAAGTCTCTTGTGATTGTAGCACAACAAATCACAAGAACATCAACCACAAATGTTGCAAAGTCTCTCATTTAAGAACAAAATGAATATAATGATGAGATGATTTTGATCTTGCTTTTCTCTCTCAAATTCTGACGTTAATTTCGAAAATATGATTTTGTGCTTCATATGGGATGTTGTATATGTAGTTAGCCATCCATTTCCATCAAATGACACCAATTGGAGGCAACCAATAATGAAAAAACGCACCCGAACGCAGAGGGATACACCCGTTCACGAAAAAAACCTCCACAAATTTTTCTTGGCAGAATTTCAGTCGCTTGAGCACCGGATGCGGTGCTCGAGCGCCCATCTTGCTGCCCAAAAAATTGGGCAGCATTTGGCCGCTACCCGGGCGCACTCGGGAGCCGCCCATGCTGCCCGGATTTTCCCGGGCAATATTTTTCCATCCGTTTTTGCTCGTTTTGTCATTTGTCAAGTATACGATTATTTTCGCGTGTCCAACTTTCTTAATTTCAATTCATTAAGCACATTTTTCCAACAATCCACCACATGAATGAAATTATGCATGTATGCACGTGATGTCAAAAGAGAGTTCGCACAAAAAATTATTGCATTGGGAGAGGTAGCTTGTGGCTTTGAACCTTCCTTAGTAGTATACTATCAGATTTACTAGGTCATGAAGTGAATATGATGTCTTGAACTTCTTGCAAATTTTTTATTTAAGCGCATTTGCTTACAAAATTTAAAACTTGAATTAAAATCTTGTATTTGATTCCCGATTTACATTTTAAGCGTACAAATTTAGAAGACTTGAATTCAAGATTTAATTCTCTTACAAATTCAAACATTAAACGTAAAATGCTTATATAACTCAAATGGAATCAAATAAGAACACCTCATAGTCAGAACAATTGTGGCAATTGATTCATCATTTTTATTTTAAGCATACAAACTTAGAATACATGAATTTAAGATTGTACTAAAAAATAACATAACATAAACAAACACAATAAATTAAATATGATCAAATGTTACAAAGTAAACGTGCTTAAGAATGATTTCAGCTCGAGAGCTTCTGAGCTTGTAAGCTTGTGCTGTTTTGCTTTCTTGTGCGTATTTTAAATTGATCAGCGAGCGTCTCTATATTCCTTTTGTTGCATCCTTTTATAGTTGTAAGTACCAACGGCATTATTTCCCTTAATGTGCAACTTTGACTCTGCTTGAGCTCTGAGTAAGCTACAGTCTTCTTCTTCAGGATACTTGCCGTTCTGGTTCATACTTTCGGCGATTGTCAGATAGGCTCTTCTTTGTCTTCTTTCCTTATATGGCAATCTTCAGTATTTGGTCCTTTGTAGCATTAATTACGACATTAAATGCTACAATAAATAGCCGTTAATGATTCGGACTGAGGAGTCATTCTTTATGTATCCTTGACTGCTCTGATCTGATAGAGATTGAGATCGATCTGAAGCATCGATCTAGTCAGTCTGAAGTCCATCGATCCGGTCTGATAGGTAATATGCCTTATCAGCTTGTTCTGTTTTGAGCTATTGATCTGGTCAGTCTGATTACCCTCGATCCGGTCTGATATGCTTTGTCATCTTATCAGCTTGATCTGTTTTGGGCGATCGTTCTGGTCAGTCTGATTTCACTCGATCCGGTCTGATATGTTTTGTCATCTTTAAAATCTCATCGATAAGATCCGGAACTAACACAATGTATGTAGACAATATGATCAATGAACTGTTGTGATGCACAATATAACAACATATATGAAAAGTATGGTAATTAATAAACATATAATGTAAGTTCCATGTCAAATGCCAAAAATGCTATTTTGAAAGAAATCGGTAGTACACCTCACCTTGCTAGCTTACGATATTTACTCGATTGACTCGATTTTGAACCCGGTTGCCAAAATTCCTATAAACATAATATAAGTAATTTATAATTATTAGTGACCCAAATGCATGATGAACATTCTTAAAGACACTTTAAAAATTCATATTAATTCAATCATTAGTCGAAAAATCATGAAACTTTCCAGAAATGCCTAAGATAAGTGCAGAAACGTTCGGCAAATGGAAAAGTCGAAATCATGGTGTTCACGCGCCGCCTTGACGGCCTGTGACCGGCGCTCTGGCGGCACGCGATGCTGAAATTTTTAGGGGATCATCGTCTCCTCGAGATCTATAGCTTTTGTTCAGACACCGTTTTAAAATTCGTAGCCGATTTTGCCCAGATTCTGATTTTCGGAATGATTTAGTAGGGTATTTTGGTTGCCGAAAACTTGTACGTCCGGCGACTTTGTGGGAAAACAGCCGACTTGAATATATAATATCACATATTTTATACAACTTTAAGTTTGTACCTAAGACTTAAAACGGAAAATAACATATGGAACAATGGTTTGAATATACTACCTCAAAGTGATTTTTCTGGGCAGATTTTCTCACTTGTTCTTCACGGTTCAGAAATATGTTAGCTATTTTTCCTAATGATTTTGTTACACCACCCACATACGTTTTTTTTCTGGGTTGATAAGGAAGGTTGGGTAAAATTTTCAGAATTTTTGGAAAGGTTTTGGTTAATTTTATGGATTTTGGCCTAAAATTCTAACATTTTTTGGTATTTTTCTAAGGATTTTAGGACTATTTGTATAGCCGAAAGTGATGAATTTGGAGTGTATTCATAGGCAAATTTTGAATAGAAGAGTTGCATGCATGAGTACATTTGTCATGGTCAACAATTCTATATCAACTCTTAATAGTAATGTTAACTTTATTAGCATTACATTTTATTTTTTTGATTATTATTATTATTAAGATTATTATTATTATTTATTTATTTATTAAAAAAAAAACAAGGGTGTTAGAAATATACTTTGGCAGTGTTCCGCTCGCATGATTAAGACATGATAGATTAATTGTCAAGCTCCATCCCATGTTCTTCTCAGGTTTTGAAAGGCCCACATTTCTCACTAGGCCCGTGATAAATCCGTAAATTGGTGGTATGAGTAAACCCTCGAAGGTGGTGTGATGTGTATTCCCATATTCTACAGTAATATGGATAGAGATGACAATTGACACATATGCCCTTTTCTTAAGACTAAACCCTACAATTTTTCACATTTGTGCAGGCGTCACTCTACATTGAAGGGAAGGGTTATTGGCGTCCAGTCGACGGAGCAACTCTTCATCGGCGTGAAATCGAAGAAATTGTTTCACACACCTTCCGTTGTTGTAGAATTTTCGAAGAACCATAAGTTGCTCCGAAAATGTACGAAGAACCGTAAGTTGCCCTAGAATTTGGTATCACTCTCTTTTCCCGTCCGCCTTCTATGGAAGCCTCTGATACAATAATCATTCCTTGTTACAGGAAGAAAAAAGAAAAAGAAAAGAGACCCACCAAATTCATGCGCGTGAAGTAAGGATTGTTGGTTTTGAGGAGGGGCTATAGTGCGATGGGGAGGAGGAAATTGAATGTGCGATGGGGAGGAGGAAATTGAATAGATGAAAGAAATATTGGAGAAACGAAGCAAAATAAGGGAGAAGCAGTAAAATATAAAGAATGAAAAAAGATGGAGGAGCAGAGAAGGTAAAAGATGTGAAGAAGATGAAGTTGCTAGAGGTGTGGTGGTTTGGAGCCTAGGGAGACATGCGTATAGACGAAAAAATAATTGAGGGTATTTTGGTAGCAATTTTTTGGAATCTGAAAAAAATGAAACATTGGTAGCAAATTGTTGGGAAATTAATTTTGATAATAATTTTACTTTGTATTAATTCATAAGGTATTTTGGTAATTATAACATATTCTATAAAATTAATCCAATATTTTAAAGTTAGCGTTGTTGCGTTTTGTGTTTTGTATTTTGAAGGCATAACATTGACGAACAATAATAAACTCCATAAATTTTATAGTATGATTATATATTGAAGCAAGCTTTGTAGTACATTTTTTACTTTGATGGAAGATTATTTGGCTAATTGCAATTGTGTTCTGGAAATGCATGGAAGACTTGAAATTGCAAGTATGTACTAACTTGAAATTGCATAAATAAAATTAATTTGATTACATAATAAAATTATTTTGATTAATTTAAATTTAATTGAAATAAAATAATAGAAATAAGTGCAAAACCCATTAGATGGTATTTTTGTCATTTTACGAATAAAATTAATCTATACCACATAATTATCAAGAACACCAAACACAATATTACTTATTATACTTTATTAATCATACGAACCAAACGGGATATAATTTATCCATTAGTTTACTTATCAACCCATTATCCACCTTTTAATCTATCCATCACTTATCCTATACTCGAACCAAGCGCACCCTTTGTGAATAAATTTGTATACGTTAAGAGAGCGTCGGTTCAGGTGATTAGGGAATGAGGATTGTTTAATTGTATGTCATCATCCATGTTCTTCTCATGTTTTAAAAGCCCGTACTTTACCTAAGCCCAAAACTAATTTGAAATTTCATGGTAGGAAGCATCCTAGCTTGGTGGTGTATTGTACAGTAACATGGATAGTGACCACATTATTACCCTTCTAATTTACGTGCTTGTGCAGCCATAACTAGTGACCCTCTCTCACAATGCTTCGAAAATGAAGGAAGGTTGTTGAAGTAGCAAAAGCGGTAATATCTTGTTTCTTGTAAA
Organism: Haberlea rhodopensis; assembly: GCA_907163345.1. Classification (NCBI taxonomy): domain Eukaryota; kingdom Viridiplantae; phylum Streptophyta; class Magnoliopsida; order Lamiales; family Gesneriaceae; genus Haberlea; species Haberlea rhodopensis. The sequence continues at coordinate 4,906,588 of CAJQUN010000011.1, read as the reverse complement.
TGGAGCAACTATGTCGTCTGAATTTCTTGTCTTCGTGAATAACCACCAGAAATTAAGCTAAAATAGATTAATTTTGCAGAGTTTTAGAAGCGAGATAAGCCGCCACGAAAAGATGGTGATCTGATCCCTAATAGGTAGTATCGTTTTCCAATACCGTTTATTACATATAAGTTTGGGTTCTAGGAGAAATATTATTGTCACAAATCGGAGAAAACAGATTAAATCACTGTTAATTTCTTGGGTTGAAGGCATGAAAAATGATGTGTTTTATTTTCCAGAAATGCAAACTCCATAATTATATACGAAAACTTTTCTATCGTTTTGTAAGCATCTTGTTTAATGAACAATATAAATGGATATAAATGGAGTCCGTGTTTATGTTTGTAATTGTACCCAGTATGTATAAAATGAAGTTTGTCTTCATTTTATTCATAATGTTTTGTTTGGTGGTTTACTGTTTTTGAAGTTTCTCTTGGTGTGAAGAAAATGTGGTTCACTGCTACATTATTGAAATTTCCCATCATGCCTTCGTAACACTTTTCTGCATAAGATAATTAAAATATTTATTTTATTACTTTTTTTCTTATGACTCGGTATCCGGCCCGAAGAGCGACTATCCGAGGGACCAATCCTACCGTCCACTAGCGGGGGCCCAATTGAAGCCGGGGCTTTATGCTACCGTATGGACTGACCCACATGAATTGATAGCACATGTAATTTATTTTATTACTTAATTGAATGGCAGAAATACGAAAAGGGTTTTATACATTTTCTTCCTGGTAAAAGCAGTTTCATGCTTTCCATGAATGCATTAAACATGCACGCCATTATAACAGAATCGAATACAAGATTCACAAAATGATATAAATAACTATTTCCAAATAGACTTCGCCTGTCAAGTGTGTCTGATTTGCACCTATTCATATTAATTCCGGCTTCATTTCCTTAGTTCTGATTCTATTAACTTTACATGTTCTTAGGCGCCGATCTTTTTATTCTTACCTTAGAGGTGCAAATTTCTCTTGGCCAATGTAAACCAAGGTGCTAATTTCTCTTCGTAGAATAATTTGGAATAAAAGATTGAATCTTGATCAGAAAATTATTTATGTAGTTTCTAGCAAACAAAGAGTAGCTTTGCGACTTGGGGATATGCATGCATTCTCTTTGCACTTTGAGAAAGCAAATACGCACACATGTATATATGTATCTTGTGGTGATTCTTATGCAAAAAGTAATAAGAGCTAAATGTTGTTTTCTAAATCTAACTGGCTTAAAATAAGAATTATTAGTCAATAAGATCGATAGGACATATCATACAAAAGAATTATGAGTTTTTCAATAGCTAGCATGTTCTAGTTGGATTACATAACTGATGCAATTTGTTTTGATATGAACGTGAATAATGTATGATATCTTGTTCTGCAACTGGCGTGAAAAATAAGGGTAACAAGATCTTGATATTTTAGGGGTAGTTTAGGAATTTAACTTAATCTGTAAATGCAATCTTCGTCTAATCACCTACACCAAACAAAAACAAAGTATAGTTTATAATCTAATTTGTAATCATACAAACCAAACATGATATACATAATTACACTAAATTATTTATCTTATTTATCATCTACTTATCACTCTTTTATTCATCATTCACTTATTATATCTATGTATCAAAAGTACCCTAAGTGCGGCCTGAGTAACATAAATTGAGTATAATAACATTGGCATATAATTAATCATATTTCTTATTTATTTTTTCCATCTTTTACAAATATTTTCTTGAATGCAGAGAAATTTCTTGAAGAAGTAATGGTAGGATTAGGAAGGCCCAAATGGGAGAAATAAAGCGGGGAAAGAAAGCAGAGAGTGTTTTGTGATACTTGATTTCTTATGAATCTAAATTTGGAAAGCTTCAGTAATCTTTCCAAGGTGTGGGCATCAGTATTCTTGCCTCTTTGAACTTATATTTTTATCCATGTTTGAAATTTTATGTTCTTTCATGATTCGTTCGAGCTTGAATAGCGTAAAAATCTGAACTTGAAGTTGAGAATTCAAGCTCGAATAGTTTGATTGAGTGAGTGCCATTCAGCTAATGTGGAAATTTTGGGAGTATAAATCATGTGTGGCGTGTTGCTTATTGTTGCAAGAAAGTATCTTTAATGATTTTTTGAGGTTTAGTTTCATATAACGATCTGGTTTTGTGTCGTGGTACTGGATTTTGGGTTTATTGATGAAGAATTTTGAAGTTTTAAGAAAATCTGGACTCAATCCTCCAACTGATTTAATGTCTGAAGAGAGTTTGTAGAGATGAGTTTTTTTTTTTTGCATTGTTAGGTTGGTTATGGAGGGTTGAAAATTCTGGAAAATGGGTTTGTTGACTTGGAGCCAAGAATTCTAAATTAGTTCAAGGTGCTGTGTCATTTTATGTATTTCTGTTTCTGTTGTGTGGATTTTAATTATTAGAGGGAGGAGTGAATGACCATGTCAGCGTCATCAGATCAATCTTGCTGGGTTGAAAACTCAGATAGTGAAGAAACTCTGGGATGGAGAGGTTCAAGCGATATTTGTATACTTGAAAAAGTTTTTGAGTTTAACAATAAGCAACATTGATAAGCTTTGTGTTAGAGTTGTTGGGCAGGAAAATATCCTCTTCACAATCAGTTTATTCGTTCAATATTTAGAAACTCATGTGTTGAGGAAAGGACCACTATCGGACAGTCATATGAATGATCTTTCGACGCATGATACACTGGTTGGTTGCAAGGAGAGTTCTTCTGATACTTAACAGAATGGATGCCGTGCTCGTGACTTATTGTTGGCCTCACCTCGTAAGACGAGTTGTTATCATGATCGGAGAACCGGGGAGTTTGTTGGCCCTGGGAGACCTTATGTAAAAGCTAGTGTTATATCACAGCTTCCTACCACCACTCAGTCATGTGAATTTAGTGTCATGGTTGAGGTTGGGGATTTTAATCGACCTCATATTGGGAGGACAATGCAGCATCATCAAAGGACTTATCCAGCAAGCAGAGAATGAAGATGTGATCTTTGGCACCAATCCGACTAAAAAGTCGTTGGTAAGGGATCATCAGATGTCTCATCTCTCGTGCATAGTAAAGACCATGTTGAGATCACTGTCAAGGATGATACAAAGCAGGCTTTAGCCAGCAGCCCACTCCAAGCTCCTATCGGGTTCCATTATGTCCCGTTAGAGTTGGTGGGGCTTGCACATCCCAGCCTTCCGCTTGTAGGATGTATCGGTCTAGCTACGGTGCTTTATTGGACAGTCCAACCTTGAGGGAACGAATGGAGAGGATTGCTGTGGCACATATTCTTGGAGGGGTATCAATGGACTGTGCCACCATGCTGAACCACCGTGGATTTATACTTGAAGGAGTTAATCATGTCTTGCTTTGAAATCGTAGGATCAAGGTCGAGCTCGAGTTGGCAAAGATTAATACCTTCAAGCTCCACACTCATATGAAGCTTATTAATGGTTTCAGATCAGGCCATCGATATCAAAGACAAACTAGTAGCTGGCCTTTGGAAGTGCAAGGACCGAGAACCTACCATACAATCTCTTTACAGGACTTCAGAGTTGCTATGGAGCTGTATCCACGACAACTCGGGAAAGAGTAGCCATTGTTGCTGGAGAAAATATGCATGCATGCATTTCAAGGATAACAAGTATCATGGGCGGCTTGTTGTCTCAGAGTCGATTGCATCGGCCCTCTGGTTCAAAAGGCATGCTTTGCAAAACTTGCTTATTTCCGGTATTGGTGTGACCTTATATATTTTCATGCATGGCCTTTTGGAATTTACGAGATTGGCAGGGTGTGTAATGGCGAATCTTAATGCCGTTATTCTATTGGGAATTTATTAATGGAATGGCATCATCAGCAATTACTCGGAAGAATCCCAAATTCTGTTGCACTGTTGTATGACTTATGATTAACATTATCTGCACCGCATATTTTTTTCTTATTTCTGTAATTTATAGTTGGTGTGAGATTCTAAAACAGTTTTGCAGGAACAACTTGTGTAGTTCTATAGTTCAGCAAAAAAAGGTTGGATTACGTGATGCAATGGTCATGTAACACCTTCTACATCTAGATCGGTTGGACTTTTAATATTAGCATCATACTTAAACCATTCATTTATCTCTATCTTCACACAATTTTCTTGCTGCTTTTGCTATGCACCTTTTCTTCATTCCAGATTTGGCATGTTGTTGGCTGTGCCTACCTGAAAATCCTCGACGTTACTAAAACATTATAAACTAACGGATTTGAACATATGATAGTCCACAAGGACAATTTTTCCCTCAAACTGCTTCATCCCTTAACCCACTTTCCCTTTGAAGAACGTAGTGGGGAGACCACCCCTCATGTGGTGGCCGAGTCGGAGTCGGTGGAGTAGGTGAGTGGGGATGTCTTTGGTCACGAGTTTGATCCCCCTACCGACATTTTTTCAGTCGAGTTTGTCGCACTGGGCTTGCCTAGTACGGTTTATCTGATTGACACGGTTTGCATGTTATTACGTCAGTCTGAGGATTTACCATGTGCGCGCCCAATAGGGTAGCGGCTGCTGTTTATCTGGCCATTAAAAAAAAAGTGGGAGATCATTAGGTTAGGAGAACAAGGGAAATTTGTTTTTAATTAGAAAGCTACTTTCCCAGCCCTTGATGGATTACGGAGACCAAAATTCTACTAAGAAAAGGTTCCAAACAAAACAAAATCATATATTCTTACAATATGCAACCAATTTCTTTCGCAACACAAACTGGGAACACGTAACTTTGGATTCATATTTTCTCACTTACAATACAACCAACTTATTTTTTGCAAAAGAACTTCTACTGTGATTACCGGATTAAAAAAAGACAGAGAAGTTCTAATCGGAAAACGATTTCAAGAAAACATAATCAGCTTTTAAACAAATGTAAATTTTATATGCTCAAAAAATTGAGGATCACTCCTCTTCCTTGCAATTCCAGTGCTCTGAACTCCATTTCGATCCACACAAGTAACAGAACTCGAATTTACACCTGAGAAAACGTTAAATCATGCATTAAACAACAAATCAGACAACATGGTAACAGTGTTCTCCAAGAAATACGATGTTTCTCGCCATGGAATTCGAATTGTTTTAAAGAAATAAATAAATAAAACTGACCTGCAAGTCATGTGTCTACAGCCATCAGTCTTCTCCACGAAGATCTTGCAGTTAGGACATTCCTTCCACTCCTCATCTCTTGCCAAGACCCGTAACTTTTCGTTTCCTTTTTCATCCTTATCCCATATTTTATACTCTTCACAATTCTTTCCAGAATGCCAAGGAACATTGCACTGCAGACAAAACCATTCTCGACAAAAGGGACATCGCGATATCGTTATTATATCCCCTTCGTCGTTTTCGTCTAACAATATCTCAGAGCAATGAGGACAGTAACATTTCTTCGCAGCAAGAATAGCCGACTCACTCAACGCCTCCTCCCACCGAGCGATGACGTTTGGTGGGATGATAGACCTTAAAGACTCAGAATCTATGATATTCTTACAATCCTCATCAAGACAAGAAATGTATACGATGTTTTCTTGAAGCTTTGCTCCCACGTGTCTTGATACACAATTCGAGCAAAACGAGTGGGAGCAACCATGGATTTGGAACATTTCTTTCTCTTCTTTATCTTCATAACATATTTCACAACAAATTTTCGATGATGATGATGATGAAGCATGTCTTATATTGAACATGTGCAACGAGGCATCCAGAACTTCTTGGAATTGTAGTTCTTCGGCATACGCGGTATCTGATACTGAAACGTTATTGAACAGTGATGTGATTTCTTCCATCAGAGATTTCGTATATGTGAAGGTGGCCAACAATCTCTTTTATGTTTATTGGATCGTTCTGTTTGTTTTTGGTGTACTTTGGTTGTATTTAAAACATTCTCAATACTGGTATACCATAGACTATACAAGAGGCATGTATTACTTCTATTTTCAAAAAATTATTTCGAATATTGAACCATCCAACAAAAGTCTGCGACTTTTCCTAATCACGGATAAGATTTGTTTATAAAATTATAGGATATGATTTGAAATACCTTGTAAATTTATAGGTTAAAATAACTCAATTCAAACAATTCGTTATGACATCATTATCTTGGGTCTGCCTGCGTACATAATGGCAATTGGAATGACGAAAGGCTTCTGGAATTGGTCATTGGTATTTTTCAAGTATTATTAATTGTTAGTTGTCAGTGGTTTGCAAAATGGCGCAGAATGGTCGGAGCCTGTTCCGGAACGGGGACGACAACTGATGCAGTAAAGTTCATAATTTTAATGGTTATTTCATGGCCGTCGCAGAACGGAACGGCGATTTCGCGGCAAACCATGGTTGCAACCCATCACTGTCGTTTGTTATCTTAATCAAATTGTGTTGTTCTGTTGCTTGGGAGATCAGATTAGGAGATTAGACCTTTAGCTATATATACTTTCGATCTACATCCAAAGACCGGTAAATGAGTATTCATTGTTCTTGACGGGCTAATCTACGGCTATTATTACCATTTTAAAGCTAATTAATAAAGTGAATTGTTTTCAATGGGATGATTTCCAAATTGTATTGAGTTTTTTCTTGGAGTAGCTGAAAGACAAGTTAATTTACCTGGAAAATAGTCATATGGTGGGGTTTTAGTTTTTGGCGTAGACCAAGACAAAGTAGCCTTTTCATAAAAGCGTAGTCAAGTCTTTGTTTAGATTTTATACATGCTCAAGTCGTGTGACAAGTTTTTTAAAAAATCAGATGAAAACGGGAATTTGTTAGAGTGTCACTGTTCTCATTTATTTAAAGACCCATAGGAAATCTTCGACGAAGGGGTGTGTTTTAAAAGGTTAGTTTTGAAAAGTTGGAGTCTACGCATGATTTTCGAAAATTTGTGAGGATGTAGTGTAGACTTGATTTTTTTGTTTGTTTTTTTCTTTTTTTATAAAAGAAACATGAGTCGAGTAGAGTCAATGGATTTCGGTTCTTTCACGAGAGCAAGATGACGACCGAAGAATATATTGCTTGATGTTATATACAAAGATTTGTAGTCTAAAGAGATTAATGAAGATATTTTGACTGAAAGAAACTCTTGTAAAAGACTGATGCATGTGTGTAACTCGATTTGATTCTTCTATGGTTCATGTAATATATCAAAACCTATTAGGATTAAAGGCTAGTGGTGGCGGTGGTTGTCTTACGTAGTAAACACAGAATTTATTGTTGATATCAAATTATTTAAGTTTTTGTCAGCAAATCGATTATTTGATATTATTAAGTATTTAAAAAATACTAGAATATATTAAGTGCTTGAAATTGATAATTAAAACTCTCTTAACTTCCAAGATTAATGGCGTCTAATTGCTTCTGTCTCGATTCCTTTTCGGTGAGTATTTGTACGTTTCTTCCTGTTTCCGGCCATCAAGGGCTCAGAATTGGTGTTTTTCTCTCTTTTGGGTGTGGATTTTGTTGGTGGATTTGGCTCTGTCTGCGGGTCAGGTGGTGATGGCGGTGGTGATTTTGGGGGTATTCTAGGCTGTCGGCGTGGTTTGGGGTGAGGAGGATGGCATGGGTTTGTAGCTGGTTTAGGTGGTGGGGATGGAAGTGGCTTTGATCGGGAAGCGGGATTAGGGGGTGCAAGTGGCCTTGGAGTAGTGGCTGGTGGTGGTCGTACTCTTGCTGGAGGATTTGGTGAACGGGTGGTTACCATGGTGGTGGACCGGAAGTTTATGCTTTCGTGGTCCTTTTCTGCATTAGCTCTTTTTTTGGCGGTGGTTGCACGGCAATCCCCTCTCGCCATGGCTCTCCATGGCTCGAGTGCCTGGATCTTGGGAGCAATCTAGGAATTCTTTTGCGTGCGTATATATATTTGCTATCTATTTGCGCTAGTTCCCCTTCTGCGAATCTTGCTTATTTTTGTCTCTGTTTTGGGTATCTACATTGTGTTTTCCTTGGGTGTCTTGTTTATGTGTCGTTTTTCTTGGGAGTTTGTTAATGTTTTGTGTTGTGTCCTGTCTTTATCTGCTTCACTTCTGGATGCTGGATTGACCTTGTCTGCGGGGTTTTTTGGTTTCGTGCGCCATCTTCTGGAGTTTTTCGATTGTTGTGTTCCTGTTTGGGACTTGAGTTTGAGAGCTTGTGCGGTTTTTGTCCTTATCATTTTTCATCTCTCATCTCACTTGTTTACCTTCACTTTTAAAGGCAATTCCCATTTTCGACTTTTTCCTAGGAAATGGTTTGATGGGACTCGGTTTAGCTTTGGCGGCCCTTGTTATCTATTGGTCACATCCTTGTACTTCTGTTGTGCAGCATTGTCCTTTTAGTCCTCTTAGTCCGCATGTTGCTAGGTGTGTTTTTTTAATCGGTCGTGTATGGAAGATATATCGTTTGTACCTATGCTTTCGTTAATGTTATATATATCTTTTATGCTAAAAAAAAAAAAAAAAAAACTCTCTTAACTTCCTGTGATTATTGCTCGTTAAAATTCTCTTAACTTAAAATACTAAGTGCTTGAAAATGATAATTTATAACCAGATTTTCACAAGCTAATTTCCAAACATCATTATCTTTCAAACAAATAATAAAGAAATAATCGAGAACTAAAATATGCGAAAACGTAAATGAACATTTGAAACGGAACAAAAGCTTTCTTTTTTCTTTTTTTCTTTTTTATGATGGGAAACCCACTACTGCTATCCTTTGAATATGTATCGGGTGAACCCTATGTAAGAGCCCGTAAACCAGCCAGATAAACCGCATTAGACAAGTTTAATGTGATATGTTCGATCAAGAAAGTGTTGATAGGGGGAATCGAACTTGTGGTCAAAAGTCTTCGCGCTCACCAACTCTATCAACTCGGCCACTAATGAGGGCTGAACAATAGCTTTCTTGATCTAGTACCCAAATGTACTCGAAGATAATAGAAATAACGAACCGATACGTCTTAACATAGTTTAAAATAAAAAAGGATTCTCGAGAAATATTTGAAAATATATACAAATACAAATATAGTCTGTTGGAACAGCAATTCGCCACTTTCACCTCAACACATTATTTTCTAAAAAAATTTTACAGCCATGATAAAAAAGATTAGTCTCTCTCTACCACATTTTGTTCTTCCTAGCTCAAGGACTGCTTACAAAGGAATTATAAGGCTTAGTTGTGACTCTTAAGTTCAAACTAAGAACCTTATTTATAAGTGCAATCCCACATTAATTTAGAAACAAAGAATGAAGTTCAAATTGATTAATCCAAATATTCAGATCGAAAAAAGTTTTTGAAAAAGACTAACGTATATGTGTGACCTGATTTTATTCTTTTTTTGTTATTGTAGATTAACATTCATTATAAAGTTCAGTATAAAATTTATTTTTTACAATCACCCGTAGTACTATTGGTTCCACCCCCAAGGAAAATCATGCATGTATATAATAAGATTTTATTTTTTATTTTTATTTTTAAACTTCATGTATATTAAGATTTTAATATACTAATAAAATATTGCCAAATTATAAACATAGGTAAAGTTGGTGGGGTAATAGTTTTGTGGGAACAAACAACAGCCACGCCATTCAAAGCTACCAAATGCCCTTCTCTTATCACTTCCTATCACCAATAAATTTCAGCCAAACGAAAGCAGTGTACTTCTATGGCGTTGGCACCCAACACCGTTCTTCATGGCTCCAAAACCACTGCGCCACCACTTCCGACGCCGGAAAGCGCCGGCCTCCGCCTGCCTGCCGACCGCTTTGCTCTCAAATCGTCCTTCTTTTTGCCATCCCTCCACCTCTTGCTCCCGCCTAAGCCACTAGCTACGTCGCCTAAATTCTCAATGCGTGTCACTTCCAAACAAGCTTATATTTGCCGTGATTGCGGGTATTTATTTTTTTCAGTTTAGAACTAAACCAAAACTTGGAAATATATTTTTACCTATCTTCTTCCATTCTTATTCTTTTCTAATGTTCATTTATAACATTGACCAATTTTGTAGGATGTTATTGTTTTCTAAGAGGCATAAAAACTTTATTAGGATGTTAATATGTTTGGCTGTGACTAAATGGCGATGTATAATTGGATTCTGCGATGAGTGAAAATGAATGAAGGTTATGATTGTTCTTAGTTTTTTTTATTAATTTACTAGAAATAATTTCTATTTGGTTGATGCTACCTTTAAAAAACGGTGAACATCAAGCAATACTTAACATTTTTTTTTATACGCCATATATTTCACGATGTTGTCCCAAGAATATCGCTCTTAAAAAATTACATATTTTCCATGTTTCAATAGTTTAGCTGTAAAATGATTCTTGACAAATTTGTGATGCAGCTATATTTATAGTGACAAAGCTCCTTTCGAGAAATTGCCTGATGCCTACTTTTGTCCAGGTAACTAACCATATGTGTAAAAATTATAACCCCATAAAAAATTTCAAGATTATGCCGTACACATGATTTATATTTTATATTTTATATTGCCCACATTGTTTATTAATTTATTTGGAAATTTCTTGAGTTTATTATATAATTTAGTATATTATGATAATAATAACTAGCTTATTGGCACATGCATTGCATGTATGTTTATATTATATTTTTTAAAATTTATTTTTATTATAAAATTTAAGGTATCATAATTAGTAATATAATTAATAACTTTGTATATATGGATATGACAACGTTTGGCATTTTTACTAAAATTGAAAGAAATAAATGATGTAGATGATGCCAATAAGATATCATGGTTCGGAAAAAAAACACTTGATATATCAAAATTGGTAAACACTTAGCCATTTTACAAAAAAAAAATTATAGTTTGTGGTAATGGTGCAACTCAATCTTTTTAAATCGTACAGCAACTCAAGCACCACAGTTCGACGCTCTCATCGCATGAACTATTATACTCCAACAATCTCCTTCACAATAATTGTATTACCTTGGAACTCACGAGAATCGAATATGTGACTTTGGTTTTGATATCAATCATAAGATCAAACGATAGCCACTTTTATTAAAAACTTATAGCTGATGGTAATAGTACAATTCAAATTTTTTTAACTGTATAGTGCACTTTTTTGCAGTTTGTGGTGCTCCAAAGAGGAGGTTTAAGGCATACGAGCCATCCGTTAGCAAAAATGCGAATAACATTGATGTTCGTAAAGCAAGGAAAGCACAGCTAAAGAGAAACGAAGCTGTTGGGTAAATCCAATCTTTATATTTTTTTTGTTCTTAATTATTAATTACATCTTCTTATTCTTTTGAAAAAAATAAAAAAATAAAAAAGATGAAGTCTTCGTTTTGACATTTTAAAATAATTTATTCATTAATTTTTCGTTTGATAAAATAATGTATTGTATGCAGGCAGGCATTGCCCTTTGGAATTGCAATTGGAGCTGCCGCATTACTAGGCTTATACTTGTATCTCAACTCAACCTACTGAGAGCTTCAACTAAGCAATATTGTTAATCAAATTTTTTTTTTTGGGAGAACTACTCAAATCATTTTTGTAATTTGTTTTAATATATATTTCATTATCTCAATCACTAGAAATGGTTTTGTGCTTTATAATAAGGGCTGCTCACATCTGTACACTAGGTCTTATCCACCTGCAAATACTATAATTTTTTTCCTTTTGTTGTCTGGTCTACTTGGTGGAATTACTTGAGTTCAGATACTATTTTGCTTCTTTGGTGGTGGTTCTTTAGATTCTGCTTCACTGCTGAGGTTCCGTTTGGTTATGACTTCTGGACCTTTAGGTTTTATGCCCCATCCAGTAAAGGTATTTGGACGCTGGTTTATCAGTATGAGATTTGGATATGAGAGCTTCTGCGTTTGTGTTCTTTATCAGTTTTTACCTCTTGTCTATCATCCTTTGTTCCTTCAGCTAAGGAAGACAAGTCTCTTTTCCGACCTTATTCTGGCTCTATGGTTTGAGTGGTGCCTGGAATGGTTTTGATCGTTTATACAATCGGGTCAAGTGTGTCTACTTTTGTTGTGAATCATATTCCCTTAGTCTTCAGCCATTGTAGGCTAGTGTATTTGCTTCTATTTTGTAATTTTCGTCGTATCTGGTGGTTGCGACTGGTTATCTTTTTGTACTTGTTGCTTCTCTTATATAATTTATGTTTCATGCTAAGAAAAAATTGGATTGAAACCATTTAGGTTGCATTTGGATTGATGAACTTGGAGTTGAGGATTTCAAATCCATAATAATAAACCAATCCAACTTGTTTGTGTACTCTTAATCCACAGATTTGAAGTCCATCCATTTACAATTTTTACTTATTTATAGCACATATAATGAATTTCAAATTCCTACAAAATGGAGTTATTTGAAATCCCCCACCCCGAAAAAAAAATTCCTTTTATCAAATCCAAATCTTTCGATCCAAATGTAACCTTAAAATTTCATGGGAGGTTGTATAAATACAAACAAAATTAAAAATTAAAAATTGATCATTTTGCTGATTATCATTTTTAAAATCGATAACCCCTTTTGTTTGAATGCATGTTGTTTTAATTCCATTAAATTTAGGGTTAAAAATCATAACTTTGAGTGATTAATATATTTACAAAGGATGGGTCTAGAATAATATGCTTGAGTCTTTGCCACTACTATACCTCGAGTAATTCTCAACATGTCCCAACATGATCCATATTTTTATGGAATTTCACACAATGTGATAGGGATCTAAATACTAAAATTTGGTCATATCATATGAGGAGAAATATCCAAGTTATAACATAGAAAAAGTCGAATAAGAGATTGAAATCAAGGAGAAGAAAAAAAGTGATGAAAATGTTGGTAGAATTGAAGTCATGCATTCCAAAACATGGTAATCTAAAAGCAACTCTCAACAATATATATAAAAACAAGATTTTTAGAAACTAATCTCACGCCTTTCAGCAAAAAACTTGCCACTCACAAATTGATCCGGAAGCAAGGCAAGCCACACAGCGGTATCAGCTCCTTCCTCGGGTGTAACATGCCCAGACCAACCAGTCATTGCAGTCTTCACCCACCCCGGGCAGTAACAGTTTATATAAATCTTGTGACCTTCGGTCCGTTCCGATAATATCCTTGCCATTAACCTTGTGTATGTGTTGACTGCTAACTTTGACAAAGAATAGTCCGTGAATACTTGAGGCCAACCGTTGTCTCTCCAACTCCCACCTTTCACTTGTTCTAGGAATGTATTCATCGTCTGGTCGATCAGATCCTCAGACAGTGATTCATCGTCTTCTAGTTGTTTCCGGAGATCAAGATTTCCAATTCTCTGTCCGATCAAACATATATTAACACTCATGTGGCATAAGCAAAGTTTTTGCAATTAATTACTGTCCGATGTCACACCGTGACTACGGAAACCCCGATTTTCTATAACGTAGGGGGCCAAACCCAACGGTTGGGTCGAGGGATGATCATCTCCTCTCAAATAATAGAAATTTGAAATTTTATATGTAATTCTTTAAAAAAAAAAATACTAGTTCGTCCCGTCGACACATTTTCTAAATATGTCCTGATAACATAGGCTTGGAATCATGGGGTAGGAAAATGAGAAAAAGGACTAATATCATTACTTACATTTCGCTTCCCGTCCAATCTTCCTAACCGGGAACTCACACTAACAATACGAGCACCTGCATCTGAAGGCCTCATAAGAGGCACCATGGCTTTGATCATGTTCTTGGTCCCGAAGTAGTTGGTGCCAATTACTTTTTCAGCAAATTCCTCAAGATTGTCCATGTTGGAATTTATTCCTGCATTATTCACCTAAGTCCTCGCAATGTCAACATACTTACTAAAAACCAGAAAAGAAAATTTATTTATATTTTATTCATCGAGAATGTCATTTTCACATCTGAAAATTTAATTTTGAGATAATTTCCTGCATAAATATATAAGAACATCGTGTACCATGAAAGAATTAAGGAAAGGGGATCAATGTAATAATAACACATAAGGTTTTAACTCATTGATTTTTTGTGTGAGATTTGTTAGCCCATTCAGAATAACATAAGAGGGTCTGTCTATCTGCAGTTTATGGCAAACATCTAGGAAGAGGACCTTTACCAAAATATCAATGCCACCATACTTTTCTTGAACCCATTGAGTAAAAGCTTGAATTGATGAAGGATCAACAATATCTAATTGATGGAATACAACATTAAGGCCTCCTTCTTGTAAAACCTTTGCTGCTTCTTCTCCAACCTCTGTGTCTCGAGAGGTTAGGATAACGGTTAACCCATGCAATGCAAGCTGATGCACAATCTCGAATCCTATTCCCCTGTTTGCACCGCTCACCACTCCAACTGTGTCGGAAGTCCACCATCTGAAAATGTATTCGTAATTATTAAAAGTATTCCACCAGCTTCCAATGTCAAGATTCAAAATGATATTTTTAACTTCGAGCATTCTAATGTCAGAATAATTTCATGCTTAGTCGTAAAAACATATAGTTGGCATGTGGATTTCATCTATTAGCACAAAAATAAAATAATAGCATGTCCATGCAAGTAATCATCCTTCTAATAGCCAGCATAATGCAACAGAAAAACACATTAGTCCCGCAAAAAAATCGTAAAAACAAAGTATTTGATTGAATCAAAGATTTGTAAACGTAAAGATGGAACATTTATCATCAACAAAACTCTGAGCATTTGTACATTCAAATTCAAATAAAAACTGGCAGATCAAAGATTGCCGACAAAAGTAGTTTAAAATCAGACAAATTTAGCTCCAACGAAAAGCTCGATCAATTTAATATGTAAGTACATTCCGAATGCAAGAATAAAAGCCCAGCACAGCAAACGATGATCAATGTAGATTCAATGCAAATAAAAAGCAAAACAGAAAATAAATCTCCATTGCATAATCGATTAACCTTTGATGATCGGAAAATGGAATGGTACGGGCCAGAGAGATCTCTTGGCGCCGCTTCTCTCTTCTCTCTTTTGCCCTCTCTTTTTTATCCATAAAAATAGTAATAATTAAATAAATTGGAATTATTTTGCAGTTTTGTTAAGTAATGTAACAGAATATTGGGTTGTTTACCCGGTAAAATTGGCTTCCTTTTAAACGAACAGCTGCCACCCTTCCCTTCCTTTCCCCTAAGCCCTTTTTAACTGAAGATCGAGCTGTGAGGAAAAGAATCGAATGACACGAGTTGTAGTCAAGTGTACTTTTTTTTTTCTCAGGAGTTATACTTCTCCATTTATTTATAGATCGTTGAGACTAAAGTGGTATTTGCAAATGCTTATTGAAAACGTTTATTTGTTTTTTAGATTAAAAAAATAGATTTATGATGTTTGATTTCATTGTTTCTGTTATTGCTTCTCTAAAATAAATTAGGTAAAAACAGAAGCAGAGAAACAAGTCATGACATGCTTTTGGCTGTTTTAATTTAATTGAAATTCGTTAAACTGTTTTTTTTAATAGCAAAAGTTTAAAATATTTTTGAATAAAATCATTTTTTTCCAACTTTAAGCAAAAATAAAATAAAAATTCTTTAAAACTAATTGCAAACACACCCTAAATCGTCATTCTACTTCCCTAGTAGAAATTTAGGTGAATCTAATCTATTTTTAGAGAGACCTAGAATACATACACTTTAAAAATAATAATATCTTAAATGTTTTAAAGCTATATGAATGAATTATAGGTGCAACTCTGAAAAGAAAGGCAATATCGTACGTAATTAGGCCCTTCCCCTTATTAAGTAAAACAATCATCTGTGTTGTCTATTTCTTGACATCTCATTTGCAAATTATTCTAATGAAGAATCTTAGAGCACTTAACCTTCGATTTTAGTGGAAATGACATTAAAAAACAAACCATAGAAATGTTCTGTGACACAATATTCCTTCGACATGTAACTACGTTTAAGAATCTTTGTGCATCATAAACAAGCATGTAATATATGTACAGAAACAATAACTTGCAAAAATCAACACAAATAACCAATTCCGTAGCCACCAAAAGTAGGCTTAATCTCCATAATACAGGTAACGCTTGTTGACATAATATAGCAGTTTCATCTTGACAAAAAATCAAAAACATCCCTCAAAGTAATTACGCCTTCCACACGTCGCCTGGATGCCTCAACTATAATAACACGACGTGTATCTGAATGTAGCATAGAAAAAATGGTCAAACAGGGAACTAAAATTTGAATTTATGTTGTTCCTTTACTTCTTTTTTAGGAACTTATAGTTGAAATTTGAAGAGACAAGAAACACAAAGATACAGACCTGGTTCAGATAGAAGTTCCATCACCCTGTACAAGGAATCAAACCTAGTACATGTTTGTAGGCGATCTCTCCGCACATAGACAGTCATTTCTATTGCCTGTCCAATTGATAATCCGAGGGATTAGAAATCAAGCGAAGCATAAACTTAAGTCGTCAGGCTAATATTCACAGGAAGTATCGTTCCACATTTCATGCAGCCAAGACCATAACATTATTGATTTTCATTGAAAAATCTACATGGGGAGACCAGACTCAAAGTACAATGGATGAGTTAATTACGTAGGATTGGAATCTTTTTTGAAAGACTCTTTATCAAGCAGGCAGCATGGAAGCGCATTGTTAAGATGATTGATCACCGAACTTAATATCTTAAAGCGACCATAAAAAGATACCCACAACAAAAGGAACACATGGATCAAGAAAAGAAAGTTGAAGTTGGGAGTTACCTGAGACATTGTCATCTGATTAAGTTGAATATGTGTATACATGTTATCCTTTGCTAAGGAGATAATATCACTGCATAAACATGGTCGACGAGTTTAACAAAAATACAAGGGTATTGAAGAGATACTGTTTGAAATTACAGTTAAAGTACATCGATTACCTTCTAGAGTACATATCTACAAGGTTACCCCCATCATCAACTATTGGTATAGAGCTTATTTGAGCTGCAATATCGTAATGATAAAAAGAAAGAAACACATAATCAAGTTAGGAATCCACTGTACTCGGTAAAAGTACATGTTTCCTGTATAATTTACTAAGAGGTCAGAAAGTATTCCGGAAGAAAGAAAACACTATTTGTACTCGAATACTTTTTTTCCAAGAGCTAGAGGAAATGACCGAAATTCATATTGTATCGGAAATTATGTGGTTTACTGATATATTGAAGGAGACGATCAGATTGTTGTAACCATAATGGAAACTAGAAAAGGTTCAGGCATGAGGTGCACTCAAGACTGTTTCATTTCGCTGAATGCAGAAAAATAAAGTCAAATTTCACCTTCTAGTAACAAGGTAAGAGCAGCAATAAGAGAATCATTGAGGCGCAACATCAACAATGGACGAGCCATCATTCTCTGAAATTCTTTTGCCCATGTACCTAATGGAAGGTAACCAACAGGTTGCTGTAAAAGAGTCAGATATCCAAGATGGTGCTTCAAATGCCTGCATACATCTAGAGTTTCAAAGTTACAGTAGTAGTCAAAATGCACGGACCTGTTAAGGCCAAAAGCTTAGAAAAAAAAATAAATATTTGACAAACTTCCCAATACGCACGTTTTAAAACTCCAGAGAGGCATGCTATATGTAACAAACGAAAGCACAATCCGTTTACTGAATGTACAATCGGAATGGCAGAAATGTCATTCTGTAGAATTCTTGACGTAATGTCCGTTAAAGACTCATCAGGGCCAGCCTGTAGGTTGCAAAATAAGGTGGGAAAATCAAATATGAAGTACCCACATGAAACTTCAATTGGAAGAACATTTACATGGATTAAAGGCATTCTTTCACGGGGCACCAAAGTCCTAAGTACATCTCTGTGATGTTGAAATTTCCATCCTTTCCAAGAAGAAACCGTCAATCTTCCAAGATCTTCATTTGCAAAAAATGCACGATTACTGTGAAGCTGCAGGAGTTGAGGAAAATCATCTCTCATGAAGAAAGATTTTAAACAGTGTTCGACATTGCAAAATATGGATAAACCACCAAATAGCACAATGGTGGAAAGCTAGTTATAAGTACAAGGCTTCTGCTAGCTAGCCCCAAGCATAATATCTCCGGAAGTTGTTGATTGAGGAGCCGAGGGTACCCGGTTCTCCAATCGATTGGCCTGCAATAATACCTACAGCTTCTCCCAATTCAACTAAGTCACCATGGAAATGGGGGATCAGTAGCATCCACCATAGTCCATGAAAAGACTAGGAAGGTAAAACACCCAATGCACATTATAAGATTCAAGGTGTGGTGGGAAGATCTACTAAAAAAACCTTTAATTATCATTCTGAGTGGTTTAGGGAGGGGCTGGTTAGAAATGTGAGGAATGGGCTTGGGACTAAATTTTGGAGGGATGTTTGGGCGGGGGGTGAAAGTCTCGAAATTAAGTTCCCTAGATTAGCTGCGATTGCGAGGGATAGAGATATCTTAGTAGGGCATATGGGGGATTGGGTTGAGGGCCAATGGGTGTGGAGATGTGATTGGAGAAGGGACTTGTTTGAATGGGAAAATGATGTTTTTCTTTTGTTACAACTTTCATTGACAGGACAGCTTTGGATCAAAGAAATGAGGATAGACGGGAATGGCGTCTTGAAGATAACAAATGCTACTCGGTTAGATCGGCTTATAAAACATTCCTTGAAGAGATGCTCTCGACGAAGATTTTTTGACAGTTTATGATTCTATTTGGAAGACTTTGGCTCCTAACAAGGGGGGAGCTTTCGTATGGCGGATGATTAAAGACCGAATTCCGACGAAGCGGAATTTAGAAAGATGGAACATTAGAGTGTGACCTATTTCAGATATTTGCGACTTGTGTCAAGCAGATGAGGAATCGACTTCTCACCAAATGTTTTATTGCACATAGTCTTATGCTTTATGGATGAAATGTTATAAGTAGTTAGGGATTAATCAAGTACTCCACTGCGATCCGGTTGCTCACTTATTGCATCACAAAGGGCTATGGGTGCAGAGAAGAGGCAGGAAGGGTTGGTATGATGATATGGTTGGCCATAATATGGACTATATGGTTAGATAGGAACAAAAGATTATTCAGAAGTTTTCGGGACTGGGAAGATGACATGCTGATTCTAGTTCAATTTAGATCCTGGTTATGGGTTAAGAATAAATGTAATGTGAAATTTCAGTATGTATTTTCTAATTGGGTCAGGAACCCAGAGTATGTTTACTAGCATCCTAATTGGGTCAAGGAACCTCTAGTACTTTTTTTATTTAATTATATTTTTCCGACAAAAAAAAAAACATTAGAAGATTCAAGAATTTAACTAGGAGAATCCAAAACCTTTACCTTTCCATGATTTGAGGTCAAAACTTGAAGAAAATAATCATGCACTCTCTCTAAAATTCTGAGTAGACATTGTACATTAAGATCTTGCAAATAGAAAAAAATGTGTTTCCAAAGATCCAACAGCATAACGGAACAAAATATCGAATTTCATGACAATAATGAAAGGAGGACCAAACTACTAAATAGAGGACAGTTTTACGTAAGAAACTCCAACATGCAGGACTAGAATGAAGTCTCCCATCACTGGGATGCACAAGCATACACAAAACATAACACATTCCATGCTAAAACTGCGAATTCCAAGACAAATAAAAAGCTGATGGATAATATAAAGTGAGATCCCATTAAATCTGAAATTCCATTTTTTCATGATTCGTGATGTTGGTATGCCTGGATGATATAGATGCCCCTCACCCCACCTCTGACTGAAGAAGAAAATATTGCATAATAAAAAATGGCTCTAGCTTATGGCCAGATGAATGAGCTGCCGGGAGCTCATAAAATAGTTGGATTATCCGCCCTAATGATGACCGAATATTTCCAACATCTTAACGACCAGACCAAGACATACTTTTATCTATAGACAATATCTTCCGTCTCGTCCAAGCAGGATCCGTGTGAAATGGAAAAAAAAGAGAGATTGAATCAATGCAGGTCTCTGTTTTTGTCCAGCAGTTCATAAGCAAAAATTGCAATTTTCAACACTACAAAGAACTATGACAGATATAAAAAGGTCTACACTGCAATTTTGATCCTACGTCTCCTGTTGTGACTAATTCTCATGTTAATATTCAAGGGCATATCTAAGCCACTAGTTGTAAAATCTACCTGAAGTAAGATCAAAATAAAATCTGAAGAGGTCAACATTCCTGCCATCTGCCTGTTGTGTTCATCCCACAGAGGCACAACTCTGAGCCCCTATAATTTTTTAAACAACTTCGTAAAAAATTGTGAAGCCTGTAATAAAAATATGAGTAACAAAAGTTTAAATGTGACAACAAGGCTGACATATCGAAACTAACATTTACGGTCATTCTAGAACATTAGGTCATCCAAGAAATTGGTAAATTCATTCTAGAACATTAGGTCATCCAAGAAATTGGTAAATTTGTTTCACCTAGTGATCAAGAAACCCCTCTCACATACATGGACCAAGAGAATGAGAGAGAGGAAAAGAGAAAATGGGTATTATCCTCTTGAGGTATATCTGACAATGTAGAATACAGAAAATTAGCCAGTCTAACAAAAATAACGGTTTTCCAAAAATTTAGGCAAGATCATAATGCCAAGCATGAAAATCAAATTATCATGTAGGCATCTCCAGAATTTCAGAAAGATAGCATATCCAACATAAAATTCATAAACTCCAAGAGCCAGTACCTCATCATACATAACATGAAAGGCTTGTTCCACATCTATTTCCACGTCCAATATAAGGACCTAGACTTTGAAGAATTATCACGAAATTGAAAACTGTCATACAGAAAAGTCATAAAAAGCATAATAGAAGCCAAGGCAATTTAGGAAAAAAATAAAAATTACTCCAAAGAAAAAGCCGAAGGCATTCAAACCTTGCCTGAATTTGGAATTAGCTCATATACGGCAACAGATAACAAATGCATGGATAGAACTTGACGAAAAATATCCAAATCAGCATTTGATACTTGCAGAGCTGGTTCATTACAGAGACTGCCAGAAGATGAACCCTGGTTGGCCGTCGAGAATAGAGCACAAACTTTTAGTAGTTCAACCAAATCAACAAGATGAAATGGCATGCATATAATTTGAAAGACTGACCACAGAAAGCATTGCTCTGTCATTTGCACCACTTGTACTAGGCTGAAAAGCTTCAGTGTTAAAGTCTGGAGACATGAGCTCAGCTCCACTAACAAGAACTATGTTTTTTACAGTTCCATACTCATCGACATCACATATCTGCTGCTGATCAACTTGCCATGCACCATCGACCAAAAATTTATACTGCATTTCCATGTTAAGAACCAGAAAGAAAAAAAAAAACAATCCTTAAAAACAAGTTCCAGCATTAGAGCAACTATAAATCCACTACATTCAATAGAAAATGCTGAATGACCAGGTAAATCAAGCAAAATTATAGCTACGGAAATTCCAAAGCGAAAATTTGATACTTATGGAGCAGCAGAACAAAAAACAAGCCGATTTGGTTCTAGCGCCATGTTATACACATTGCACAGAACAAAACAATTAAGAAAACTACACACACTTCATCACTGCCCTTCAATTGATAGTCATTCAATAAACATAATTCCCATCATCTACAATATATCATGTTAAACATAAAACTTAGTTCGGGGGGACTTCTCCTTCGAGCGAAATGAAGCCTACACAAGTCTCTCCACACAACACCAAGAGGCTGAAAAATAGTAACAATAAGTTTAATCTTAATTATTGCTTCCAAATACTTAAAATATACCTGATAACAACCAGGTGGAAGATCGATAATTCTCTGGAAAACAGTTGCAGAACCCTCCATTGGAATCATTGGTATCCTCTCGCTCCAACTGTAACCACACCAATAAACATCATTTTCCACACAATTCAACCAAAAGAGCGGTAATCAAATAACGTCAAAAAAATCAAACTTTGTGTTCTGCCCAAATGCATAAAAGTTCCTTCCTCCATCCAGTAATTGAGTTTCTGAGCTAGCTCGGACCTCGGTGAAAATTTTAATAGCGAGAAAACAAAGGATAATCATGATTACCCATTAAAGGAGCCAGAGAGAAAGACTTCAAGACCTCCATAACGCCATGTGAAAGGGGTTTGCACCATCCTCGTGTCGCAATCTGTAACTACTCACCTTAACGGGAAGTATTTATACCCAACAATCACGAACAATTGAATTACCAAACAATTATTAAATTAGTATAAATAATTGTATTGTAGAGAAAGAGTAAAGCTGTAGTCCGAAAACCAGACAAATCCAATGTGAAATCCGCCGGCTTAAACTAAAGAATTGAGGTAACCCACCTTCAAATCGTTTAATCAAACAAAAAAGGCACGAAACAAATTGTTTAACGCGAGTCTCCTCGATTTTTCCGGGAAGAGTGTTTGTACTTTTTACACTAGGAAAATTCAGAACGAAAAAGAAACGGGATTATTTAACTATACAGGTCAGTGTCGCGAAGAAAAGTGGAGTTTAACGAATATATTGATAACACATTATGATATAATGAGATTATGAAAGGTTCATTTCTTCAATATCAATGGCAGAGTGTGAATTATATATAGGTACATCGGTACGATTTTAATTTTTTTATTTCAACTTTTTATTAAGTTTTTTTTATTTAAAAAAATAATTCAATGAGAAAATATCGGGTTTGTGGAAAATAATTACGATACACCAGTTATAATTAGATGGATCAGTTATAATTAGATGCATCAGTTATAATAACATGCACCAGCCACCAGGTGTAATTACGATGCACCATTTATAATTTACATGCACCATTTATAATTTAAATGCACCAATTATGATTATGATGCAACAATTATAATTACATGCACCATGCGTAATTACATAATTACATGCATCAGTTATTATTATGATGCATCAGTTATAATTGTATGCACTAGTTATAATTTATATGCACCATGAATAATGATGTGCACCAATTATAAATATATGCATCAGGTGTAATTACGATGCACCAGTTATAATTTGATGCACCAATTATAATTAGATGCACCAGTTATAATTACATGCACCAGTTATAATAACATGCACCAGGTGTAATTACAATGCACATGTTATAATTAGATGCACCAGTTATAATTACAAAATTACAAGCACCAGTTAATATTAGTTATTACATGCACCAGTTATAATTACTTAATTACATGCACCATTTATAATTTACATGCATCAGTTATGATTATGATGCAACAATTATACTCACATGCATCAGTTATAATTACATGCATCAGTTGTAATTACATGCACCAGCTATAATCGTGGAAACTTAAAATTTTCATGTACCAGTTATTTTTTAAATTTTCATGACAATCGTAAATCTCATTTAAAATAATGGCAAAAGGATGAGAGAGAAAATAAAAAAACCCGGTATGTTCTCACTGAATTATATCCATCGGTATCCTTTTATTACCAATCATTTGTTCTCCCTTTTCATTTTCCACAAACCCGGTATTTTCTCACTGAATTATTTTTTAAATAAAAAAATTTAATAAAAGTTGAAATCGCCAGCTGGGATGGCAATTTCAATTTTTTGATCAAAAAGTTGAAATCGCAACTGGTATGAAATCATAGCTGGTGCATGTAATTTTATAATTACACCTAGTGCATGTAATTATAACTGTTGCATCATAATCATAACTGATGCATTTAAATTATAACTGCATGTAAATTATAACTGGTGGATCGTAATTACACATGGTGCATATAATTATAACTGGTGCATCTAACTATAACTGGTGCATCGTAATTATTTTTCACAAACAACGTAATATTCTCATTGAATATTTTTTAAATAAAAAAAATTTAATAAAAAGTTGAAATCGCCATCCCAGATGGTGATTTATTGTATTTTGATAACTGATTTTTTTGTTACGGTATTTCATAGATTTTTATTTTATTTTATAATATTTATATCTTGGTACATCCTTGTAGTTTGAGTAATCATGTCTTTTAACGTATATATCTCCTACTAATACATTTCCTATATATAATTTTTCAAATTTCATTACAATCTAAGAAAATGAATTCGTAATGCAACTATTGTATGAGATTCATATGTTATCATTCAAGCTAGTTATCGAAAGTCATAATAAGATTATTCTACAGATGACACGACTATAATTTTCCCTAAAATATATATTAAACTGAAAATAATAAATAAACCAAGTTATACATTAAGCCAAAAATAAGTTGAAAAAACTACCTATTAATTTTTATGGTGATTTCATAAGTACACATAAGTTGAATGGTTATAAACTCTAAAAAACGTAAGTCATAAATTTTTTGGACAAAAACGTATGTGATTCTAAAATAAGTTGTTTGACGTCTTTTAAGCCACTTTAAAATTCAATGACATATATGCCAAAATATTTGGTATATTCCAAATCTGTCGTCCCAAATTTCAATTGATATAGATAACAAATATATGTCCAAAAATATTTAATTACATTGTTTTTCATAATATTGTCATTTTTGGAATTATGATACTAAAAAAATCTAGCAATACCAAACATATCAAGATCTTTAAGCACCGTTATGGGATCGAAGAACTCCTTTGCCTCCGCAACCAATCCGACATCCACCACTTTTGTCACGCCCCGAGACCGGGGTCAATAACACCGGTATTGATTTCCATACAACTTGAAATCAATAAGCCTCATAATATCATAACCACTGAAAAGCCAGTCTTTTTCCATAAAAATAAAAACACATTGTCTTTACAATGAATAAAGAAATGCGAAATTAAAAACTTAACAACTGAATAAATAAAATTGTCTTAAAACTGGAAACTTTAAAACCTAAAAGATCTTGATCTACGCAGCGGACTTGATTTCACCAACCCCAAAATTGGTGCTCTTCTTCTTGCTCTAATTCTTCTTCGGCTTTATCTGGGCATGTAGAGTAAGGGTTGAGTGCTTTGGAAAACACTCAGCAAGTGGGGGACAATCGATATCATACATATACATAATTTTCATAAACTTGGATCATAAAACTTGCATAAACCGATATGAATGTATCTTAACATACTTGATTTGCCCCTACGAGCCATAACATAACATATCGTTTCATAATTTTCATATACTTAAGCACAGTAAAGCATTCTACTCTCTTCTTGGTACTGATATCAGTCTCTAGACTTATCCCTCCTAGAGATGAGGTCATAACATCGGCTAACCCACGAATAAAGGGTCTGGATAATCCAGAAACAACGGATTACCACCGTATAAGGTTCTTTTAGCGGTTACACCCCACCGCATCAGGGTCATGGGGATCCAAATCCAATTAGATTTCGAGTTTAACGTGCTTACAAAATATACTTTCATAATTTCAACATAATACATATCGATTGGGAATTTAAAAACATACATAGTATTTTTGAAAACGAAACGAATACTTAACAAAAGCCCACTTACAGTGCTTGGTATCGTGCTTGATTGATCAAATGTATGAAACAACTAAATTCTTATCTCCTTGGCTTTCGATCAACACGAGAAGGACGTCCAAAGCTTGCACCAGATTCTGGAACCCTTCGAACAGAATTCTCAAACGAATTCCAACGAAAATCTTGGTTGCACTTCGATGGAAAAACGTGTTGAAACTTGGCTAAGATTCTCTCGGTTTAGTTCTCGAAAACTTGCTGGAAAAAGGGAAGGAGTTTTGACAGATTTATAACTGAATTTTGGTGGTTAAAATCTCGAGAAGAGTACGCAGAATCAAGGCTTGATTCTTCTGAAAAGTTTCTGGAAAATAACCGTAGAAAGTATGGCTTGAGAGTGAATGTTATCCTCGAGTTTAAAGGCTGGAAAAAGTGCAGAAGCTTCGGCTATGGTTGAAGGAATTTCTTTCGAATTGTTGGACAGGATTTTCTTTGGAGTTCTCGGCTTCTTGAAGGCTGAGAAGGAAGGAAAATTGTGATATAGAATCTCTAATGGTTGATACATATATATATATAGGTGATGGTTGGCCAAGACTCAAGGAGTTTGTAAAGATGAAATCTTCGAATTTAGGTGGACAAATCTGTGCAGATTGCTGCTGATTCTGTGACGATCTTGGAGTGATATTAGAGAGGTGGAAGAGGGCTAAATACTAGGTTTAATGATGAAGTTCTTGTGCAAGTTTATCAAGGGATTTATCGAGGTGAAATCCTTCGAGTTTATCGGTCCAAAAATTGTGCAGAATGATGATGATGATGATGAGAAGATTTGATCAATAATGTAGGCTGGAGGAGAGTTCGAGTTTATCGAAAATCTTTCCACAATTCCTTTGAGTTGCTTGGAGTTTAAAGTCCTTCAATCTCTTGCTACAAGTGTTGACTTGATTCGGTTTATCTTGTTACAAATTGAGTGAGTTAATGGAAGAGTTTGTGATGGTTTGGGACTCCTTGATGAATTGCAACTCTTGGCTAGAGTTTAGAAGTTTTCAAACTCTTTTTAATCATGTTTTAGTTAATCCCACAATTAAAAAGCCGGGTCTTTACAACTTTCGATACTAACTGATGCAAAATCGGAATCAAGACATCACCCAATTTTTTTAGAGATGGCGCCATAATAATCCCATGTGGGATGACGTCTTATGTTATTAAAAAATAGGCTATTTTGATAAATAATTTTTACTTCCGAGTTAAAATATAAAAGAACCTTCTTTTCAAGTCAATTTTCTTTAATTAACAAGAAAAAATCAATCAACCTTGTAATTTTTTTAGTGGCCTTATACATATGATAATGACAATGACCGTTTCAGGGGCGAAGCCATCATTAATCTTAAGGCTGGTCAGAATATAGACTTGAAAGATAATAAAGAGTTGAGCTACAAGATTAAATTTTTAAAAACTTACACTATATTTTTTACCAACTTGGATGTGGCTTCGCCCCTGACAGTTTCAATGAAAAATATTCAAATTTATTCTTGTAAATGATTCAACGTTGTTCTTTTTTATGTTTTAAACTACACCAAATGAAAATGGCTTATTGACAAATCAATGAAGTCCGTGAAATGAAATTTGTAGATATTTTCAGGACTTTTATTGTTGGGTTAATGGTTCATTGCCGGACTACCATCCGGAAAGACCCGGGAAAGTGTTGGTTATTAATGCACCCTACATATTTGTGCCACTGTGGAAGATTATTTACCCATTTCTTGACAAAAATACCAGGAATAAGGTAATTATAACCCGCAACCGCTACCCTTTTTGCTCTAGTTCCTATTCAAGCTTGCTAGCTTGCTAGTACTATGATCAATTCGTGCATGCATCTCATATTAATGTAGTAAGCAAAGTAATCCAGTCCGCATTTGAATTCATCGTGAGATATTATTAATATGAGAAAATCTAAACGTTTAATCTCAATAGATTATGGCAGATTACAAGAACCAGAGAAAGAATTAAGTCGGGTTGTGCACATGGATCGATCTTTTCTAATAGCTTCTTTCAATGAAATTGGTGTAAGGTGCAGGTGAAGAAGAGTTACATAAAAAGATTGCACCTTCGAACTTCTATAAACTCTCGTCTTTTTACCGTTTTTATTTACTTGCATATTTTTCATTACACTTGTTTTGAACAAACAGATCACTTTTCAGATATTTAGTTTGAGTATTTCTGCAGGCTGTTAAAATTGTTCTCAATCAAATTTCTTGGTGCTTAGTTCTAATTTGAACAATTAAAGTGCTCAATGATCAATTACAATTCTATTGACATGATTTCTTCTACGATTCATGTAGTTTATTCAAATCTTTTGATATCAAATGCTTAGTTGTTACTGTATAATTGCTTGACCTTGACTCTCAAATCGGATTCTGTAATTTCTATAAAAATAAGAATTATTCTAACATATTTTTTTCTTTTTTAAAAAAATCTCTAATCCAATCAATTCAATTGCATATATTGTTGAGACTTGTCACACATTAGGGAACTACAAGCTTTGTGAGCTCCTTATAAAGATGTATGAGCTACTCCACTCATTGTCAATTGATTTTGAGTTGGAACCCCTATATATTCTTAACACCTATGTCCTAGGCAGTTACATTTTGCCCATATAATGGGCTGCATGATTTGATGGTACTTGGTTCGACTCAAGGGGTCTCTGTACTCTCATGGTCCTGTTGCTTTGATATTTCTTGTTACCACCTCTTGTTTTAGTCCGCTACTTAATCGTTGTGTATTAGTCAATGTAGACGCAAGACGTTTTGTATCGGTTGTATCATCATCTTTTGGACGTTTGTTGGTTTTTCATTATATTCGATTATTCTATTAGTATTAATATGTTTTGTGTGCAAAAAAAATTGCATCTAACCACAGCTCAAAGCAAGACAATGTACTATGAATTTATTTCCATTCAGGAAAATAAATATTTTCTGTCACAAACTAAAACCATATAAAATTCTCACATTAAATGGCAGCAAGGCACTGCGTGAAGGACAGTTTAGATGGATTCACTGTTTCCACCAGCAAAACAGAATCCTACAGAGAGCAATACAACAGTAGATTCGTACAGTAGCAGAGCATGCAAAAACAAAAAGCACATTGGTATTCAGTTATTCCCTAGGAGACAAAATCTAACATCATGAAAAATAAATAAAATTTATCAAAATCCCCTCGAGGGCATTTCTGGAAATGTCCAAGCAAAACACAGGAAATAACTTTAAAAGAACCTGTCCCCCTCCATCCAAGTGTCGAAACAAACTTTTCTTAAAACACAAAAAAATTCTTGTGGGCGATGGATCCTGATGCCTTTTCCGCAGCTGCAAGCTTGTTCAAGTGGGACCCAAGAGGTGTTTTTCCGCCACCAAACAGGATGATTGAGGCTGTGGCGCAGCCTCCTCCGCCGACGTCGAGCCCGTTGCCTCAGGCGGCGGGTTATTTAATTAGGCCGAGAGAACTTGGATGTCTGGAGGAGATGTTTCAAGCTTATGGGATTAGGTATTACACTGCTGCTAAAATAGCTGATCTTGGGTTCACTGTGAACACGCTGCTGGATATGAGGGATGAAGAGCTGGAAGAGATGATGAACAGCCTTTGCCAGATTTTCAGGTGGGATCTCCTTGTTGGGGAGAGGTACGGAATCAAAGCCGCCGTCAGGGCTGAGAGACGCCGCCTCGAGGAGGAGGAATCACGGCGGCGCCAGATACTTTCCGGGGACACCACGCATGCCCTTGACGCGCTTTCTCAAGAAGGTGATTACATGCTTCAGTTAATGTATTTTTTTTAACTTCATTCATGTTTTGCATGAAATTCCTCGTCCATATTTTATCATGCTTCTTTAAAAAAATTATTATAATCAAATATTACACTAGCCCTTTCCAATTACTTTAACTAAATGTCAGTTAATATGTATTGCATTGGACATAAACCAAGAATTTTTATATAAAAGTACATTTTATGTTTGATTACGTAAGCTAAGTTGTAGGTTACTTGCATGAATGTGGGTAAGGTCTTAGAAACTTTCATACATATATATAAACATTCGATTTAAAATTATTTACCTTGTTAATTGGTAATTTTAGAGGTATTATAGCTTTATGAAGCAACTAGCCGTGATACCAAGAAAAAATAAAAGAAAGAAAGAAAGGACACGAGCTTATACATTATCCCCACTTTCTGTCCACGTATTGACTTTGCATGTAATTCTTAAACCGCGTAGGACTATCAGAGGAGCAAGTGCAACAAGAGAAGGAGGCTGCCGGAAGCGGCGGAGGCGGAGTAAGGGTGTGGGAAATGGTCGCTTCCGGTGGGAGGAAGCAGCGGCGAAGGAAAAATTATAAAGGCAGGTTAAGAATGGCTTCAATGGAGGAGGATGACGATGAGGAAACGGAGGGTGCGGAGGAGGATGACAACGGCGCCGGAGTTGGAAGTGAGCGGCAGAGGGAGCATCCCTTCATCGTAACGGAGCCTGGTGAGGTGGCGCGTGGGAAGAAGAACGGCCTGGATTATCTTTTCCACCTGTACGAACAGTGCCGGGAGTACTTGATCCAGGTCCAGAATATTGCCAAGGAAAGAGGTGAAAAGTGCCCCACCAAGGTTAGATTACTAAAAAAACATCAATTTCAAACTTTATATATTCTATTATTTTTTCGTCTTGTAAATTAATTAAGATAATCATTTTATAATTAAATAAATTAACAAAAACGATAAAATAATATTTGATTTTACTTTAGAAAATTGGTTTCCGAAACTAAAACCAAATATAAAGCATAAAACACGTGCACCGAATCAAAAACACAATAAACATTATAAGATCACCAAAAGGAAATTCTTATGTATATCGGATGGACCATATACCAATACACATCCAAACATATAGATATATATAAATATATAATTATATGTGTTGGTGAGTGGATCCACCCGATGCATGGAAGAATTTACCACCAAAAAGGCACATCAACCCAATATAATAAAAATCCGAAAAATTATTATAAAACATCAAACAAAAAATTAAAGAAAAGTATGCTGCTAAATAATTTACTAATTAATGATCAAACTATCTTATAAATCATCTCTAAAGTTGACATAATATAATATCTATAATTTTTCGCTTAAAAATTTCTTAACATCATAAAATATTTACATGAACAAACTAATTTATAACAACATAACATGTGCATAAGATTACTAGTTCACCCATTGCAAACTTAAAACTTAGAGATCTTTGCAATATTAGTTCCAAACTTTTTATACTAATCAAATATAATTTCTTGAAAATTGTTTGTAATCAAAAATAGTCTCAAACTTTTATTTTTAATCAGTACTAGTTTCAAACTTTTGTTTTTAATCAAAACGGGTCTCAAAGTCTTCTATTTAATTATAAGACCACTATTATTAAAATTAATTTATGTTGGACTGGATTTGTTAAAAATATTTGTGTGAGCAAAATTATTTTTTTGAGATTATATTTGATTAGTTCTAAAATTTTTGATTAATATTGAAAAAAATTCTATATTTTTCCGTAATGAAGCCAGTAAATCTAAAACCATTGTATGTGTAGATAAGTAATTTATATGCAAAAATTATTTAAGATTATCATAAAAATTAATGCAAAAGAAAAAAAAACCTTAATAATAAGACATAATGCATTAAGTTCTGAAACGTTTTTTCTGCTCCAATTTGTCTGTTCGTCTGATTCTATAATATATTTATTTTGTACTTTCATTCAATAAAGAAAATAAAAATAAAATTTAAATTTAAAGTCTTCGATAATTAATAGTAGCATAGAAAGTTGGAGTTGGATGTAGACTGTAGTCATTTTCAAATATAGAGCCGTACGAATGGGCCTGAAGTGGGCTCAGATCTTCAATACCCAGCTGGCTTCATGAGAACTCGACAGCTATTGTACGGCATTCTGGGCCTCTCTGCTATGCAAGCTTGGAAACAGGGGCCCATTAATCATCATTACACATGTATAAAACATGAAATATTCTTGGCTACTATTCATGAAAGTACCACAACCTTTGGACGAGTATCTACTCCCCATAGGGTAAAAGATACACATTTAATGATTGATATCCCTCATGATATAATACTCATGGGGGTAGCATAGAAGTATTCATAAAACATTAACATTTTAAATATAAAAAAGTTATTATTAAAGTATGGAATCTTTTTAAATAATAAAACTATAAAGAGACAGAGTTACTAATATAAGGAAACATACTGTTTAGGGTAGATTTCAGTGACACATGAAAAACAATTTCATTAACTAACACCACTTGCACGGTGTGAGGTCTCTCTGAAAGGGATCGAGTTCCTTGGATTTGCCATAGCTGTTCATGTTGACTAAATTGGTTGTTTAGGGTTTGTCTGAAAAATATGAATTGTTATGTATTAATCGTTATGTTCCTCTCATCCTACTATCCTTCGACCCAAGAAGCTGTGGGGAGGAAATTATTTCGTCTCTGGGAATTGTCTTAGGTAGCAGAATGGAAGGGAGGATGGACAAAAATGTAATTTGAGCCTCAACTTTAAGAATACTGTGCAGATAGATTGCAAAATCCACCTCCACCAAGGGAAACCAAATCCCATTTGCACAGTAGATAGTGTAATGTGTCTAGGCTATCAAAAACACACCAAAACGTGGGATTTAAAATAATAAAATTATCCTTCCTCGTACTTCATACCAAACACAGCCATATATTATATGTATACATACAAATTCATGCATATATGTGTATAGATACATATATGTATATACCTTTTCTTCTTTCCATCCCCCACTAATAATATCACTTTGGAAAAAAAACTCTAATTTTAATTGAATATATTTAATCTCAATAATTGGTTTATTTAGGTGTTTTATATAAGGGAGGTGCTCTGGGCTTTTACACCACATATCCAGTGTGTCTGCATATTGTCATGTCCCGAGAGCAGAGTCGATGACACCGGCGTTGAATTCAAATATACAATTCGAAGAGAACAAGCCTCGTTGTACATAAATTAAAATATAACCAGTCTTTTATTCCATAAACATAAATGTTTTACAACTGAAAATAAAACCATAACTTAAATCTTAATAGAGTTTAACGGAAGCATAATTATGTAAAATCTTGAAATCTTTGCAGTAGATCACCTACCCCAAAAGTTGTGTTCTTCTTCTTCTTCGGTATCTGTCTCACTTTTATCTGGGGATGTAAGGGGTGAGTATTTGGGAAAATACTCAGCAAGCGGGGGCCAATCGAATATGCCAAAACTTATACTTATACAAATTTCGAAACAGGTATCAAAACATAAACTGATACATGTAACAGAATTTTGCTCCTTTGAGCCATACAACATGCATAAACACATATCATATACTAATTAGACTAGATCGATTTGCAAAACATAATGATTACGTATAGCACTTTGCCCCATTGGTTCAAGAGGTGGCTCAGACGTACGTAGCACGTTGCTTCGCATATTACTTATCTCCCGATATTCAGAATTTTCATGACGTCATAGTTTTTAAATTAGTTCACATATTCGACTGTATTTTTCAAGCATACATATGTTGTCAAAACGAAATGATAGTATAACAAAAGCCAACTTACTTGATTATGTAGGTTGCAAAAAGGCTTCAAAATCTTCCTTTTTCCTTGCTAATACAACTAGAAACAATGGTTTTCTTTGATAGTATTTTCTTTGTTCCCAAATGAAATTTTTGATACAATTTATAGAAGAAATTTATGACTTTTTCTCATTGCCAAGTCTTCCCATTTGCAATGCAAGTTTTTGCCATCCATTTGATGCAAGTCTTTGCCGTCCATTTTTAAATACAAGTCTTTGCCATCCATTTGCAAGTCTAAGTCTTGTGGGTTACCAAGTCTTCCCATTTGCAATTCATTGGATGCAAGTATTTGCCATCCATTTGCAAATGCAAGTCTTTGCCATCCATTTGCAAGTCTAAGTCTTGTGGGTTTTCACAAATATAACACATGACCTACATGCCAGGTCAGACACCAGATTTGGTGTAGATACCCTCCAGGCGGCAACACAAGCCTAGGAGATCACGCTTAGGTTCTCTGCTTTTCTTACTATCGTTATAATTAATTAAAAGGAACTCTCTGAAGTCTTATCATACTTGATCGAAATTGTTTAAAATATGATATATATGATGCCAAAAATAGGGTATGAGGTACCAAAAGTGTGACTTGATATTGTATGGATAATCTAATTAAAGTTTTTAAAGATATTATATATGGTATTGTAATATAATATGATAAGTATTTTTGGGTAATAGGAAAGTTGATTTTAAAGTAATGGTGAGCTGTACATGTACAATTACATGACAAATGGCTTGCTCCTGATTTTCCATACTTATATTTCAAAGCATTCTTGGGTCATACAAATTTTCGGATCCATACAATCATTCGTTTTTATCCCCTAAATTTGCCTCTCTAATGGTCCAAATTTAATTTTGAACATGTAGGGTCCATATATTTACATGAACCCTACATGTTCAAATCAAATTTTGGATCATTGAATCTAGCATAAGGGTAATACTCTTATATTAGGTTGAACTCTTCCTGATTTGAATTAGATCATGCTGACCAAAAGGGATGAAAGTGATTCTTGGTGGGCTATCAATTTGTAATTAATAAAGGGAAAATTTCGGGTCGGTATCAGAACATAAAAGTTTTTTCGGCCCAGTCCACCAAATTATTTGCCTTTTATTTAAGTCCGATTGAGCGCAAATTACTAAATTACCCTCGTCTTCTTCCCTTACATTCAACGTCGAAAACTTTCTGCATATTTACAATCATCACGCCTATTCTTCTTCAACGCTAAAATTTTTTCCAGTCATTCCTCCAACAATTTCATCGATATCGTTCAAAGAATCCTATAAGTTTTCAAAAATTTAATCGAAATCGTACAAGTAAATTGGGTGGACCGACCGTTTAGAACGAGGTGGCCATATTTGGATTTTAGACAAACTTACATATATAAATTCAATTTCTTTTTTTATAGAAGGAAACGACCATCTCCCCCCGACTAAAACCAAATTTTGTTTTACTATGAACACCTTATTTTCCAGACAACCTTTTCCATATTGTCCCTCATAGTATTAGCATTCTTTATAAGGAACCAAACAGAGAAATATGATCATTAATTCTGGCATGCATAATACAGGTAACAAACCAAGTTTTCAGGTATGCGAAGAAGGCCGGGGCAAGCTACATCAACAAGCCCAAAATGCGCCATTACGTGCACTGCTACGCTCTGCATTGTCTCGACGAGGACACCTCCAACTCGATGCGTCGGACATTTAAGGAACGTGGCGAGAACGTTGGGGCGTGGCGTCAGGCTTGCTACAAGCCTTTGGTGGCCATAGCTGCGAGACAGGGTTGGGATATCGATGCCATCTTTAATGCTCATCCACGTCTCTCAATTTGGTACGTCCCCACTAAGCTTCGACAGCTCTGCCACGCAGAGCGTAGCAGTGTTTCTGTCTCCGCTTCCATGAATGGCTGTGCTGGAGGAGATCAGTTGCTTTTCTAGTATGTTACGAAGAGTGGAAACTGTTTTGAGAGGCTAGATGTAGTAGTATTTGTGGTAATTTGTGACAAGTGGTAGTTACTTTGAGTGTGCCTTGTAAAAGTAACTTGAATTTAATTAATCCAGTAGTAATTGTAGTATTTTTCAGTTTGGTTTCTAAATTTTATTTAATATGTTTCCACTGATGATTCAGCATATATACAGTCATGGTTATAACAGGCTTTTGAGGTATAAAGCAAGCGATTACCGCACAAACAATATATATATTTATAATCAGTTGTACACAGCATACTATAGCATAAATGAAAAGACAATGTTGGGGCAATGTTGAGAGTTGTACCACGTTGATACGTTAGTTCTTAATAAGATAAATGAGTTATTTCACTCATTACCAATTGGTTTTGAGTTGTAACCTCAAGTATTCTTAATATAGTATCAGAATAGGCTTTTCATGTGATTGACTATTCCCCGCATGCTCACTATCACCCGCTTATCAATCCACATACTTGACTTATATATGCAACACACGAGGAGGCGTGTTGAGAGTTATCACATATTGAGAATTTACTATATTAGCTATTAATAAGATACATGGATTACTTCAGTCATTACCAATTACCAATTGGTTTTGAGTTGCAACCCTATGTATTCTTAATAGACCCTTCATTGATTTTGTATTCTCTGGACTTTGAGAAGTAGTTCTTGGCCGTGTTTAGCTTAGGTTCATAATGGACATATTGTATTGCACTGGAAAGTAGTTTTGATCATGAAGACATGTATCACTTTCATAAGATGAAGTGACTTAAAACATTCGAAAATAAATTACAAATGTTTTGAATTATACACCATATTTTACTGCAACATTCTCTTTGAAAATTTCTAAATTTTCTAGATCTCACACCATAAGATACATAATCTAGAAATGATACAGCAGAACATTTGATATTCATTGATTTTGCTAATGCATCGCCATGGTGTCACGCTTACATTGATCGAGGTATCTGTAACCAAGACTCAAGAAGGTTAATAATGATGTGACTAGAAATAGACACATCTATTGCGCTTAATTATCTACGATTTGGTATATTTTGATTGATAAATTGATACATATGCTACCTAATCGTATATTTGTGTAAATGTAGGGAAATGTGAAGAAATCAAGCTAAAATGATGAAAGAAGCAATAAAGTTGAAGAAAAGAGGAAAAAACCAGAATCCAAGACACATGTTGCTCCTTTCTCCTCAAATTTCTATTTGTTCGAGCCATGTTTTGGAAATGTGTTCCATAGAAAAGTTGTAGAACTTTGAGTTATCTTCGCGTGGACAGCTGATTCATCAAATTCGGAGTTCGGACGAGAAAGTACGGCCAAAATACGAAACTTGCCAGAAAAATCGATGACAGGCGTAATTACGCCATTATTAGGCGTAATTACGCCAACGCTACGGCATGTGTAGGCGTAGCTACGCCATTCTACGCGTATTTACGCCAGAAGACTTTTGGAAAGTGTAAAAACTTGATTTCTTTCCTTCCCACATGGATTCTAACCTACTCTATCAGCCTCCCAATACATATATCCACGAAAATCAGACCTTTTAACGATCTAGATAGTTAGGGTAGAGTAGTTTATGATAGTTTTATAATTTTTCTCTCAATTTTGTTGAAGAACGCTACGAAGATCGAAGCGAAGGCGGGATTGACACCTCGACGAGTGGAGATTGGATTAGTTTTCTTTCCCTTGTTTTTATTTATTGCTTTATCTTAGATTATGTCTAGCTAGTTTTAATTCTTGGTTGAGGAAGACAAATCCTTGGATTTATTTATCTTGGGGAGATTCTTACGCTTTAATTATCAATTTTATTGAGTATCAAGAGTTTTTCTGATTTTATTGATATGATTGTTGTGTTTGTTTATTGGATTGACAACCTAATAACTTGCATGAAATCTAACGCTAAATTAGATATCAAATACGGAATCGTTTGATCCCTCTAATTTACGAAGCAACTAAGATTGATGAATTTTCGCTTGTGAGTTTGTTAAATTCTTAGGAAGAACACTTGATTAGATTAAACATAGACGCTTGGATTATATTGTTTAGCTTCATCGATCTCACTAGTTCATATGCTATCATCGATTTAAATCTTAATCACTTGTATTTTGATTGATTGTTTGATAAGGGTTAAACTAGAACGCTTGGGCTACTTAACTAAACGTAAGGTGAGATAGGACTTTGATTATTGGATTAAACGTCCAACGATGAATATTCATATGAAAAATTGAGTCTTTTGTGAATCGATGAAATAGATGATAATTCCAAGGAAGAGTCGACCGATACCAAGAATCGCTTTCATTAGTTAATCTTTGTTTTTAATTTTAGTTAGTATAATTCATTCACAACCCCATCTTTTATTGTTTTGATTTTGATTTTCATTAACACAAGAATTCACACCTCCTCGTGGGATCGATCCCTACTCACGCTACTACATTATTGTTATCAATCTTGAGGATTGAGTGGGGTTAATTTGGGCGTACACGATAAGCGCACACCAAATAACATTAGAACAAGCTAAAAGCAGAAACATGATTTTATGTATCTACTACTCAATACAAACATAGAAGCATAGAATGAGGTCATTGCAACGTGCTGTTTTTTAGTGTTAAAAAAGGATCTTACCAAAGTATACTACCATGACTCTAGCTAACAATTACAATAACACAAAAACTGTAGGATTTAGACGCAGAATCTTCCCCTACATGTTGTATCA
Organism: Haberlea rhodopensis; assembly: GCA_907163345.1. Lineage (NCBI taxonomy): Eukaryota > Viridiplantae > Streptophyta > Magnoliopsida > Lamiales > Gesneriaceae > Haberlea > Haberlea rhodopensis. The sequence goes on along the minus strand of CAJQUN010000011.1, from coordinate 4,868,816 downwards.
TCAAAGAAGACTACCTTATGTACTAGTTTAAGCTTTTTCCTTTTGCTATGTATACATCTTAGCACACACTGGCCTTCACTATAATATAGTTCTCCATGTTAATTCAAGGCGACTAAATTCTTGAAGAAGTTACAGCGGAAGAAAATGAAGACAGGTTCCTCCTATCCAACTTCAGAAAATTTTATTTCGAGAAGGAATCAAACCATTGGTAAGTTGCACTTCAAGGCTTTCAGCACTGAAATTTCATGTACTAGCATCCCTAATTGGCAAAAGGGGAGCTTCTTCACTGGTTGATTCAGAACTTCTCTCCATACTGTTCTCAATCACCAATATTTCTTTTGCCTTCCCCCACATCACGGAGTAGAATCCGATAACAATAATAATGGAACCCAGTAAACTGCACAAGATTCAAATGTTTTCCATTAAATTTCTTGATTCGCTTACATGCATCAGACACAGATATCCTTACCTCCCAAGAAACAGGGTATCTCCCAAGAAGAGAAAACCCATTGCAGATGCTATCACAATGCTCAGTGGATGAAACACAGCAACAAAGAGTGGACCCCTTCTACCTAGACACCATGCGACTACACCAACTTGGAAGGCAGAACCGAGAACTCCCTAGGAAAAAGTGAATAAGTCATAACATTTCTTTGCTGAAAGTATTTATTTTTAAAAATATGAACTTCCAATTCCTAAACTCGGCTCCTAAGAAATGATAACGTGAGTGCGAGGAAAAAGTGAATAAGTCATAACATTTGAATTTTAATGAGGCTGCATGAGATTGATGCTCTCACATGATAACATGAGTGCGATGAAAAATATGGATCTCAAATGAGTTGGGGAGACGGTACCGAGTACAGAACAGCAATCAATCTGATGTTAGGCTGCAAAGCCCAAGCACTTGGATCTCTATTAACAATCAGAGAGATCATTAAGGATAAAATGGCAGCGAAGAAGCAATAGAAGAAGACTACAATCAATTCTGCTGGGTAATTCTTAAGAATAAATGCCTGCAGACAAAAGTAGATGGATGATGGATAATCATTTCATACGTTAAATTTATCACTCAGAATTCAGGCTGTTGGGGAACTCGGCAAATTAACTTTACCAACAATTACTTCGCATTTGTACTGACTTTACGAAAATGATGAACTCGGCAAATTAACTTTACCAACAATTACTTCGCATTTGTACTGACTTTACGAAAATAATCAGCTCAAGTCATTACAGAAAACCATTATATAATCTGCTATATATAGACGTGAGATTCTACCGAAATCGCAGTGAAAAAGTTTATCCTCAATAAAAAGGGTTCCAATCACTTACTCATAATCTTTTATAAAGCAATACCTGTACAATTATATAGCCAGAAGAAAATAAACAATCCACTGCAAGGAATAATCCTCCAAGTATCCAGTTTGATTGTGATGAATGAAGATACATATGGTTCAACTCTGAAGATGATAGGGGAGCCAGGATTTGAGGGCCTTTGTAGAGAGTTACAATAAAGGCACCAGTAATGGATACAACTGTTCCAATGGCTTTCGCCAAAAAACTTGAACTTCTACTAGCTAGCTTTTCCATCCTAACAACCACCGAGTTGAAATGTACACAGTTATCATCACCTTTTTCAGGAATATAATTATTCCAGCTACTTCGCAAATTTTTAATAACACGACAGCATATGATTAAATTATTCCGTGCCATAGTTAAAAGAAAATCCAAAATTCACCTAATAAACTGCTTAATCAATGTTTAACATTAAATTCACCTAGTAAACTGCTTATTCAATATTTGGGTGAACTACTAAGCTTACATTGGCAGTTCATAGAGTGCTACAGCCAAATCCAAAATACAAAAGATTTGACAGTGATAAGATTCAAGAAATTCAGTTTTAATCTTTCCGGCATTTGAATAAAATGTTTAAAGAGCAAGAGCACATTCAAAATAAATCTATACAGGTTCACCCAAATACTTTAATAGCTTCAATTCAGTAAATTGGAGAGAAACAAAAAAACGAATATAAACCCAAAAGTAAGATGAGAATAAGAAACCCGAAAACGAGAGCAAGTATGAAGGTAAATCCTGGAATCAGATTAAGCATGGCTGATGCAAATGCAGCATTAGTTAAATTAATTCCAGTATAGCCAGTAAGTTGTGCCGAGCATCTGCAAAGTGATAATAAACAAAAGAATAGATGAAACCAAGATCATTCCTCTCACTCCAATAAACACGTAGGTAAACTAGGAGAAAACATAGGAATTAGTCGTGGGAGTAACGAGTTGATAACTTAATCTATTGAGAGCCGAAACTTATATTTTTGAAATTTCACATAAATTTTGAATCTTTCGCACTGGAGCATACTTGCCAAGCTGGTTCAACCACTGGCAACACCATCCTCCAATAAATCAGCATCTTTTATTTTCTAACCAAAGATGCAATCTTTTTCTAATATACATTCATCCAAAAGAAAATGAACAGAAAAACAAAGAAAATGAAAACATTTCTTAGCAATGCTTCAAATTAAGGCTCTTTTAATTCATGTTCTCCGAACAGATGTCACTAAAAATATTCAAACTACACGTAAAAATGAAGTAACGTTATCAAGAAACATACCCAAAAACCCCTAGCACAAAAAAGCCACAAATGAGCAAGAAAGTAAGCGGAGGCCTGCTAGAAGACCTGCAAAATCATCATTCATCAAAACCGATAGTCAAAGATCAATACCCAAGAAAGGAAAAAGAAAAAAAATGTATAACAATTCAATCTAAACCAACCCACCATTTTTATGGGCATTAACTCAGTATTCTTCCAAATTTTGCAACAATTCCAAAAAGGAAAAAGAAAAAAGAAAAAGAAAGAAAGGGATGGCTAAAAAGAGATCATACCTGTGAATTAGAAGAGATAAAGGGAGGAGTATAAGGGAAGCAAGGGCGTTGGAGTATGCTACAAATATGAAGGTAGTCATCCCACTGGCCATGGCCTTCTTGCTTATTACAATTAGCCCTACCTGGGCAGTAGTGGCCAGCACCATGCCCAGATACGGCATCGCAGTGCTCTCCAGCAACCCCATTTTTTCCACTTCTTTGACTTGAATTCAGAATTCAATGCATCTTCTCGTTTGAAAATTGAAATCTCAGGTGGGTCCCCAATTTTTTCTATTATTATTTTTTATTTGGGTATACAATATAAAATTATTCAATTTGATTAATGTTCCTGGACATGAAGTTGTACTAATTACATTCAGATATGCATTTCTGATTGCAAATTATAGAGGATGCTTGAATTTGCCTGTAAAATTCTTGCATAAAGGAAAAGATTTGTTTATCCATCTATAAGTATTTTTTGTGTATTGAGTGGAAGACAGTGAAGCTCGAAAGTTGTTATTTAAATCTAAGTTGTTTTCTTCATTATTCAAAATCAAAGATCACAACCCTCTCTTGTTGAGAAGTTAAATTAATCATTATGTGCGCGAACAGAAGTATGTAAATAAAATAAAATATTATAAAGATTAATGGTTTACCTATTAAAGTTTTTAAAATTTGATTAAGTTATTACGTTTAAGTAAATACAATTTTTGGCAGAGTTTAGTATTATTGAACTATTATTTGTTTCTTCAATATGTATTAATTCAAAAAATTGGCTAAATTTATGGCAAATGTCTATAGATAGAATTCTTCTATGCTACCCAAAGGTATAATGCTCAATATAATAATTCAATACATATCCTAAATATTGGGTAAAAAAACTCACTATCATAGATTTACACCATATGATAGTATAGAAATGACCCTATAGACTACCGTATTAAAATGTTACAAAATTAAAATCTCTTGGAGGAATGGGGAAACAAGAATTATTTATTTTTTAACAATAGTAAAATATGTCACATCATCAACAATTAAACCTTCAATCTAAATGAATTGACGTTAGCTATATGAACCATAAAAGAAATCAAGTCAGATCGTATATATGCGTCAATCTTCTCCAAAAACTTCTTTCGATTAGAATATCATTGTTGATCTCTGTAGATTTTAAATCTTTGTATATAACTTCGAGTTATATCTTCTTCGATCGGTCCTTTTGATCTCATTAAATGATCAAAATACATGAATTCTACTCGATATATAAGTATATTATTGGGGCATATATCGTATGTGAACAAATTAGTATAATCGACTTTCTTGTGTCTTGTCTTTATGTGTAATAAAATATGTCACGCTTAATTTAAAGCATTTTAAAAACAAAAGGTTAAAATTGGCACGTGACAAGCATGTGTTAGTTATTGGGTAGCAGTGGTGCAAACTGTGTTAATTGTTGTTCCACTACGATCACGCCATTTTCAAAATTGAATCTCCTCGTTCATATCCCGCTCGATAGTTAACCCCTTCAACTCCTTCAAACCCTACGCCGCCCTAACATCTCTGGCGATCCATGGCGCAAACCACCATTCAGCTCCCGCTGGACGCGGACGGAAACTGCATGCTGTGCAAAACAAAGCCGCTGGAGCAGGCGACGCTTATCTGCAACACGTGCGCCACCCCTTGGCATCTGGACTGCCTATCTGTTCTGCCGGAGACCATGGCTTCTGCATTGCATTTCGAGTGCCCTGACTGCACTGGAGACGGCCTGGTTGGAGCTCCGGCGCCGGCGGTTTCGGAGAGTAAAGAACTTTTTGCTAGGATCCGTGAGATTGAGGCGGATGGTTCGCTATCGGAAATGGAAAAGGCGAGGAAAAGGCAGGATCTTTTGAGTAATGGAATGGAAGTTAATGAGGAAGAAAAGGAGGAGAAAGTGAATGATATAATGGGAGTGGTGGGTGAGAGCTTTAAGTGTTCCTTTTGTATGCAGCTTCCGGAAAGGCCTGTCACGGTATATTCATCTTTTATTAAGATTCTTTTTTTTTTCTCTTACATTTTGATTATTTATTACTACTTCGTTATTAGTATGAATTCTATATTGCCCCCTTTTATACATTCTTTCAACAATAAACAAGGATTTTTGTATGGTATATTTCCTCAGTAATCAAACATGAGATTATATTTCTTCATCAGTCTTCAGTATCCGAAGTAATTTACTGCTCCCACAAGTTTTTTCCTGGCTTAGTTATATCAACATCAAGGGTGTGGTGGCCTTCTTGGTGCTAACTTATAGAAAGTAGACTCTTACACTCTTTGTTTTTAAAGTTACATTATTTTCTGTATGCTAGGTGACTGCGCCAGTATGCCAATAATCACTTTTTTTACTGATCATTGTGAAATCCACATGTCCTTGTTGATTGCCAACTGTAGAAAACCTGAAGAGCCAGTATATATGCTTGCACTTATGTTTTCTTATTTCAATTTGCCAGACGCCATGTGGACACAATTTTTGCTTGAAATGCTTTGAAACCTGGACTAGGAGGGGAAATCACACATGTATAAAATGCCGCAGCAGCATTCCCCACAAATTGGCCATTCGGCCTCGCATCAACTCCACACTAGTAGCTGCCATCCGTATGGCAAAACTGGCGAGATCTATAACCTCTGGAGGGCCTCAAATTGTGTATCATTTTCTGCATAACCAAGACCGTCCCGATAGGGCATTTACTACTGAAAGGGCCAAAAAGGCTGGAATGGCCAATGCTTCGAGTGGAAGGATTTTCGTCACTGTACCTAAAGACCACTTTGGACCTATCCCAGCAGAGAATGATCCTGAAAGGAACCAGGGGGTTTTGGTTGGAGAGACTTGGGATTTGCGTATGGACTGCAGGCAATGGGGAGTGCACTACCCTCCTGTTGCTGGCATCGGTGGAAGGGCACATTATGGTGCACAATCAGTAGTAATTTCAGGTGGTTACGAGGATGATGAAGACTGTGGCGAATGGTTTATATACACAGGCAGGTTTGTCTTCTGCCAATTTCGTGTTGATTTTTTTACCGTTTAGTTTTCTTGGATCTTTACTCACCAGTAGCATTCACCTAAAGTTGTCGATATCCTTGCCATAACAGTATAGCTTGTGTTCTTGAGATATGAAATGTGACTGAATTAGTTTTTCTTTTTGTCAAAAGCAAACAAGAAATCTGAATATTAAAATACCTTCTTGTTATTTCATTATTTTCCATTTTTTTATTATTAATCTTTCTTTATTTTCTCTAGTCATTTTGCCTCCAACCTAGTTAGTTTGTTGTCTTGTTTTATCATTTTCACATCAGGTCTTGGTATTATTCCAAATCCGGCCTTCTTCCTTCTTATCTTTTACTACCTTTTTAGGCATTGCTTTTATTTACAGGTAATATCAGTGATCTAATGCATATAATTTTCGTTTCATTCATAAAGGCGTTAATTATTTCGTTATTATCTTGTGTCTATGCAGTGGTGGTCGAGATCTCAGTGGAAATAAACGTACTAATAAGGAACAATCATTTGATCAGGAATTTAAAGAAGGGAACCAGGCTCTAAGAGTTAGCTGCGACAAAGGTTATCCAGTTCGTGTAGTCAGGTGATAGAGAATTACTGCTGCTTTTTTTTTCACTCTGTAGTTAGTTAAGCAACTTGTTTATCCTATTAAGAAAAGCTAGACAATAGCATAAAATTTTTTAGTTCTCTTTTCTTTATTGACCCGATATGTTTCGACTGCTAATCTGTCGATCTCTAAGATCTATATCGAACTACGAAAGAAAGGAAATAAATTATATGTTCTTGTGCTTCTCTTAAACATTAGAAAAGAAGTACAAAAACATTACGTAAAATACCAATTGTCAGCACTTTTCAGGTAAAACCTTGCAAGTAGAAATAAAGGATAAATAACAGAAACTTCGTAGGCATCTCAAGTTCATGAACTAAAAGTTGACAGAGATTGTTCCAAAAAAAGTTCACTTTTGATAGGTCTTTAAGCTCTTTTAGACTATTCCTCTTGTCCGATTCAACTATAGTGTTTGGTAAATCGTTCATGAGATTTAGAATTCTATATCTCAAAAGAAGGGCTTTGAAGCCGGGGAAAAAAACTTGATTCAACCACTTCAGCTTACAAAAGTTTGGCCTGTTGGCTACACATCTCGAATCATCTATTGTTTGACATTCTCTTCCAGATATCTATTGAAATGGTCTCAACGTAACACAAGGTATAATAGTTTCTTTGACTATTGGGGTCTGTATCTTCAAGCCTCAAGTGTACTAAAATCACGAATGACATCCTTTATTTATTAATTCCTGAAAATAACAGATGCATGAATTTTCATGAGGTGACATCATTCTACACACACGCCCTAAAGCATTCCTTGTCAAGCATGGAAAATTACGTACCACATCTATTAATGCAAACATTCCGAGTACACATGATTTTTAAATTTAATATTTGAAGATGTATTTGTTGAATTCATTACTAAGTACTCAAATAATTTAGAATATGAGCATTGATAACATGTCGATGCCTATTCTTAAGTCTCGCCTTTAAGTGGCATATCACTACTTCAACATCCAGCAAGGGAAAACAAAATAAGGATTTTATTTTGTTGTGAGAGAATTAATAGTCCTAAGAATTCAATTGAACCTCAACCTAAACAGCCAGCTTCTCTGGTAGTGCTGCATAAGATCAGTTAATCAGATTCTTTTTATGAGCTCATATTGTAGTTGATTTCCTTTGTCTGTGTTGAACAGATCTGAGAAGGATAAGCGTTCTCCCTATGCCCCAGAGAAGGGGTACCGCTATGATGGTGTATACAGGCTGGACAAATGTTGGAGAAAAGTTGGAAAACAGGCATATCTTTTGTGCTACGGTAGCTTCATTTTATTAAGATTTCTTATTCTTATGGTTGTTGATTCTTTACTTGCCTTCTGCATTAGGGATACAAGGTTTGCAGATACTTATTTGTCAGATGTGACAATGAGCCAGCTCCATGGACAAGGTTTGGACTTGGTCATTATTATGGTTTTATTGAAGAGGGCTTACTTAAATGTTTAAATCTTCCTGTTTAGTGATGAGCATGGGGATCGGCCGAGACAGTTTCCAAACATTTCTGAGCTTAAGCATGCAATTGATGTTTTTGAAAGGGTGGAAAGTCCCTCCTGGGATTATGATGTGAGTATAACACTAGAACTCTTTGTACTTCCCAGGCAATATTGATCTTAATAACTTTCCCATCCAGTAGTACAGCTAATCAGCTACCCATTGAGCAAGATATCTTGACAAATGACAAGTATGGCTCTTCTATTTGTCTTGAGAATTGATTTGTATAAGCATCGAAGAAATCATTTGGTCAGATTTTCAGTTAATTTTCATTTTGAGACATCAAATAATTGCATAGCCTCTTTTCAATATCTTTATATTTTATTTTCCATTTCCACGAGGAAATCATTCATGCTGCTTATAAAGTTTACAAGTAGAACTTCTCTTTTATTTATCACTAATTATTTTGGTTCCAGGAGGGAAATAGTTGCTGGAAATGGAAAAAACCACCACCGCGCAGCGAAGAGAAAGTAGTGAATGTTAATCCAGAGGACCGAGAGAATGCCAGAAAGGTTATAAGGAAAGCACAGAACACTTCAATGAAAGAGAAACTGCTAAAAGGTATAAAATCCTTCATTCATCTATACCAACTGTCCAAATACATATCTACAGAATTTTAAACCCTTAAGGATGGTTATCGTCTTCTCATCAGAATTGTTTCTGGATTCTCTAGTTTCAGTCTTAAACAAGCATCCATCTTATGAAATTTTTATTTTTTGATGGTGGTGTTTTGTTCTTAGACACGTCCAAAGTACACAGCATTCATTCAGGGGATGAAGGATTTTTTCCCCATATATCATTTTCATGTACTTTGGACGATGAAGTTGATGAATTAATTGGCTGGATGACTTGCTATTTCGTATTTACGACTCGAAATAAGCAGTCTTAAATTTTATTTCACTTTCACACAGGGTTCAGCTGCCTTCTTTGTGACAAAGTTATGAATCTTCCCCTCACCACCCCATGTGCTCATAATTTTTGTAAGCCTTGTCTGGAAAATGCATTTGCTGGCCAAACATTTTCAAAGGAGAGGATGTGCCAAAATGGACGAAAACTTCGTTCACAAAAGAATGTAATGAAGTGTCCTTCATGCCCCACTGATATATCTGAGTTCCTCCAAAATCCTCAGGTACAATTCATGCGTTAATCATTAGTCACGCATCAAAGTTGTTCGCAAGTTTCTGTACATGTTTTTTGTAGTTTGGATCAAGAATTTCATACTTAACTCGAAACAATTAGATGAATTGTGTTGCTGCAACTCCAAGTTGTTCCCTTGGTAATTTCTTGAATTTACAAGGAACATTATTCTCCACCTTTAAGGTTAATAGGGAACTCATGGAAGTGATAGAGAAACTGCAAACCAGCCTTGATGAGGAAAAGAATGACCACGAGGGCTCTACTGAAATTGGGGTATCAAAATCTATTGATATCGGCAAAGCCAACAATGAAATTGGGGTATCAAAATCTATTGATATCGGCGAAGACAACAATGAAATTGGGGTATCAAAATCTATGCTCGATGATTATGCAGTCAACTTGTCAAATGAAAAAACCGAAGACAACAATGAAAGTGCTTTAAACAGTAGTTCGCCTAGCCTTACAACCGATCATGAGAATGCTGAGATCTCAAAGAAACGCAAACGCCATTTCGAAAGCAATGTTTCAGTGGACAAGCCTGATGATAGCAATATCTCACAAGCCCCTGTAAAAGGAGGCCGTGGGAGATCAAAAGGTAGAGCTCAAAACTAGGATGCTTGAGAAGTAATCGAGGATGGACGATCGGCAGTACTTTAATCTTTAAGTCTTCTAGATATGCATTCAATTACCTTTGCATATGTTTGTAATTTGCAGCTGGTGTTTCAATGCAGTGGCGTTTAAAGACAATAATACAAATTCACATTAATTTATCTATCTAAATGATAGGCTTGTGGGGAGTATTCATCAATGTATTTTGTCATCATTTTAGAAAGTTTTTTCCTTTTCTTTTTAAAAAACATGTCCTGATGGCGAGTAAGGTTGGAACATATCTAATTTCGATAGATCCTTTGTGATTTGGAGGAGCAGAGATTGTATAGGATACATGATTTTTTCTTAAAAGAAAATTTTAACTTTTTATGACAAGTTATTCTCATTTAAAGATTAGTCGACAGTTTTAAACATCTATATTCTACCTAGTTATAATTCAAAAACACAATTATATACTAAAAAAGACAAAAATCTCAAAGTTTACATACCTCTACAACAATCATTGTTTTAACGAATAATCCACAAAATAACCTTACTTGACAAGTCATTTTAACCAAGTACAAATAATCTTATAAAAAATCATCACTAAAATCACTTAATTTTAATACAAGTTTTAACTCGTTTATACATTAATTGATTCAACTCCAAAATATATTATAGAAAACATTTGTAAATATTATACAAGTTTTGACAATGAAATGCCTTTTAGTTTGCTGGAGAAATGGTTGTTAGATGATGTGACTACGGCATAACAGGATGTTGAAATCAACCCATCATATTAGAATTCAAGCACACTATAGTGCACAAATAATTAACACATATTTTGTGTTAGTCAAATTTGACGTGTTTGATTATGTAAGCAATGATGTATTATTTTTGTTTTTTTTCCTAATCTCCAACTATAAATACTCATCCATTCTTCATTCCAAAACCATCACAAAAGTACAAATCCTATATTCTATAAGCATAAGTGTAGATGTGTAAGGAGGATTGAATGTGAGAGTTTCTTTAAGTAGAGTTTTATCCTTGGAATAAATATGATTAGTGGAGAGAAAGTGAGCATAAAAACATAGTGTTCTGAGTGGAATACCTCAATTCTCTTGTCTTCTTTGTTATCAATAAAGAAGTAATCTCCTTGAGGGTTCTTGAATGTACGTAGACCAATATTGGGGTGAACCACTATAAATCTTGGTATTTATATTGTTCAATTGTTGATCATGTGTTTGTAATTTTCGCTACGTAATTACCTCAATTATATGTTGATTTTCCAGATACCCCAACATAGGAAATGTATTTCTTGGGAATTGCCTCAAGGCATCGAAGAAGAAAATGCTATTCAGCATATTATTCTTCACAACAGTTAAGAAGTTCGTTTAGGGTTTTCAGGCTTTCAATTGGTAGTTTTTGCTCCATATATCTAAGTGAGAACATACAGATGATCGCTAGAAATATATTACATATATTTTGCATATATGTAATAGTTAGCTAACACTTTTTTTCCCTAAATGTTCCACTTTCAAATTTTGGTTTATGTTTTACTGCATATGTTCATCATATTTTATCACTTCTCTGGGGCGGCTCAAACTTTCTGAATGCCTTGGACAAGTTACTAAACTTAGGCACTACCGAATATGCATTAAACTTTTGTATTCAAGTTTAGTCAATAAGTTATTTTCGATTGCCAACATTGATAATCTATTTAATCTATCTTGAGACATGGTTGTTCGTAAATAATTTTTTATAATCTTCTATTCTAGAAAACTTCTTTCTGTAGATGCAACTGAATATAAAGTAATATTTTATATAATATAAAACAATTGAGAAAACAATCAAGTTCTTTTATTAAATTTAGTATTTCAATAGGGTTTCTAAATTCTACATTCACAACTTCTTTTAAAACTTTAAAATCCGAAAATAAAATAGAAACATCGACATCAGAATGCATATCATGAATAAGAAAACTTTTTTTTTTCCAAATCACAAGCAATTTAGAAATTTAATCTATCAAGATCAAATATATCATCATATTTTGAAAATAATTCAAATCTAACATGCATTGAAAAGATTAAGGATTTGAATTTTTTTATTTTTACGATATAATAATAGATATGACTAAAATAATGGGCCTTATTGTTACAAGGGGGCCTAAGGCAAAAGATTCAGCTGCCTATATGGTTGACTCGGCCATGTGACACTTCTCTACAATTTTTGAACATGACGTACTAGATATTTCTCACCAGGGAAATTTTTTTATATGGATCGGATTTGGGCCTCACGTGTGGACCGACATAAAGGAAATATGTTTATCATGGTTTGATTAACCTTGGTTGACATGTCTGATTTGGTTCATTTTCTTTATATTAGTATATATATGGAGTGCAGATCCAGTGTCAATAAGAATTTCCGGTAGAAATCGGGAAGAAGCAACCACACCACCGTTGGCTACTCTATTCGATGAGTACAATTGGTGGATATTAGTCTCCGAACACCACATATTAATGTTTATGGCGTGGCTTGAATTTAATCAGTCATCTTAAATATTAAACAATAGCGCGTGGTAGAGTTGGGTTCGGTTGGTGAGAAACAAAATCTCGAATCTTTGATAATTTTCTCCAATCACATATGGTTCTCGAGTCTATATCAATTAATTTAACATCTCAAAACGACTTATTTTACTTTGATTGTGCCAGTTTTGTGACTTCTTCCTTGTCTTTATCAGAAATGGTACCTACCTACTAACTTCACATTCATGTAATTTTACTCGGTTAGTATGCAATTCAAAAATATCGAGGAGGTAGTATTGTGATTCTATCAGGAATATGTCATTTAAGTTCGTCTCATTGTGATTTTGGTAATCTAGTTAGCCGTATTTTAGTTTTAGTGCAATAACTTTGTTTTTGTTTTTTTGGCAATTTTAGTTCTTTTTTGTCGTGTTACTGACGTGGTGCTGGACATTGTTGACATATACAGTGTTATATCAATACTCCATCAATCAAAACGACTACTAAACCTATCAACAAAAAAAAAAACTTATAGCGCTAAAACTGCAGTAACTTGTGAGAAATCGAGAGTTGGGTAGTGGTGAGAAGTTTGGAGATGAACAACCCCAATGTGGCTATTTGAACAAGCAATATAGTTGGCAAGTAAGTTGCTATAAAAAGGAAAACAATTTGGATAAGAGTCACTTTCAAGGGAAATTTGAAAGTGATAAGGACTACGATTTCTTTTGAAAAACAAATAGTGAAAAAACAACTCCAACTCACCAATTATTGAAGAATTATAAAAACTTTGCTTCAAAATAAATGGAAGTCGTCATTTTGTACTAACTTTTGGGTGAAAATGTTCCTGATTTTACTCAACCTGTTGGGCCTTCTAATATTTAGGGTCAAGGCTGGTCTGTACCATAATTTGGTACTTTCCTCTATTCACAGTCCACTCAAATCAATTCAAACAATAATATTCATGTATCAATAGGTCGGAAAAATTGTTGCTGCCTTGTAGGACACTGTCTTCAGGAGCATCATTCACCATCCACGTAGAATCTTTTTTTTCTTTTTTTAAAAAAGATTCCAAATGAACGGTGATGATGCCCCTAAAGACACTACCCTTAAGGACATCATCAAACAAACTCAATACATCCAATGTTCACATTTTCAAATTTTCAATATCAGAATTTTTTCTAACTCTATTAAGAGAGCTTGAGGTCTCGGGTTTGAGCATCACTCCCTCTCCATTTCTCATATACTTGTAATAGTTGCTAAAAAAAAAAAAAATTTAATTTTATGTTCTTTTTTCCATAAAATATTATTTATTAGGGTAAATTTATATAAGAAATATTATAATATTCTAACAAATACATGGTGTCACTAACTTGACATAAACTCATCATAAGATGAAGGAATATTATGAAGCATATAGAATTTAATTAAACTAAACTTGTTAGTATTGTTGGAGTCATTTTTTCCTTAAACTAGACAAATTTCTTTAATGTCAAATTTATTATAAGACATGATTTGAAGGGGACGTGTGCATGGTTGGCTTTGCATGACATTAGGACCCCGCTTATACAATTTAGTATTAGATGTCAATTTAGAGCTTAATCAATAACTTTTAGGCATTACTAAAAGCGTGGAGCTTGAGCCTCCAGCCTTAACCGAATGGTAAATGCTCATGTTCACATTTGAGACGACTCGAGTTCGAGTCCAGACAAAAAAATATTTACAAAATGCCCATCCCTCATATATTAAAATAAAAAAAAAAACGTAAAAAAAAAACGTTGCTTTCCCATCTAATTAGACTGGTAGCCTAAATTCTCATTTTTATGCTACACCCGACGAGAAAGAAAGAAAAAAAAAAAAAAAAGAGGTGTTAATTATATGTAATTTATATTTACCAAGAATGTTACTATTGATATCAGTATAGAACATTGTGACCTAATGGATAACTTTTCATGTATATTTAAAGGCAGGTAAGGAATCATTTCCAAGAGTCCTTTTAATAAACTAATCACCCAACTTGCTAATGAATTTCTTAAAAAGTATAATCACTAATTAATGTATGTCCATTCATAAAATAATAGATAATCAAATGTCCTAATAAATAACCATGTTTTTTTATAAGTTAAAAATAATATTACAAATGAGACATAATCAACTCATTATAATAAAAAAAAATACGAGACTTGATGACGATCTGCTATTCGGAAGCCACATACCCTAATTGACTGCCTAGTTCGATGATGATGATCAAAGAAACCAACATGGCCAGTGTTCTCTCCAACATTTTTTAGTTTTTTCAAAATAGGAAAATTTGAAACTTTCCAATTTAAATAAGGGCAAAATTGCAAAAAGGTCCATGGAATAGGAATATTTGCAATAATAGTCTCAAACTTTTGGGACTAATCAGATATAGTCCAAAGAATTTTTTTTAACAAAGTAGTGCCCCAATTTTTTTTATCAAATATAGTCCTCTCAAATTATTTTTTACAAAAACGCTCACATGTTTTGTTAAGGGTTTAGGGACCATTTTGTTAAAAAAAATAATTTTTGTGAGACTATATTTGATAAAAATATTTATGTTTGACCAATTTTGTTAAAAAAATATTTTTTTTAGGATTGATTAGTTCTAAAAGTTTGGGAGTAATGTTATATGATACGATTTTTTATAATATCCCTTTAAATACATTACTCTCTTTCTAGGAGGTTAGGGTTTTCTCCGTGGCAACCATATTATATATATATAATTTTTTTTTTCTTTTGAGATCTTCTCATTACATCTACAAGAAAACTGTACTTGAATTATTTCATCAAATAAAAGAGCTCTTGTAATCAGATCTTTTCAATCCAAAAGTAAGATAAAAACCCAAGTTGTTTCCTTGTAAAAAAGTCAAGAATTAGGGTTACAGTGACTAACCTTAGATCCAAGAATGAAGAAAAGGCAAATAGTTGTCCGAAAAGAATCATTTCAAAGGGCTTGCAGCTCTCAAATCATCAGAACCATAAGATACGCAGAATGCCAGAAGAATCATGCAGCCAATATAGGAGGATACGCAGTGGACGGATGCCGTGAATTCATGGCCGCGGGTGAGGAAGGGACGGCGGCGGCGTTCATCTGTGCCGCCTGCGGATGCCACCGGAATTTCCACCGGAAGGAGGTGGAGACTGAGGTGGTTTGTGATAGTTCTTTCTCATCACCTTCTTGAAATCCCATCACCCTTGCTTGCTTGATAATTACCGAAGTTGATCATATTGCCTTTGGAAATCTATAAAAATACGTGTGTAATTTTTTTATTTATTGTACAACTTTATATAAGATTTAGCTAAACAAGATTTAGTGTTCTTCAATATTTTGTCTCTGATTCAAAAATAATTTTGACCTTCCCTGCATATACCAAGTCGTCGTAGAGATCGAGTTCGAGATCTATCCATTACCAGTAGCTTAGATTCAAGATCTACTTGAATTATCAATCTCAATTTCTTTGTCTGTTCTCGTTCAAATTTAAAATATTGTGATCTTCTTATAAAACTATACTCTACGCGTACGTGCTTCAAATTTTTCATTAAATTAATGTTGTTTTAGATATTTAATGTTCCGTATGTTGAGAGTTCTATCAACTAGAAGTTATGTTAGCTCTTTATAAAATACATGTGTTACTCTATTCATTGTCAATTGATTTTGAGTTGGAATCACATGTGTTAGGAATTCGTTCCGCTTTCCAATCCCGATTGATGCCTGCAATCAAGAAACAAAAGCAAACACAGTATACAATTTCAACTAATAAAACTATAAACTGAAATGCAAAGCAAGAGTAAGGAATTAGGGCTCAGGTCGAGCTGGGTATCCTTCCAACGTCGTCACCGGGGAACCAATGTATCGTATCCTAAAGGGGAGACACACACACTGCCCTAAGACACTACCCGAAGACCCTGCCCGAAGCCCACTGCCCAAGCACACAGCCTGGACACACCCACGGCCACTCAGCACCACACAGCACCAAGCACACGACCACAACCAGTGCACACAGCACCACTGCCAGTGCACACAGCACCACACACACGGCCACAATCAGTGCACACAGCACTACACTCACAGCCACACAGAGCACCACACTCACAAGGCTCGAGGCGCACACAGCACCAGGCCAAGCTCACGGCCACACACACTCAGCACCAAGCCAAGCTCACGGCCACACACACCACAGCGCACACAGCACCTCCCCAAGCACAAGGCGCACACAGCACCTCCCCAAGCACAAGGCGCACACAGCACCACACAGCACAAACCAGCGCACAAAGCACCACAACTCACAGCCACCCACCGCAAACACAGTAACGAAAAAGGGGGACGAAAATTGCACTCTGGTTTTTGGGGTTTCAGAGTTGTTTCACTCATCACAAACCAAGGCCAACATAAAGGCAAGAGGGAGACGAAAAGGATGGTGTAAGTTCCGAAGAAATCCAGCCGAAGAGACACCCAGCTGAAGAGGCGCAAGGCTGGGAAGCTTCTGGAGCTAGGAAGGGGGGAGATGAAGGGAAAGTCTGAGATTAGAAATGGGTACACGGTTTAGGGCTTTTAGGGAGAAGGGCCAAAGCCCATCAGACAAGTAAATAGGTAATGGGCCAAAACCCAACGACATGTATTATTAACATAGTATTAGAGCCATGTTTTTAATGTGATTGGTTATTCCGCTCGCATGTTCACTGTCACCCGCGTTATCAATCCACACGTTTGACTTATAAAATATCACACGTGAGGGGGCGTGTCGAGAGTTGTCCCACATTGGGAAACTAGAAGCTATGTTACCGCTTTATAAGATTGCGCTAATCAATTCATTGCTAATTGGTTTTGAGTTGGAACTCCATGTATTCTTAACAACGTCTCTGCTCCATTGCAGGTATTGCAGAATTTTCTTAAATGTTTTTCCATGAATGCCAAGACATACATATTATCTATCAAATTTTTTGCATAATTTTAAGGGGGTTTTTTTTTTTACAAAAAATTAGTTTATACGTTCGTACTTTAGCTTATTATATCTCGGGGATGAGCTCCTAAATCATTTTTATTGTCTAATTATTTGATATATTCCTAATACAGATCGAATTCATTATCTGTATATCTCATGGTAAACACTGAAAATAAGCTTTATGTTTCAGCTAGAGCTTTTTTGGTCCGTAAGGTTCGAGTTCATATTCAAGTATTCAAAAGCTTTTAAGCGAGCGTTTAGGACTAACCAAACTTAGTCTCAAAGAAATTATTTTTAACAAAAGTAGTTGTACACAAATGTTTTATCTAATATAGTCCCACATGAATAATTTCTTAACAACGTGGTTAACAAAAGTTGGGATCATTTTTATTAAAAAATAATTTATGTGTTTGTTTAAAAATAATTTTTTGAAACTATATATGATCAGTTCTAAAAATTTACGACTATTGTTACAAATAATTTACCCTTTTTGAGGTTAAACTTAGAACTTGCTCAAGCTTATCGTATTTCACGTTTTCAACCTCCTCGATTTTTATTGGAAAAATCCTAGGTTGAACCGTTTGGGAACTAAGGAACCGAAATACAGGATATGCAAGAAAATCCAACTGTCCAATATTCTTAGGCACACTCATGTTTTCTTGGCCTAACTAATGCATGTATGTATCCTTTAATTTATATAATCACATAAAGTTGACTAAAATTTCGAGCTATATAAATGTATTTCTTTAATTGATCCAAATCAATCTTCTCCTAAATCCACTTCAATTTATGCAATATATTTTTATTTGGTCGTAAACTATAATGTCATCTATAATATAAATGCATGCCAAACATTGTACTAAAATCTTTTAAACCGTGGAGCAGCACAAGCATCGCGTTTTCATAGCTATCCTAACAGTGACAATTATTACACAAAAATATTTTTTAAAATAGCAGTATTAATTAATGAAAAGATATATTAATTAATTCGGTATAAGAGTATTTTATTAAATAAATAAACTAAACGTAGATTAATCTATTGGCGTGTTGGTAAATTAATAATGATAATGAATTAACGTAACAATATAACTTTTGGTAAAATGACAAACACTCGTTCCTATAATATTAATTATAATTTTCCTCTAAAATAATAGGATTTTCTTATTAAAATGTATAGTATAATAATGGTTAGTTTCCCCTCAAAAGTAGAGCTGTCAATTTAGATTAGACCAACCCGACCCTAACTGCCTTAACCTGTAACCCAACCGGGATAGCCCGTTTAGGCCAGCCTCTAGGTGGGGTGGAAAAACCAACCCAACCAAAGGCGGGTTGCGGGTATGGCGGGTCAACCCGCCAAAAAATAAAACCTAAAAAAAGTGTAAAAACATTAGGTTTTTCTTTTTGGGTAAAAAACAAATTACCCCTGTGTTATAGTAAATATACAAGAAACTTCCATGTGTTAACAAAATAGGCCAAAAACCTCATATGTTTTCTTAAACTCGACATGAAACCTCCTTGTGTTACAACAAATATGCATGAATTTCCCCCGTGTTAACAAAATAGGTAAAAAAAAACCCTATGTTTTCTTAAATTCAGCATGAAACTTCCTCGTGTTATAAAAAAGGCAAAAAACCCTTCTTTTGTTAAACCCCTGTGTTAAATAAAGGCAAAAGAGAACCATTATTTTTTGTAAATCATGCACAAAACCCTCTCGATTGTCTAGTATGCTCTCAAATTTGTCCGCATCTACATTATTTTCTTCTTTTCTATAATGATTTATTCTTTTACTTTTAAAAAGAACAATATACAAAATTTTAAAGTGAATAATTTTAATGTGTAATTTTAAAATAGATTATGAATAATATTTCTGAATTTTTCTTTTAATGTATGAATGCTTATTGACTAATTCAAAGTTATTTTTCTTCAAGTTTTAGATAAATTGAGTAAACAATAATTATACATATAAGAAATAAGCATATTTTCAAAACAATCATAAATTATATATATATATATATATATATTGTGATGCCCGGGAATTAATGGTGTACATTTCGATGTGGTAATGATCTTTAATGGATTTTAGTTGTGGCAATTATGAATTAATTACGGTTTGTGACTCCCGGTGATTTTAAATCCGGTATTTGGGGTTGTTGGATCCAAGGGTTGATATTGTATTCTCATCGTGGTGATAAACCTTGGAATTGTGTTTTGGTGGGATCTGGGGTGCTTTGAGTTGGGGCTGATAATAGAAATTGAGATTGAGAGGCAATTATTGAACACATATGATTTTTAATGAGTCATGATGTATTTGTGGGGGACTTGGGATTTTGGAGCCTTGACACTATATATACCAAGAAGGCTCGGTGTTCAGTCATTTTCCCCTCTCTCCTCTCCCACGTTTCTCCCCCATTTCCCCTTTCCCCTTTCCCCTTTCCCTTTTTTCTCTTGGAGGAGAAATCGAGCAAGGCTCGTCCTTGGGGCCTGATTTCTCTAAGACGATTGGGTAAGATGCTTCCCCTCGTGTTTATCTTCGTTTTAGTAGTAATTTTGTGGAATTTGGTTAAGATTAGTTATGCGTTTTAGATTTGGGAATTTTTGGTAAACTTCTTAAAATGAAGTTTTGGTGTTTGTATTGAGTTTAAGTGGAGTTTTGGTAGTGTTGAAGGTGTTGGGGATGTTGGATTTGGGTTTGGGTATGAAAAACACCATTGAAGCAAAATATTTTCGAAAAATCGCATGTCGCGATCGATCGCGGCTTGGTAAACATGAGATTTTTTTTTTTGCCTATTTCATTTAACAATGGGGATTTCGTGGGGGGGTTTTTTTTTTTTTACTTTTTTTGTACCCATGGGGTTTTCTGTTGAGTTTAATAAAACATATGGTTTTTTTTTTATGATTTACGAAAATAGAGGGGGTTTTTTGCTTTTGTTTGATATGGAGGGTTTCGTGCAAGATTTAAGAAAAGAGTTTTTTGCCCTTTTTATAACACAGGGGAGTTTCATGCTGAATTAATAAAACATTGGTTTTTTTGGCTTATTTTGTTAACACATGGGAGTTTCATGAATATTTAATGGAGTTTCATGCCGAGTTTAAGAAAACATATGGTTTTTTTGCTTACTTTGTTAATACATTGGAGTTTCGTGCATATTTACTATAACACATGAGGCTAATTTGCTTTTACCCTTTTTAACATAACATATATGATATCAACCAACAAACTTGTACACTATGGTACCGGCCACAATTGACGATGACGACACGAGGAAGCAAACGAAAACCAACATCGAATGCAGATGCCTATTAACGACAATAACAAAAGCACAACTATTAATAAGTGCACTAAAATGTGATATGTTAACTTGAAGCACGACAGCAGAACAATGACGTGGCCAGGATAGTAATCTAGATCCCCTCTAATCATACAGTTCATGATATGGTCGAGTAAGATAACTGTCTTTGAATTGAACAGAAGGTACAAATATGGAAAATCGAGGGACCGAAACTGTTAAAGGACTAACAAACGAGCAAGCTCTTATTTCCAAGACCCTCACTGGAAGTCAACGACCCAGTAACAACACTGGATGGCACATGAAATTCAAATGTCCAGTAGTCAGAGCCAAGCGGTGCCTCAACAATGAAACATCACAAAAAAACCACCACCAAATAGTCAAAATAGTGACCCACAGATAAGCAGATACAAACCCCACAGAACAATAACAAACAAAAGCATATGTACCAGACGATATCAAAACATTAAAAGGAAAAAACATTTAAAGATAACTAAAGTTCAACAAAGTCTAACAACTAAATAAATAATATCAAGTTTTTCAAAATTCATCAACCATTAATATTATTTCATTTCATCTCCCTTCTTCGTCTATTCTCTCTTTATTTTCAGCAATAATTATAGAATATTTGATCCCTATTCGGATAAAATTATTTAATATTTGCATTATCTTCACTATCAACATATAAAATATTATGTTTAATTTCTAAGGTTAACCCATGGGCCAACATGAGCCAACTCATCTCAACCCATAACCCAAACGAGTTAACCCATTTTTCAAATAAGTTGGAATAATGTTAATCCAACCTATCTATTTTGTGTGGCTGTTTTGGCCTAACCTGTCAGATCAAACCCAAACTGACAACTTTACTCGAAAGTAAATCCCCGACATTTTAATACATGTGTCCCATAAAATAAAGTCCTTTAAAATCATTCTCTTAAATCATTTTTTCAAATCTAAATCCTTCGTTCCAATTACTATCTTAGTTTGATTGGTTCTCTTCAAAAGTGGATTTATTTTGATAATAATTGCGAACAGTTCATATAACACATTGCTAGAATAAAATGTTATAAGATATTATTTTATATTTATTTTTTTGTCTACTCGCAGATTGAAGTGAGAATGTAAGACCTATTTTGTCTATTAGTATTAATTAAAAAATTTAATGTAATTTATTACAAAATTCTGTAATAAAATATCTTACAAACTTATATATAATAATAATTAGATATGCCCTCTCTAGTCTCTTTCTAAATTAATTAAACTAAATTTAACCAAATTCTAGAACAATATTATATAATCCAATTACATAAATCTTGCGGACACGCAAATAGTCTTCTCAACCTACTCCACCAGTTGTCCCCTTTGATTATATAATATTGTATATTTATTTATATAAGTTATTGTGACATTTAATTTGATATGTTTTTAAGGCAAATGCGTGATTTACAGGATTAGGAAACTAGGAATTTCCAGAGGTCTGAAAATCGGATGAAAAATTAATAATAAACTTTATGTGCCCCACGTCAAGAATCAAAGTTCTCCTCTTTACCCGAAGGTAATTCTTTGCCACCTTTTTCTTTTTCTTTTCCTTTTTATAGACGAAAATTATGAATCTTGATGATTCAATTGTAATAAGAACAAGAAGATTCAGTATATATATATATATATATATATATATATATATATATATATGCTTGTTTCTGGGCTAGACTATATTATATATCTGTATCTGTGTTTGTTTGTATTTATTGTTGTTTTTCGAGGAGCTGTAATTAATGAATACACTAAATGGGTTCTTTGTTTTTGTTTCATCTCTGCAGGTTGAGTTTTCGGGTATATTATCTGTAGTTGGATTTGTATTTAAGATGATTTTTTAGGTGAGATGGTTTTTGAGTTCTGATTTTTGTTTGGAGAGTTGATGAAGGTGATTGGATTTTGTAATTTGAATAAAAATATTAAATTTATTAAGGAAACTCCCCTTTGCAAGTATCGTTAGAATCCCATTTGGTGAAGGCAAGATTTTTGGGTATTGCATGTGACAAAAAAATAATTTATTTCTGTCGATGATTGCTCGATGAAATTTGGGATTTAGGATCCATAGATATACTTTGCCTTTGATATTGGTAAAAATATAAAGATTTTGTTCAGAATTCTAGGATTTTGCAATGTCTTCAGTTTCAGTAAAAAGAATGCTACCCTCTAGGCTTCTTTCTTTCCTAATGGCCTTTTCGGTGTCGCTTCTGATGCTATCTTCGTTCTCCCTTCTTGAGTTGAGTGACGATTCTTTCATAACCAAATCACTTCTTCAGTTTATTCTGGTTAACAACGTGTCGACTTATTCGAAACAAGATGTCATCGTAGAAACAAAAAATAGCCCCATATCCCCGAGCACAACTTTTGAGATAAAAGATAGTGCCATTCAAGAAGTCGGAAATCAAGTTTCTAATCCGATCAAGAATGTAGAGGAACTGGAAAAGTACGAGAGGAAGTTATGTGACAAGGGTCGGGCTCATCTAAAAGTGTACATGTATGACTTGCCTACCGAGTTTCACTTCGGGTTATTGGGTTGGAAGGGAGTAAAAAATCAAATATGGCCTAATGTGAGCTACGGAAATAATATCCCATCTTACCCCGGTGGTTTAAATTTACAACATAGTGCAGAGTACTGGCTGACTCTTGATCTTCTTGCCTCGCTTACGGAAAATGTAGTGAGACCGTGTACTGTAGTTAGAGTGCTGAATTCAAGCGAATCAGATGTGATATTTGTTCCCTTTTTCTCATCTTTGAGTTACAACCGGCATTCGAAGTGTCGTGGGAAGCAAATGGTTAGTGCCAATAGGTTGCTACAAGAACGACTGGTGGAGTTTCTGAAAGGTCGGAAAGAGTGGAAGCGATTGGGTGGGAGGGATCATTTGATTGTAGCCCACCATCCAAATAGTATGTTGGTTGCTCGTAAAAAGATCGGTTCAGCAATGTTTGTGCTTTCAGATTTTGGGAGATACCCAGTTGAAATAGCTAACCTTGACAAGGATATAATTGCTCCTTACAAACATATGGTAAGGCCAATTCCATCTGTTGACTCGGCTACATTTAGTGAACGATCCACGTTGGTGTATTTCCAAGGAGCAATCTATCGGAAAGATGTAAGTTTCGGTATCTACTTTGCCATTAACATGAGCAACTTTTAATGTTTGTTTTTTCTCTGATTGATGCTTGTTTTACATGTGATTTAGATTATCTTATGATTTACCCTTGGATGATTCGATTGAATAACCAATAGTAATTGTACTTCATGAGTTTTTCTCTTTGCTTTTGGGGATGTGGATTCCTTGTCAAAATTGTAAACGATGTGGTTATCTATCTTTTCTCTCGTTAGCAAAGATTTGCAAAACTGAATCCATGTTGTTACAGATACCTTAATTGAGATAGCTTATTTGTAAATTGATTGTACTTATGAGTATTTGTTGGGTGCTCAGGGTGGCGTGATTCGACAAGAACTCTACTACCTTCTTAAAGACGAGAAAGACGTACACTTCACATTCGGAAGCGCTCAAGCAAATGGGATAAAGCAGGCTAGCAAAGGGATGGCCTCGTCCAAATTTTGCCTAAGTATAGCCGGAGATACCCCTTCATCAAACCGTCTATTTGATGCTATTGCAAGTCACTGTGTTCCTGTGATAATTAGTGACGAAATTGAGCTACCATTTGAAGACATCCTCGATTATTCAGAATTCTGCATATTTGTACGTTCTGTTGATGCTGTGAAAAGGGGCTACCTCCTGAGTTTGCTCAGAGGTGTCAAACGAGAAAAATGGACCAAAATGTGGGAAAGATTGAAAGAAGTTAGCAAACACTTTGAATACCAATATCCATGTCGGCCGCTTGATGCTGTGGATATGATTTGGCAGTCTGTCTATCGAAAAAGATCATCCACTCAGTTGAATGCTCACCGGAAGAATAGATACAGAAGATCGCAGGAGGTCTAAAGAAACCAACTGACTTCTTAACTACTCACTCGGAATCAGAAATACTGTATTTGCATTAACAAGGTAGGTGGTAAGTACTTAAGAATATGAGGACTAAGTTTGGTTCTCATGTATATATTTGTGCCTGTTTACCATACACCATTTTTGAGCACCTTGTGTTTTACATTGGAGAAAGTTCATATGGAATTCTTGATTGGAATTTGTATATCGAAATTATTGGTACCTATTAACAACTTGGTGATAAAAGAAAAGTTACTAACAAGAATTATGCAAAAACATAAAGCTAGAGAGATCAGAAAACAGATTTGAATCTATAATATATGATATAATTGTTGCTTACTCGTCCAAGGTACATTTTAATTAGATTTCTATACAAACAAAGGGCAGTCATTTAAAGCAAAAGAAACCATGTAAAAGAAAAAAAATAAATAAGAAGAAAAAAACCTGTGCTTCAACCTTGGAAGCATCAAAATTTGATCACCCGAACTTTCTGCATCTATGATAATCTCTGTATATATTGACTTCTGCATTTGGACTCCGCAGCATATATACATCAGCATTTGTTGTGAATAGGGTCTGGTCCTCGTCGAAACCGTCTTTTTTCCGATTGATATGGATTGGAACTCATTGCAGGTGTAGGGGCGATGCTCGTAGGCACATTCAATTCTTGCAAGGCATCAACATTCAGAACGCTGGTACTTCTGGATCCTGAGACCTGGTCAGTTAGAATCGACAAACACCCGACACACAAAAATATTAGAACGATGATCTTGTAAATCAAGCGGCTCATATTTTTTTTGCTACAAAAGCACTTCTTGTTGAAAAAATGATGAAAGAATTTATGTGTTCTTGTCTTGAACTGTTTCTCTTCGTGTTCCTCCTGTCTTATTTGCATCTCATTTCCTTGTGGGGTTAAAGCAATAAAGTACAATCCCAAAATATTTAGAGATGTTATATTTATCCAATCATAAGCCTGTCTGAGTAACAAATGAAGGCTGTTTTAGAAGACTCTGATAGGTTTGAATAAAAGAAAGTTGGGAAACATCATTGTTTAGAAGCCAAGAATCTTGCCTTGGTTCCCCACATTTAACAATCTTCGTCTTTTTTGCCTTTGCTCTTTTGGACCAGTAATATTCAAAGAATGGGTGGATTATGTTACCAAGAATTGTTCAAATTCTTTCCTTTCTGGGTTTTTCTCTTCTTTTCTTATTTCTTTTTCTAGTAATCAGATGTTGTGAAATGAGCACTACAACCTTATATCTTTCATCATTTAATTTAGAAAAAAGTTTTTTGAGATATATATGTGTAATAGTATTATTGAACACTTGATTATTTAGTTTAATTGTAGACAAAAAAAAATTGAATAAAGTGTTGTATTTTAGGCAGATTCAACTGATCATACAAATAATTAAATACACAAAAAAAAAAAAAAAATCAAACAAGAAAAACAATGTACGTCATCAAGAACGCACATTACTGCTACTGCTTGTTTAAAATACATTGAAAGGCATATCAGGGAACGACTTCTTGCAGCAAGTTTACGCTATCTTTAAGAAAAATAATACAACCGAACATAGTTAATTAATATCTTACGTTTGTGAATTAACGGTTGCATTTTTTTTAATTATATATGGGCCTGTCGTATAAAGAATGTTGTTTTCTGCAGTTAAGACTCAGCAATGATTTTGGGAAATACTTGTATCGACCTTGGTTGAGCTTTACTAACACATTAATTCAATATTATAACACAATATTTTTATATAAAAAATACATAAATTAACATTTATATAAATTATAGGGAAAATTTCGGGCCGGTACCATTAGGTAAAAGATTTTTTGGCCCAGTCACCCAAAAAAATATTCTTTCAACTAAGTCCATTTTTTAATACAATGACCAAACTAACCCCACTTATGAAAACATTATACACCGCATTAATAATTTTTACATGCACCGCATGAGTAATTTTACATGCACCGCATGACTCATTTTCACATGCACCGGGTGAGTAATTTTACATGCACCGCATGAGTCAATTTTTACATGCACCGCTCAATTTTACATGCACTGTATGAGTAATTTTACATGTACCGCATGAGTAATTTTTACATGCACCGCTCAATTTTACATGCACTGTACGAGTAATTTTACATGCACTGCATGAGTAGTTTTTGCATGCACCGCATGAGTCGATTTTAACATGCACCGCTCAATTTTACATGCACCACATGAGTAATTTTACATGCACCGCATTAGTAATTTTACATGCATCTCATTACTCAATTTTACATGCATCGCATAAGTAATTTTAGGTTGCACCGCATGAGTAATTTTTACATGCACCGCTCAATTTTACATGCACCATATGAGTAATTCTACATGCACCGCATTAGTAATTTTTTCATGCACCGCAAGAGTCAATTTTTACATGCACCGCTCAATTTTACATGCACCGTATGGGTAATTTTTACATGCACCGTATGAGTAATTTTACATTTACCGCATGAGTAATTTTACATGCACCGCATGAGTAATTTTTACATGAACCGGTCAATTTTACATGCACCGTATGAGTAATTCTACATGCACCGCATGAGTAATTTTACATGCACCGCATGTGTAATTTTTACATGCACCGCTCAATTTTACATGCACTGCTATTCCTGGGGTTTTTGTTTACATGCACCGATATTTCTTGTATTGACGAAGAAGACAAACCTTCTATTCTTCTGTCACGTAATGCCAATTTCACGTAATGCAAATTTCAAGTAAAGTAAAGTGACAGAATTCCAAGAGCAATATCACGTAAATCACAATCTTCTTCTTTAATGCTGCCCCACACATACAGTAGGAAGAAATTCCAAAAATTTCAAAACTGATAGAAAATCAATTCAACGATCAAGGAAACGAATAATTGTGCGCCAAATTCCCGATAATTGTGCTTTGACACTTCAATTCATCGCAGGATTCGACCTTCTCGCATTTCGCACTGTTTTTCTGAAACCTAACATGAAGACTTTGAACTTCATGGTCGATCGAATGAGAGTAACCACTGGAGACAGAGGCTTCGTGATCAAATCACTTTTGCTTAGAAAAACGTCTCTCAGAGATTCTATGAACTGAAAATCCTTCTTCAAATCTTCGGATTATTTGGTGGAGGGGATGAAGGTGTAGAAGGAATATTTTAGTTATAATAATGGACCAATTAGATTAGAGTTTGATAAAATGGACTGATTTGAAATAAATTTTCTAAAAGATGTATTTAGTTGAAAAGGATTTTTTTTTTTTAAGATTTAGTTGAAAGATGTTTTGGAAAGTGGTACCTTTATGTAATTTACTCTAAATTATATTGAATTGATCTATAAATAGGGCTCAAATCTAATCCATACAAACGCTTTCCACTTGTTAGTGTTGCGGCGTGATTGAGAGGAATGTGTCAATATTATATAAATTAATACATGTACATATATAGTTATGAATATATTTTTTTATACGGAGGATGGTGATTTTTTACAAGATTTTTTGGTCACCACTCAGACTCGAACTCAAATCATATCAAAGAGGATACAAGATTTTACCATCGAACTAAGACTATAGTCTCGGTTTAAAAATATTTTATGTTGATAGTCTTTCCAGTTGAAAGGTTCAATATCCAATAAATCAATTGGCGCCTCTTTCTTAAAAAAAATATAAATATAAAAATGGCGTCTCTTAGCATGATTGAGCAGCCAAAGCAAAATAGCAAACTTGATATCGGATTTTTAAACATTTTTTTTTAGATTTATATTCAGATTCATGAAATTAGAACTCGGTCACTCATTGAACTAGTTTATGATTGATGTAATTCGCAATCGACTGAGCGATTCTTTTATATCTTCTCTTTTGTATAAGTTCCATCTATTTTAGTTCGAATGTTTTCGTTCCTTATTTTATATCGTGTGGTCTTACCACACATCCAACGTAGTAGGCGTATCTTTGACATTCAACCTTTGGAGAAGACGTACATACACGATCCGACTTGATAACATTTATGATTAAATGCGTAGTTGATTTATTTATAACATGTAATGCTCAATATTATGTAACATATTAATAACTAGTAATAGTTGAAAAAAACTTAGGTAATATTTTGATGATTTGAATTTAAGGAAATGATTAGAAAATCATTTGAAATTCATGGATTTGAAATGACATTTAGTTGGTTGTCATTTCAAATCCTCCAAAAATGCAAAGAAAAATGCATTGTAAGAATGAGGAATTTGAAATACCGACTTTAATTTTTAACACAAACATAAATAATGGATTTGAGTGAGAAATTTGAATCAATCCAAATATGATCTTATAAAACTGTAGATGTTGTAGAATAACCTTTGGTTATTCCTTGTCATCACATCTAACTACCGATCTCTTTCTATGAGTGCTGATATAGTCCGATCAATTTCAAAGGGCAAATTTAAATAATTAATATAAAAAAATAAAAAAATTAAATAATCAATGTATTTCAAATTTTATAATTAGATTAGTAGTTAAATACAATTGATCAATAGTTAATACCAATTTTATGACAAAAAAGTCAAGATATTTTGGAAAAGAATTTTGACATATTCATTTTTATTAAATATTGTTAAGTAATTTTAAAATAAAAAATACCAAAATTCGAAATCTAAAATATTTTTAAACTTTATTTCCCACATTTTTATCTACACCTCCGGATATTAACGCTATCTCAGTGCAATTTTAAAGTGAAAAACAAAGGTGGATGATAGATATATATTAAAAGATGGAGGAGAGAGAAATGCTAAAAATTGTAGGAGAGAGAAATGCTAAAAATTGGAGGGGAGATAAACTTGAATTAGGAGAGAGAAAATCGAAAATATGAGAGAAAAATTAGAAATGGGAGAGAGAAACATTACCAGGAGGGATCTCATATTAAAATAATAGGAGAGAGAAACGTGATCCAGATTTGCGTTTCTATCTCCTAGTACAGAATCGCGATCTCGATTCACTCTAAAATCGTAATTTTTTTTATCACCTTATTTTTTAAATTTTTTAAATTTTTATATTAATTATTTAAATTTGCCTAATGTATAGTATATATGAAGTTAAAGTGAAAAAACTTAATCGAGGTCAAACACGTGGAATATGAATGTAAGGTGAAGATCTTCCCTGCAAGTACAAAAGAACAGCCATCAAATACTCTCTTTTAGACTCTACGCATGCTTTATTCGATCAAAGAGTTGTCACGATACGCAAAAAATGACAAACAAGCATACAAAAACGCGGCATTTGTTCAAAGCGCTGCAACTATGAATACATCGCTAGATTCCCTCCGATCCCTACGACGTAAATAGTAATACAGCAGCTATACAAACTGTAAAAATTGCGATTCTTCCGCCTCGAAAAGGTTCGCGTTTTTGTTTGATTTAACTTTTTTATTTTGTTTGATTTTAAGCTTGGAAGTTTTCTTGATCGATTGTAGGTGTAGATCTAGCTCATTTTGCTGAAATGAGAATTCCCAGTTAATTTGATGCTCTGAAATCATATGTTTGTCGAATTTTGATGAATCTTGGCTGATAGGAAATGAGATTTTATGTCTATAAATTAGTTCGTGTTGAATTTGTTGAGTTTGAGACAAGTGTGTGTTTGGGGCAGACCCGATGTTTATTTTGAAAAGTTTGTGTATTTATATTATGGTCCAAACATTTCTGCATGTCTTAAATCTCTTATGAAAATGCCTTGCGACTGGTTTCGAAATTGAGTTACAAACTTACAGAAACATATTGGGATTTTTGTTCTGCAAAGTTTTGTCACTCTTATTTTCATGATTTATATGTTTTTTGGTTGAATCATCTGCTATTTTAGGCTGCTTTTTTATATGTGTGTTTGAAAGTTCAAATTTTTAAGTAAAATCCGTTTATGTTCGGCAATAGAACTCAGTCAGGTGTTATTTCACGGTTTTCTCTAATGTATTTTTGCGTGCCTTTTGAAAGAATCTGAAGTGATGACCAACTTCGAGTTATTTTAAATCAATTAAAAGTGGTTGACTTTAAATCACGTAAGCGCATCTAAATTCGACCATAGAGTTTGGTGTATGGTATGGAGTATAGATTCAATAGAATTATTCACTTAGGTGCATTTGGATAGAATCATAGAAGTATTTGATTTGGATAGAAAAAATTGATTTGGATGAAGAATTTCAAGCTTGGATTTCAATGTCATCTATTCTGGGTGTATTTGAAATCCATTACAATAATTTAAACTGGGTGAATTTGGAATTCACCAAATCGAAAGCACCCAAATAAGTCAAATAGTTTGAAATGCATGATTTCAAATACTCTAATCTAAACATGCTCTTATATTAGCTTGATTGAGGGCAGTGATAGGCCTACGGATGTAGTGGAGGGGAGAAACAGGGTTAGGGTGATTTAATGTATTGTGGTTGGGGTTGATTTAATGTATTGTGGTCGAGTAAAATAAGAAAAAAGTACTAATAAAATTTGATATGTTTTCATTTGAGCCGGCAATCACTCTTGGTTTGCCCTTCACTGAGGGGCTGGATTGACCTATCAAAACAAAAGAGGTGAATGTCTTATCGACTTCACTGATAGTAATTTTTCAGGGTGCTATGGTATTGTTTAAGCAAAAACCTCGAAGAAAATAACTTGAACACTTAAACTGAAATGGAATCCTCTTTCATTTATTGGATGCCTTACAAAGCTGAGTTTTATGCTTGTATCAGACTGAACATATTATGATCAAGCCAATATTCTCTTGGTCCTGTACGGCTGTATGTATGATTTCAGCAATATTAATAGGCGGTGCACATATTTTTAACTGTCATAAATATTTAATTTTTCCCTTGCAGGTTTGGTTATGGCAACAACCACTCTTTCGATTGGGTCTGTTGCATCTTCTTGTCCCCATATTGGTCTGCTTTCACAAACAAAGGCCACAGACAGCAACATCAATTCTACAAAAACCGTGAATTGTGCATCACAATCTTCTTTCTTAGGTGGTGAAAGCCGTGCATCAATCAAGTACTCATGCTCTTCAAAAGCTCGAAATCATAATCTACGATCATACAATTATATTCAACCTCATGCAGCCTATAAAGTACCGATTCTTGGAGCCGGCGGTGGTATAGGCCAGCCGCTTTCCCTTCTGTTCAAGATGTCGCCACTAGTTTCTGCGTTGAATCTTTATGATGTAGCAAATGTAAAGGGAGTTTCTACCGACCTCAGTCACTGCAACACACCCTCTCAGGTTGCTGATTTTACGGGCTCATCTGAGTTGGCTGATTCTTTGAAGGGTGTAAATGTTGTAGTCATACCCGCGGGTGTTCCACGAAAACCGGGTATGACTCGAGACGACCTTTTCAATATTAACGCTAATATAGTCAAGTCTTTAGTTGAAGCCATCACTGAAAATTGCCCCGATGCTTTAATCCACGTTATTTGCAATCCGGTAAACTCAACAGTCCCTATAGCTGCCGAGGTTCTGAAGCAGAAAGGGGTGTACAACCCGAAAAGCTTTTTGGTGTTACAGCTCTCGATGTCGTGAGAGCAAATACATTTGTTGCTGTGAAGAAAAAGCTCAAGCTTGTCGATTTTGATGCCCGGTTATCGGTGGCCACTCAGGGATTAAAATTTTGCCCCTGTTGTCGAAGTGGAAGAGCTTATGGTGAGGATTCAAAATGATGGGACGGAAGTCGTTGATGCTACGGCTGGGGCAGGATCTGCCACTCTTTCTATGGCATATGCTGCAGCACGATTCGTGGAGTCATCACTTCGTGCTCTTGATGGGGATACTGATGTTTATGAGTGCTCGTTTATCGAGTCTGACTTGACCGATCTTCCCTTTTTTGCTTCCAGAGTTAAGCTCGGAAGAGACGGGGTTGAGTCTGTGATTTCATCAGATCTCGAAGGATTATCCGAATATGAACAGAAGGCTTTGGAAGCCCTTAAGTAGAGATGTCAAACGGAGCGGACGGCACGAGGCACGGCACGAGCACGGCACGACGCGGAGCGGCACGGCACGGCACGTTTTGCTACAGTGCCGTGCCGTGCCAAGCACGGCCCGGAGTATGGGCCGTGCCGGGCCAAGCCATGCCAGCCCGTGGGCTGGCACGGCACGGCACGACACTGTTTCTATTTGTTTTTTTTTACCAGGCGATCGATCGGCCACATAAATGGCGATCGATCGCCTAGAGGCAGTAAGCAAAATACAGGGGTGGCGATCGATCGCCACAAAAAAGGCGATCAATCGCCTAGAGGCAGTAAGCAAAATACAGGGGGTGACGACCGATCGCCACAAAAATGGCGATCGATCGCCAATGTCCAACGGTCAGAAAAATAGCCGTTCAACGGCATTTTTAAAAATATTTTTTTTTTGTTGTTATATATATGTGTATGTTGAAGAAACATTTTATCATCTTAATCTGTAAGCTCTATATACTTGAGACGCTATACTCTCAATTTGTTCACAAGAAGAAAGAAATTCGTCTTACGTGCCAAGACAAGCACAAGCAACAAAGCCAACACTCATCCTATCAAATATTTGGTAACTTTTATATTTGTTGCATTAGATAATTCATAATTGTAGTCTATATATATAATGGTCGATTCATCTTATAATGTGAATTATGATGATGAAATCGATCAATTCCAAGAAAATGAAGAAAGCACACCAAATATTCAATTATCAAGTAGAAGAACTTCAAAAAAAAGAACTAGCAATGTATGGCAACTATTCGATGTAGAAAATGTTGAGGGAAAGGGATCAAGGGCAGTTTGTAAAAAATGTAAAAAAGATTATGCATATGCTTCTTCTGGTGGTACAGGTCATTTACTAAGACACATGGCTAAACATAAAAAAGAACCAACTGATGGTAACCAAACTACTCTTTCACAGTTCGGTACTGGTAGTAGTAGTTCAAGTTTAGGTATTTTCACTTATAATGTGGAAAGAGATAGGAGAGAACTAGCTAAATACATCGTATGGGCGGAGAAACCTTTTTCAATGTGGGCGAATGCCAAATTCACTAATTATATTCATTTAGGTTTGCAACCTCAACATAAACGATTTTCAAGGAATACTATTAAATCGGATGCATTCACAATTTTAATGAATATAAAGCAAATTTAATTACGTATTTAGGTAATCTTTCATCGAAAGTAGGACTAACAAGTGATATTTGGACAACTTATCTTGGCAATGCATCATATCTCTGTGTTACAGGACATTGGATTGACGATAACTGGGTGTTACCTAAAAAAAATTTAGGTTTCACAAAAATTGATTGGCCTCATACGGGTGGAGTTATTTCCAATGCCATTATGCAAGTTACTAATGAATATAATATTAGTAATAAAATCTTCTCTATTTCATTTGATAATGCAACTAATAATACTGCTGCAATTACTATATTAAAAACTTATTTGAAACCAATTTTAAATGGTGATCTTTTTCATATTCGTTGTGCATGTCATATTTTAAATTTGTGTGTGCAAGATGGATTGAAACCACTTGAGCTTCATTTAGAAAAAAATAAAGACTACTCTTAAATTTCTTAATAGTTCAGTTGCTAGAAAACAAGACTTCAAAAGTTTATGTATTTCTCATGGTATGAATTATAAAGATTTTCCTTATGATGTTCATAATAGGTGGAATTCGACATATTTAATGTTGCAAGCATGTTTACCTTATAGAAATGTGATCACTTTATTTTTTAATGAAAGGATGGCCGAACATTTTCATATTGATGAAACTGATTGGGAAATTGCTTCTAATATTTGTAATTTTTTAGAACCGTTTTATGATGCTACCAATTTATTTTCGGGCTGTTATTATCCAACTTATTCGATATTTTTGAATAAAATTTATGAAATTAGTGAATGTTTTGCATTACATAGATCTGATCCTTTTTTACAGGTATTGTCGAACCAATGGAGTATAAATTTAAAAAATACTGGAAAACTATTCCTATGTTGAATTGCTTGGTATCAATTCTGGATCCTAGATTAAAATTATATAGTGTAGAAATTATAATAGAATCTTATTACACCAACATGGCTTATGAAAATATTAATATTAATCAAGAGAAAGAGCGCATTAATAAATGTTTGTTTGCTTTGTTTTCTTTATATGATTCGTTACATAATTCTAGAGCAACTCCAGTAAGAGAAAGTGGTAGTAGTGGTGCTAGTAGTGGTAAGGGTTCTGTGTGGACAATGTTAAGAAGAAGACAAGACACTACTTCCGCTTCTTCTAGTTCTAATACATCTTCATTTACTGAGCTTCAGTTATATCTAAACCAAGTCATAAATTTCAGTGAACAAGAATTAGAAACTTTTGATGTTTTGGCATGGTGGAAGACAATGCTAGACTTTGACCAGTACTTTCCATAATGGCACGTGATCTACTAACTCCTCCGATATCCACAGTTCCATCGGAGTCTTGTTTTAGTGCAGGTGGAAGAGTCATTGATGAAAAAAGAAGTAGAATGAAACCAAACACTGTGGAGATGTGTATTCTTTTAAAGGATTGGTTGGATGCTGATAGCCGCTTACAAGGTTTGGGAGGACATGATATTTCTTCGGATGAAAATGAAGAAAACTAGCATATTTTTTAAACTCTTTTGCAATTTATTATTTACTTTTATTCAATAATTTTGTAGTTTTTCAATTTGTAGTCAATAAATTTTTATTTTACAAGTATATTGTAACAATCTAT
The DNA here is from genome assembly GCA_907163345.1 of Haberlea rhodopensis. Taxonomy (NCBI): domain Eukaryota; kingdom Viridiplantae; phylum Streptophyta; class Magnoliopsida; order Lamiales; family Gesneriaceae; genus Haberlea; species Haberlea rhodopensis. The sequence continues at coordinate 4,833,613 of CAJQUN010000011.1, read as the reverse complement.
ATTTTTATAATATTATTATATTTATATAATTAAAATTAAACAAAAAAAAACAAAAAAAAATAGAAAAATTGATTTGGGCCGTGATGGGCCAGCCAAATAAGGAGACGGGTCGTGCCAGGCACGGCCCGTCTCGTTAAAGGGCCGTGCCAGCCCGACATGGAACAGTGCCGGGCGGTACGCACGGTCCGTTTGACATATATACCCTTAAGCCAGAGCTCAAGGCCAGTATTGACAAGGGTTTGGCATTTGTAAAGAAATACGTGACTGCAAAAAATTAGGTGTTACAGGCTTGCTGATGCATAGATGTTCCAGTTTCACAGGCTACCTATATAAGATTATTGAACTCTGTTTACAGAAGTGATTTCCGTTTGTATCATAGAGAATTTTATGTGCTGTGCGCAATTTTTGTTTATGATTAGTAACATTGATGTGCGCAACCGACCTGCTTCTATGGTCATGTAACATATCACAATTCACTGAGATGAAAGGCTTAGTAGTAATAGTTGTTGTTTAGTAACGTTGATATGCCCTGGTATTGGAAGAGCTTCCTCTGTAACAAGTTCAATCCGACTTGTCTCTGGGTTAGGCTGACCCGAATTTCATAAATCTTCCACATCATTTAATCTTATACAAGTGCTGCTTGCCTTCTTATACATACTGCATTACCCCAATGCTGATGTTTTGTATCTATTTAAGTTTTATATTTAATCTCATTTCCATATTCTGATTTGTAAATTCGGTCATGTACCTATGAAAATTTCAATTTTTTATTTTGTATTTATTTAAGTTTCGATTAACAAACTTGGTCATGTGTACAAAAGAATTATAAATTTACTTTCTTCAAATTTGAATAAAACAGTTATTTTTTAATTAACATTTTTCCTTGAAATAAATGCGGTCACCTATTTGACTATTTCAGAATTTCCATTAAGCATACCCAATCAGGGTCTGTTTGATGACGCTTTTAAGCGATATTTTTGAGGATATCTACATCATATATTGCCAAAAAAAGATGTTTATTGAATTAAAATTAAGCATCGGATCAAGCGAAAGAAATCCGATCGCGACAAATGAAGAAACAACACAACAAAAATGTGTTTGGAGCTATGGATCATGTTCCAAGGCGCGGTCGATTGCGCCTGACAGATTTTTGGATAAAGAGCGCGTCCTATTCCACTATCGACCGCGCCCCGTGCAGACATGTTGATTGGATATTTGAGTGTCTCTCCACGTTCAGATGCATTTTTTCATGAAATGATGCTTCCAAATATTGTTTCTTAGTAACACATTTTGGTCTAATATAAATAGAACAAACCCCACTTGGATTTAAAAAAAATGATTTTCGAGTTATATAACAGATTTAAAGTGCAAAATTTGTGCATGCTGTTCATCATCATCTCTTGTTCAAGTTTGAGTGTCATTAAACCTTTGTGATTTGTGGATTCGTGATTTGAAGTGTTTCTATTACCAATCATAATCGTTGTATCTTGGGAAACGAATTGTCGTTGAACTGTGAGCACCATAACGGGACAATATCATTTTAAGGATTAATAGTCGAACTATTAACTCGACAATAAAAACCATTTGATATTTTGTTTTGCTATATTTTATTTTGGGTAAATAAAATATCATACTCACGCCAATAATATATTGCAAAATACATCCTCTGAGATCCATAAAATTTTCGTGCAACCTACCTCCAGCCAATCATATCCTTCCATGTAATCAAACGGTTCAGGAGTTAACAGACATTTGGTAGAACCAAACTTTTGGTCCAACACCAAATCAAATTTCTAAAAGTAATTTAAAAAGTATCTTATTAGTCGATATCGGGGTGTGTTATGCTGTATCGGAAGAAGAAATCTGATGGCACTGTAACATACAAGTCTTTGGTTTTTTTTCTTTTTCTGTTCTAGAATAATAAGTAGTAGTTTTTATATTTAATTATACTGTCTAAAACTATTTTTGTTTCCATTTTTGAAAAGGAGATGAAAGAAAAGTAGCTCGACCCATTTCCGGAACTCATGGATGGCGGGCACTTCGTGCATGGGATACTGAAAAAATATATGTATTTTTTTCTTGAGCCTTCAATAATTAATTCATTAAGTCGACTTTATAGTAGTTTCGATATCCCATTATCATTTTTCCATTTCAAAGGATCATAATAATATAGTTATTTCATTTATAACAAGCTACACTTAACTAACATATAAAGTCTATCTTTTTTTTCCCAAATCTATAGTCTAGAACAAACATTTTTGCCCTATCAGTATATTTGTCCATGTATTATTTATAAAGAATGAGACTCTTAATTGTCCCTTTGGTACACTTTTCCAAAATAATCCAAACCCCTTATTAATTTTTTCAATTCCTATATTTTCAAGTCCTTTTCTAAAAAATTTACTCAGTTTTTTAAAGAATTATTTTGAGTTTTTTCCGCTTGATTTATAAACCGGACTCGATTTGATTACACGGTACTCATTTCAAATAAATTATCAGAACCTCTTCTGCGCTTTGGAAACAAACAAGCCAATCAAGAAAAATATTTTATAAGTAGTCGAGTACTGAGATTGTCTATTCACCTTCTTATAGACCATTTCTATCAGTAAATCGATCAACTTTTCTTTCTTCCTTTTCGTAAGTTTGAAAGAAAAGAGAATTCTTTGACATCTCAAACAAAGAAAATAGCGTTGAAGAAATTTCTGTGTGACAAATTGGAGCACCGGAGCACGTTACATAATCATCCTACCTCATTCACGTACTGACGCTTTGATCATGAACTGGCGCATTAAGTGGTTGTACGTCGCTTTAAAACGCGCTAAGTTTATTAAGTTGCACACTAAATTTTACATAATCGTGAATTGACGCTCCGTCATGATCTGACGTATTGAGTGCACGTACGTCGCTTACGACTAAGTTTTATTAAGTCGCATACTAAGTTTCATAAGTCGTAAACTTAAGTCATTTTTAATAAATTTATATTCTTAAAAAACATGTTGAAATACGGAGATAATACTTGGTATCATTTTTCGAATTCATTATCTTATGTCCAAATATTAGTAAGTCAATAAAATCTTTTATTCTATAAAATATTTTTTTTTTGGAGAACAATAATTATCCATATTAGGAGAGCGATCAAATAAAATATATGATTGCACTGTAAACAATACAAAAATGATGTAAGTTTGTCAAATATGATGTGTATTAGGTATGTTTAATAGTCACACCCACACTTAAAATTTTAAAATTGACACTCATTCATCCGTACCGCCTATACACCTGCAAAATGTGAGTTAGCTTGTATCACGCCTAGGGGTGCTTATCGGACCCGGTCCGAAATCGGACCGGTTAGTCCGGTCCGAAACCGGGACCGGACTAACCGGTCCCGAACCGGTCCGAAACCGGTTTGATACCGGACCGGATCTGTTCTACCGTTCCGGATCCGGACCAAACAGATCCGGTTCCGGATTGAACCGGAATCGGATCCATTTTAAAAAAAAAAAAAAAATTCGATAAATCCTTTTCTTTTTTCCTTTTAAAAAAAAAAATCCTGTTCCGACCCGGAACCGGTCCAACCCGGAACCGGTGGAACCGAAACCGGATCCGATCCGATTCCTTATCGGATCGGACCGGTTCCGCCCATAACAGACCCGGAACCGGCCGGGACCGGACCGGTTCGAACCGGTAACCACCCCTAACCACGCCACAATAACATCGTGTTGTGATATATCATAGTATATTTATTCTGCACTTGCCTTTTAGTCATTTTATAATTGTATAATATCATATATTGAAGTAGTATATTATAGAAATCAAGATATTAAATTATAATTTTTTTGCCTAAAAAAGGTCCACAGAAATAAAAACTTGTGGCTGAGAAAATTAAGCACATGCTGACGTGACACCCACATCCATTTAAAATCCCTGTCTTCGTTGAATTTGATCACAAAGATACCAAAATCCTTTCGTTCAGCATTGCCAACAAAGCCTTTTGTCTTCACATCTCCGAAGAAGTTTTCACTTCACTCTGAGCTGCAAAACGAGGTCGTCTGTTCACAGCCGTCGAGGAAGAAGAAGCAGATGAAGGAAGAGAAGGAGCCAGAGATAAAACTGTTCGGCCGGAAGATCGTACTGCCGGAGAACGGGGGTGATGCCGCGGGAGAGGAGTATTCCGGTGTGTCCGGCGAAGAAAAACACAAGCAGATTGATTGCGAAGAGGTATTGGTTTTAGAATTTTTCACACATAAAACACAGTTGCTGTGTTGCATATATTGGGATTTAACGTTGTATCGAGATTTAAGGAAGCTCCCGGATGCTAAATCACTGTCTTGTGTAATGGGTTCATCTTATATGTTGGATTTTGTTTGAAAGATTGTTCCTTTTTCAGTAGCTTGATTCTGCAAAATCTGAGTTTTTGGCGATTTGCTGTGTTAATTTGTTTAATTTTGATTTCTTTGCTAGTTCAGTTCGCACATCATATTCTGTTATCATGCTTTAAAATTTTATTTTATTTTTTAATTAATATGTTTTAATTTTGGTGTTTATAGTAATGTTGGTGCTTCTATTTTTTCGTGGGAATATTTAGCTTTTTTAACCTATGGATTATTCTTCTTGTGATAAGATTTCCAGAAAGTTCTATGGCCTCAAATTTCCTAAATTTTTTATGTTTCTCCGCTCCCAAAAAGTGGGTCAGTAAGATTCTTTTTCATTATAATATTTAAATAAATTATCTATCAAATGATTTGTTATATAAAATGGAATTTTAGTGTATATTTCTGTCTAGCTCTCTGGTGGGAATTTGTCCCAATAATTCATTAATCGTGGTTGCAAGTGTCATGATCTGATAGTAATTAACAGATTGATTCTATTTTTATTTTCTTTATAATTGTATTTGCAACTCATTAGAAGGTTTCTTGAAATTTTTAGGACCAATCATCAGGAGAAATCTCTGAAACTAAGTCAGAAGAGAAAGACCAAACTTCAGATGCAGACGAGGAAGTTCAGAATCTTAAATCAGTATCTGAGACAGATGACGATCCGAGAACTCCCTCGATTGACGAAGATTTTGTGTCGATTGATCATCCCAAGACTGATAATGGGCATACCGGTGCAACGAATACGCAGCAAAAGACTCTGATAAAGCCCGACAAGATCCTCCCCTGCCCGCGTTGCAATAGCATGGACACTAAATTCTGTTACTTCAACAACTACAACGTTAGCCAACCTCGTCATTTTTGCAAGAGCTGTCAGAGGTATTGGACCGCTGGAGGCACGATGAGGAACCTTCCGGTGGGGGCTGGTAGAAGGAAGAACAAGAATTCGGCCTCAAATTGTGGCCACGTCGTGATTTCGGAGGCCCTTCATGCATCTATGCTTGATGGTTATAATGGATTCCATCAGAAGACATTTAAACCGAATGGTACGGTCCTGTCGTTTGATCCTGATTCGCCGTTATGTAAATCCATGGCTTCTGGTTTGAAAATTGAGGAAAAATGTATACCAAATCGAGGATTGGTTTCTTGTGGAAATGGTGAGACTGCTAATGATCATTCTATTGGAGCCTCTGTCGAAATTTCGAGTTCAGTGGCAAATGGAGGCGAAAACGGGTTGCAACAACCCCCGATGATGCTAAATATTAACCAGTTTCAACCTCCTGTTCCATGTGTTCCAGGTTTCTCGTGGCAGTTGTCCTGGAACCCAGCAGTACCGTTACCAGCCATTTTCACACCTCCCGGATTTCCAATGCCATTCTATCCTTCACCGTATTTTAACTATGGCGCGCCTAATGCTTGGAATGATCCACGTTTATCAGTGCCATCTCCTACCATGAATCAAAATATGACAAGTTATAGCCCAAGTTCGTCTCTTGGCAAACATTCAAGAAACGGGGAATTGCTTAATCCAAGCAGTCCAGAGGGTGAACACCATTTTAGACAGAAGAACTCAGATAGCTCGATTGTGGTACCCAAAACGTTGAGGATAGATGATCCCGAGGAAGCTGCGAAAAGTTCTATATGGGCAACATTGGGAATCAAGTATGACTCCACAAGTAGGAAAGGTCTTTTTAAGTCCTTGCAACCAAAATGTGACCCGAAGGAGGCTATTGCTAATACCTCGCCGGTGTTAATGCATTCAAATCCGGCAGCCTTTTCTCGCTCCATTAATTTTCAGGAGAGTGTCTGATGCATCACCTATAAGTATCGGTTTGGCTCCTTCGATTCAACGCATCAGATGAATTAGTCTGTCCATCGCGAGAATGCCGACGGATTTTGTGCGTTCCCAATGTTTTTACCTTTGATGGGTGTTTTTTCTTGTTTCTTGTTTCTTGTTCATGTCCATATTTTGTGTAGATTACTTTTGACCTCAAGGGAGAAGTGAGGATAGTGTACAATATTGACTGTCTGAAACAATCTTAAAAGTAGTAGCTTGACTTTTTCAAACATGCCTTTTTTAATATTTTATTTTATTTTATTTTCGATGACGAGGGAACATCGGCCGCTACCATTGAGTACGACTTGGTAAACCCCAAGCTGATGCAGTAGCCTGAAAATCATGCCAACCAGATAAACCCAGATCGAGTAAGTGTTGACAGAGAAAACCAAATTCATGATCTTACGGTTTCAAACTCACATTATTCTACCAACTCGAATATCCCTTGGGGGTGCGGGGCATAGGGCACATTTATTACAAACATTAATGTTATGCTAAAAAATTGTTATAGGGGTGTTTTGCTTACTTAATAAATAAATAAATAAAGTAAGATGGAGTGGAAAAATTTGGAGTTTAAATAACACTCCCTTTTAGAATATCAATATTAAAAATGAATTGGACACCATAGATTACGATTAAATTAATATACGGATATATAAAATGTGTGAAGGCGTATTTATCAAATTTTTAAAACTGTCGTAAATTTACCAAATTTATTTTTAAAGGAATTTTACCGAATTTTAATATATATATATACACACACACACATATCCTTATAGTTTAAAAAATTTCCTCCTTATTGGTCCCAATTTGGTGTTCTTGTCAAATTAACTTTTAGAAGATATAGCTTAAATATGTGTACACAATTGAATAGAAAACTGAGATATTTTCAAGTTTTGAGCAAATTCAAACCACATTCTGTGAATAAGATGTTCCCCCAAATTCCATATGCCCCAAATGAATTCAATGCTTTTGGCTTTTGGCTTTTTCATTTTTAATTTCCATCCTCTTTTTCTTTTTTCCTTTTTGCTTCTTTTCATCGATATTATGTCCGGATCAATCGCTTACTACTAGGTCAAAAGTATAGTTGTTGGCAGAGATACAACTTTATTTACTTATACAATGATAGCATAAAGCCCCATACAAAACTTTAAGTAGATATGAGGAGCTGCATCATGTGGGTGCTAATGTGTCAGGTTTGTTATACCTTATACAACTGATAACTGGCAAACAAAGTGGAGGAAATGAGCTAAAATGTTAAAAAAAAAGGACCAAATCGAGGAAACGAAGGACGAAGATGGAAATTTACAGCTTCGATCGATCGAGAACCAAGCTCGATCGATCGAGTGTGGCAGGTGATTTGGACAAAAAAAATGACCGTTGCTCGATCGATCCATGTGGGTTCGACAACCTTTTTCTTTAAATCTACTATATTAAAACTTAACACCGTGCACTTGCGGTATAATCATTACTGCTAATTCTCTTTTTAAATAAATAGCGATCAAGTTTTTGGCGCCGTTGCCGGGGACTAGTTTAAGTAATATCAGACGAGATTAGTTGACTGTAGTTTAGTCAATTTTTTTTTATTTTTGTTGTTTGTTTTTCTCTACTCTTCTATTGTTTTCTCTTTGGGTGGATCTTTGCAGGTTGTTATCTATTGGTGCATGCTAAGGAGTAGCAAGCCTACATTTGAGCCTTTCGACTCGAGATCGAACGCACTTGTCAAAAGAGGCTAAGGCAAGTAACGCCCTCATGGATAATAACGAGGAACGCGATGAGGTTCCTGCGGCACCAGTCGCAAGGTCACTAATGGACTATGCTCATCCTTCGTTCCATGGATCATTGTCTAGTATCATTAGACCGAGCATCCAGGCTAACAAGTAACAATTTCGAGATCAAGCCTGCTATCATACAGATGATCCAACACTCGGTCCAGTTTGGAGGAGCAGCTGCTGATGATCCAAATGCCCACATCTCCAACTTCTTGGAGATTTGTGATACCTTCAAACACAATGACACTATTGACGACGCCATTAGGTTACGTTTATTTCCATTCTCTTTACGTGATAAAACTAAATCTTGGTTGCGATCGTTGCCTACATGTTCTATTACTACGTGGGATGGGATGTGATGTCACAATTGTTCTTGTCAAAATACTTTCCACCATCCAAGATGGCCAAGATGTGCAATGATATCACCACTTTTGCACAACACGACCCAGAGATACTGTACGAGGCTTGGGAGGGTTTTAAGGATTTACTGCAGAGATGCCCATATCATGGCATCCCTATCGGCTGCAGGTACAAATTTTTTATAACGGTTTATTTTCTGATAACCATTCTATGATTGATGCAGCATCAGGAGGTACTGTGATGAGAAAGACGTCTGAGGATGCTTATAAACTGTTGGAGGAGATGGTTGCTAATAGCTGTCAATGGCAGTCCGAAAAGAACGTGCCGAAGAAGCAAGCTGGAACTCATCAAGTGAGTGAAGTCAATGCCCCAGCTGCCTAGTTGGAAGCACTGGACAAGAAAATTGATAGCTTGAGCATACATGCAATGCAAGTTCAAGCCGTAACATGCGAGCTTTGCCAATGAGGACATCCAAGCGCTGAATGCCAAGTAGGTAATCCTTTTGTTAAATTTGTTGAGAATGCTAACTTTGTAGGGAACCGACCACCACCAAACTACCCCTACCCAAATACATACAATACGGGGCCGAGGAACTATCCCCAACCACCAACAGGGTATGCACCAAAGCCAAGCATGGAGGAGCTACTAACCAAGTTCATATCATCAACTGAAACAAGGATGAACAGTCACGAGGCGTCGATAAAGAACTTGGAAGTTCAAGTGGGACAGTTAGCAACAATCCTACACGGTCGAGTACAAGGCTCGCTACCTAGTGACACGAAAAAGAACCCTAGGGAGCAAGTCCATGCCATCACGTTGAGGAGCGGAAAGGAGGTCGCTGAGAAGAAGGATGCACATGTTGAGCATAAGGGCAAGGCAGACATCAAGCAAGAAGAGGATCAAACACGCGACAAAGGTAAGACTATTAAGATCACTACACCCATCACACTTGCTAAGGTAGATATCCCACTCCCATTCCCCGCTGCATATAAGAGAGCAAAACTAGATGTTAAATTTGCTAAGTTTCTAGATTTGATTAAGAATCTCCACATTCAAATGTCTTTCATTGATGCTATACGACAAATGCTGAACTATGCTAAGTTTTTGAAGGAGATACTGTCAAAAAAGCAAAAATTGGAGAGCATGAGACGATAAACTTAACTGATGAGTGTTTTGCTATCATTCAAAATGATTCACCTCCAAAGTTAAAGGATCAAGGAGTTTCACTATACCTTGCAAAATCAACTTTATGTCTTTTAAGAAATGTTTATGTGATTTGGGTGCAAGTGTTAATCTAATGCCTTTGTCTGTTTATAGGAAGCTGGGCTTAGGAGAGCTCAAACCGATCAACGTTTCATTGCAGATGGCGAACAAGTCCATTAAGTACCATCAAGGATAGTTGAGGATGTGCCGATCAAAGTCGATAAATTCACCGTTCCGGTGGTTTTTATAATGTTGGACATGAAGGAGGATGCTGACATGCCATTGATCCTAGAAGGTCGTTCCTACCAACTGGAAGGGCATTAATCGATGTCCAAGAAGGGAAGTTGATCCTCCAAGTATGGGGGATCAAGTTATCTTTGATATGTTCAAAACTTTGAACACTATACACACTAAGAACTGATGTTTTAATATCAATGTAATTGATCCATTATTTGTTAATATGATGCTAGGTGATGAAAAGAAGAAGGAGAAGAAAGTAATGGACCTTTTAAAGTGGTCGATGTTCTACCATGCGACACTATTAATCTGAGAGATGACAACGGGGCACTTGTTGGAATCGAAGAGGGGGGGGTGAATGAGATTCCTTGGCTACTTTAGCTTTTTAAAATGAGTTTGTAAAATAAAAATATTTTGCGCTTTGCGGAAGCCTTTAGTCAATCGATAAATGAACAATAAAATAAATAAATGCGTAAATGAAATAATGCGGTAAATGACAAAAAGATTTGTTATAGAAGTTCGGCGATGAATCGCCTACGTCTCCTCTTCCCGGTTAGATAACCTCCAACCGAGGTTCCACTAGAATAATTGATCTTGGCCTTGAGGGCTCCAAGTAAGCCACAACACAACTCTTCCCGAGTTACAACGCTCTTCCCGAGCACAATACTCTTCCCGAGTACACAAGCTCTTCCCGAGCAACCAACACTCTTCACGAGTCTTCTTGGCCTTAAGGGCTCCAAGGATAGCCACACAATTGCACCACCTTCACTTGATGGCGACTTTACAATTTTCCAACTTGCTTTGGTGTTGGAGGACCTTTACAATGAATTAAACCAACAGAAACACCTTCACGGTGTACTCACACGAAGACAACAAGACTCAACAAAATAAGAAAATCACAAGCTCCAATACAACAACAATGTATGGAGAGTATGATATAATTTGAACCAACAATTGATCAACACTTTGTATGAGTTGTAGACTTGTTCCTTAGCTTCAAAATGCTCCAAAGCATCCATATTTATAGTGTAGAAGGCCTCCAAGGCTCCTACTAGCCGTTGCACTTCATATGGCTGAAATCACTCCTGGATCGCCTCGGACATCGCCTCGGGCGATCACCCATCGCCGCGTTCCAACGGTCAAAATTGCACAGATCGCCTCAGGCGATCACTGGCTAAAATCAAGGCCGTAGCTTCAGCACCTTCAAAATTTGCATCGCCTCAAACGAACTCGACATCGCCTCAGGCGTTCCAGACCATCGCCTCAGGCGTTCATGCCATCGCCTCGGGCGAACTCCCCGCGCGCGTGCCCGCGCATTGCCTCGGCGTCGCTTCAGTCGATGTGCGGGGGCGAAGTCCCTGTGGCTGCCATCGCCTCAGGCGATGGTCACCATCGCCTGGGGCGATCTGCCCCGCATGCTCGCCTAGCCATCGCCTCTGTCGATGGGCGTGGCGATCCTCGCCTGGCACCCATCGCCTGGGGCGATGGCACCCATCGCCTGGGGCGATCCGTGTCTTCCAAAAGACAATTTCTTTGGCATTTCAATACTATTATAATCTTCAACTTTGATCATAATTTATGCTGCATACTCAATAAAAACCATTAGTACAAAATGTATAGGTTTTGTAATCATCAAAACAAAAACGATAATTTTATTTAAAATAGAGGAAATAGAGTTGTAGCGTTTTAAGGCGCAACAATCTCCCCCTTTTTGATGATCACAAAACCCGGTAAACTTGAAAGAAAATATAACTTATAACAATGCAATGCATAGTGAGTTTAAACTCCCCCTTAATGAATGCAATGATAAACAATGTTTCAATGTGCATTTTTATCACCTTTACAAAATATGTCACAAGTTGTAAAAACAATTAGGTGCAAATAGCATTTCATCAATCAAGATTACACCAAGTTTACACAAACATTCTCCCCCTTTTTGTGAGAATAAAAAAGGGTAAAGGAATTTTTTAAAAAATTGGACATAGTTTCCTTTAAAAAATGAATAAACCATAAATCCATTCAAATAATACACAATCAACTTAAAATTCAATCAACAACTTAACTCCATCAACATAAACAATAAATTCCTTCCAACATCATTTAACCATTTAATCCTTACAAATAATTACAAAATGATAAAATCTAAAAAAAACACTAAAACAAAGACAACTCAATCCAAGCCACCATCACCATCATTCCCGTGAGTAGTATCCTCATCCATGTGAGTACTGGAAAACTGAGAACGAAGAGCGTCCACTTCATGTCGTAAATACGACAAATCTTCTCTCGAGGAGTCTTGGTAAGCTCGAAGAGACGCAACATCATCTCGAAGGGAATGGAATTGAGAATTCATATCGACTCTCAAGGATTGAAATTGTGAGTTCATATCCTCACGAAGGCTTTGGAATTGCGAAGTAAAGAAAGCAAAAGCGTCTTGATTGAATTCAAAAGACGAAGAAGGTTGATGACTATCAGGAGCTGGAATATCCGCCCCAATATTCATCATGTCATCAAATGTAGATGGGGATTGATGCTGAATGGGTGGCTCATCGATATTTGGTTCAATCAAGAAAGGAAAATGAACCCTTTGGGCACTAGTCATCCTATCAATGGGTAATGAGGGGTGATCTTTAGGATTGAAGGCAGAAAGTAGGTTCCCCGGATCATTAACCCAACAGGAAGTGAAAGGATTCCAAGATATTTTGTTAAACAAAAAACACCTTAGATTGAAGGTGTCCTTGGACTTGATAGGGAGTTTCTCATTGTCATCAAAAGGAAGGTTGAAATGAAGAAAAATCTTTGTTAGGACACGGCCGAATGGGAGAATAACCTTTTTAGGATTATGGGCGGTGTTCCTAAAGATTTGGACAATGAATCTAGGTAGGTTGAAAGGGGTCATTGTAATGATGTAATACATTAAGTATACATCAGAGAATTTCAACCTAAGACGATCACCATCCCGAGGGATCATAGAGGTGATCACAATCTTGTGAAGGATTTGGTAGTTTGTAGGGATGGAATTCACAAGAAAGGATTGGTTTGGACATTGAGGGGTTCCGCCAAATATGAGATACAAGGCTTGGGCAGGATCACATACCCCATCATTGGGCCAAGAAGCTAGAGCAAATTTAGCCGGACCCTCCGAAGGAATGCGAAGAATATTTCCTAATTCAGTGCTATTGAATTCAATTGGGCGATTACAAACGATGGTTTTGATAGTTAACTCACCATCACCCTCAAACAGTTCAAGATTAGCATAGAAAGAATGAATCATGGATGGATACAAAAAATCGTTCTTTCTAGGGGGTTTGAAAAAATTTTCCCATTGTTGGAATTGAATCCAATCAAGAATTGGGAGCTGGGAAGTCCTAAGGAAATCGAAATCAAATATATAACCCGGAATTAATTTGTGAGTAAGATAGTCTTCCGGAATTGGCTTACCATCAAGTGGAGGACCCGAATAATTCCTATTGGAGCGATTAGAGCGTCTCCTCCGGCTTGATTCTCCTTCTTCTCGGTTGCTTCGAGACATATTGCAAGAAATTTAAGGGAATTGAGGTAAAGATTCGATTTTGAGAAAAGGGGTTAGGGTTTGCAAAAATTTCGAATTGGAAGAGTTGGTGTTTGGAAAGTGAAATTGATGGTTTGGAAAGGCTTAGGATGATCGATTATAACAATGATGAAGAAATCTCGAATTATGGGTGAAAAACACGAATTGTTGCTGAAAAAATGAGCAAAAGCCGTAGCCTCCAGACTTTAAAAATCGAGATCGCCTGAGGCGATCGAGAACGCCTGAGGCGATGCTTGCGATCGCCTGAGGCGATACGAGCCACGCCCGAGGCGATGCGAGCCACGGACGAGCACTTCGCACAGAATGCTGAGGCGATGGTTTGGCAACATTTTGAGCTAATTTTTGGACCAAAAAATTATTTTTGATAATTCTAACTAACATTAAATCATCTAACAACAAAAATTAATCACATAATCTCAAAAACACAATAATTCACAATTTGTGACTTTTTAAAAGGTGATTTCAAAATGCATTTTTGAAATTAAATGTGAGTAAATTTGATTCCCCCTTAACAATTGTATAGCACATACAAAATAATCAAGTAAAGCATAAAGTAAACAACTCTCCCCCTCAAACCATGCATACACAAGCTCTCCCCCTTAAACTATGCATGAAGTAAACTTCAAGATTATCACACAATTATCCCCCTTTTTGTGATAATCAAAAAGTACAAAAAATAAATAGACAAATCACAAATATATGTTGACACATAGCCATATTTTATACATGTTCCTCATCAAGCATATAATAGCCCAAAATAGGCATAAGATTAATTCATTTTGAGGAATACAAACATGCGTTTTAAGGCGATCAACAATGAATTCAAAATGTGCAAAATGTGCATATGTTCTACCAAAATTTCATGCATTTGTGCCCAATAAACATTAGAATTCTCAAATCATCATTTGATAAATTTATTAAGATCATGATAGCATTATTTCAAAGATAGAGCATCTAAACAAGTATAGCATGCTAAATCACATAATATCATATAACATATTCAAATTAGAATTCATTGCACTTACTATAAAAGGATATGCATACATCATGCAATAAAACAATTTATATGTGCACATGCTAAGGGGTTATGCATTTTACTTCAATCAATATTG